>KE525357.1:93954-105104 GCA_000441895.2 Anopheles sinensis | reverse complement strand
GCCCCTCTCTTCTTGGTGGATTAAAAGTACAAATAATATGATGACGATGTAAGAAAAATAAAAGTGGCGCTACAAGGTGCGAATGGATCTTTGGACGCGTTGGGGAAAACCAAATTTAAACGAGCGGTCACGATGGGAAAACAGTGGGAAAAACTGCGCTCTGCAAGTAAACAACCATCCAATTGATTCATCCGATTTCAATCGCTCTTATTTGGCGCTGCTCCGAAGAGTCGACAGCAAATCATTCCACGGGTTTGTGGACCGTCCGAAAAGAGTGGATTCCAAACCGAACCACTTGATCCTGGCAATCGTTGAACCACGTTCTACCTAGCAACCGTACCAAACAGTCCTAGAACCATCAGCGACTGTATTTGTTGGACAAATGGAAGGGAAATGTGTTTCCACAAGGATTTTTTTCCACATCATTCCACGCCTCATGGAACCCCTTTCCCGTTCGATGGTGTGCCAGGGCATGATTCAAATCGTACGATCTCTTAATCAGCGACACGACCTTAACCTCTCCCCACGTTTGCCAATGATTAATGCTGTCCATTGCTCGCTCCGTCGTCGTAATGGAAGGTGAAGACATCAGGAATGTGGTGATAGGATTTGTCCAGGAAAAAAACCACCTCCATTTCAATCCGTCCGGCACGTTTATCCAGCACGTGAGGTACTGTGCTGTCGCGGATTTTCCATTTCCAAACTCATCAGACTAACGTAAACACCATCGTGCTTCGAGGTAATCCATCATCGATTCTCATCCTGGTTGCATGATTGGTTTCGAGTTATACAATATATCCGATGCTTACAAAAATTAGGAAACAGGATGTTTCTCGAAATGATTGTTCCAGTAGCGGTTTCAACTCGCTGTGACTTACGAGCGAACGATCGATATTGCACCCTTCCCTAAGCTGCTTGTTTCCATTCTGAAAAAAGATTTGATTTTGAGTAGAAAATGTGTGAAAAAAAACTGACATCATCAGGTCATGACCACGCTAAACCACACACTCATTTTTTTACGACGCAAATTTCCCCCCAAATTTCGCGTCGTTGATCAAACATTTAATCAACGCGCGATTTCCACGATCTTCAGACGTGTCTGTGCCAACATCATCGACACAATTTTCCTACCGGCATGATGAGCGGATTATCAGTTTGATCTGTAACCAAAGAGCGCACAATTCGCGACCGGTAAGGTTGGACCACTCCGACGAGCCATGGTCGTTCAATGTTTAATCGTCTGAGTTTGTAATTTATTCCGCCACCGCTCATCACACTGGCCCTGTGGCAAAAATTCGAGACTGATTTTGTTTTTTTGTGGTATTAAGTACCTACGAAAACGGCTATTCCAACATCAGGCTATCCGACAGAGATTAACAGATAGTGAAGAGGTGTTTTCAGTAAAATATTTGACTAACAACACATTCGCGCAAATATCCTTACACTGTTTCTAGTGTAAGTTCGAAGTTGCCTCGACAAATTCTGATCCGTATCTCGTAGATCTATTCTATGCGGTTCCGAAAAAGTGTTAAACGTACGGTAATAGGTTTTTGAATTTTAAACATTAACGATACTCCGCACGGCTGGTTTCATAATCCTTACCTATTCCCGAATAGGCTTAAGTCAACACGTATGCCGCTGTAAGATTTAGCGATAATTACACAAAAAGTGCATTCATACCGGCAGCATGGAAAAAATATCTCAGCAACGCAACCTCGAAACGGTTCGGCAATAGCATACGGCAACGAGTCTTAAATGCCCTTCTTTTAAACTGATTTTGGGACAAGCCCGACGTAAGCAATCTTTTATGAAAATTCTCGTCGCTTCCTCGCCAGGACACTCGTCTGGCGCTTCGCAATCCAGCCAAAACCTCAACAAGCTCCTCGGCAGTACGGCGCAAGACATCTCCTTTTCGCCCCGACAAATATTGACGAATGCGCGCAAGCGAGCGTTGTTTTTTGTGAGTTTCGACGCAAATATTTGCTCGCCCGTAATTCTCTTCGGCGATGCTGGAATCACCTATTTTCGGGATTGCCCGCGTTGTTTTTCCCTCCTCTCGTTTGTTTCGCCTTTCCATCGGTTTTGGGAAATCCGCGTCAGGCAGACTATGCAGCTGCTCGCATCGGAAGGTGGGATGGGTTCAGCTATTCAGGCTACATACGAGATAAAATATGTGGGTTCAGTGTTTGTGACTGGCTTGTCATCATTCGTTGCAGAAATTGCCCTTCAATGCTTTTTCTGTCACTCGAGCCACAGGATCTGTAGCCGTGGTGGGGCGGAAGTTGACGTTGGAGTGGTATAAATAGCAAGTCTCTGTAAGGAACATCCCAACGACCCAGCCGAAGATGTCCGCAACAGAGGAGCTTGCGGCGTTTGAACAACTTTGGACTGTTTGTCAATAGAATTGGCTTTGAAAAATATTACTTGGTTTCTCAAAACCAATATGTAGAAATTACATCTCTTAGTTAACTACACATCACGTTTTATAAACATTTGACGATTTTATAAATACCAAAATAAGGCAAAATTTACATTCACCACACAAATCCATCAAGTTCCCCTTTCGAATCCATCGTTGGCGTATGGAAAACCCATAAATAAAGCCCTTTCACCCTGGTTTCGGTAACGTTCTGCAAACGAACCCCCTTGACGTGGTATTATACTTCCGAAAACAAAATAAGCTGACTCAACCTGTCGGACGGGGCGAGCAGACAAACCATGCCAATGTTTGTTCATTAGACATTGCGAGAGTATTTTCTTTTAAAGAGGCATTGATGAGAAAATATTATTTGCTGACACGGGTCCCTCCGCTCCGGCAAGCGGCCAGTGGGGTTTTTTGGAACCAGCATTGGATGGCGGCGTCTTCATTATAGCCGCCATGCCTTGAGCCCAGAGATGGTTTCGTTGCCAAAGGGAAGGGCGGGCTCCACCATCTGCACAAACATTGTGCCGTTTTCCCTTCCTCGGGAGTATCAGGCCGGCTAACTTTTGCGCAAAACACTCCAGAACTCGTTCGGTGTTTTTCTTTCTTCCAACCGACCGAAGCAAAATTGATGTTTGCCAATGCCGTTCGGGATGGGATATTCTGATCCCTCGAGCCTGTTGAGACGCGGAAGACTTTGGCAAAGAATCTCGTCCCATTTCTTTTTCTTTTCTTTTTTTGCTTTTCCGTACGTTTCAAAAGTGCAAAACGACCTTCTTTCCCGGGCGTCTCAGCCATCAGTCAGCGAAACGGCCGTAGTGGCATTTCGTTGATTGGCAGTGAGGCTTCGGGGCGACGTGCCGAACATCGGAAAGTTTGACACTGCGAAATGGCGATAGGCAAACACACTTGTGTCTCGGTGAGAGCGCATTTTATCCGCCGGGGCTTTGCACAACGTGACTCCGGGTGTTATTTTTCAAATATGAAAAGAACGAACAGCCGCCGAGCACTTACAAGAAGGATACAAATAGCTAAGAATGTGCTTTTTTCTGCAATATAGCATTTTGTCAAAATGCATGCTATGATTCTTTTATGCGAACGGTTCTTTGGTGAAACCCAACAGCAAGGCCGAACCAAGAAATGCACAGTCGGATGAAACGGAAAAGAAAACTGTACTATAAACCTCATCGTTTAGGATTACCCATAAATGCGACTGTTTTAAGAGTATAAGAACGAATAACAAAAATAAGACAACTTTTACTCTATTCGAAACGCAGATAGAACGAAAACACAATTCACCAGTTCATTATCTTGCCGAATTCCAGTGAAATTAAGCAACCTTTTTTTGAATTCCATTTGCATGGTAATGTTCAGAACGCTGGAATCGCATCATTCGGCCGGTGCGTCCAGCATCGGCATGCAACGCAAACAATACAACACAGCCAACCCTCATAATTTGACTACTTTATCATTCCAGCCCGCACCACCGGGCGCTCATTACACAGTCCTTCAATTAAACTTGCGGTCTACCACATAAATAAATCCTTTATGGAGCAATTATTTACGCTACGCCCCCTGCTCGCCTCCGCTGGAACACATCATCTCTCCACTCCGCCCGTCGCTCCTCTTTCCACCGTCGGGCATCATCTGCGCCATCGTCAAGGCTCATCATCAACAGGATGAGCAGCAGGTTGCGAAACAAAATGCCAACAGACAATGCTGGACTGCGAACCGTTGCTGGACAGTGGAAAAACAAACACCGGCACGCAGGAACAATTCCACTTGCAGGATATGAGCTTACATTTCCCGACAAGCGTGATGGGAAGGATAAGGTTTATGTTTTTTTAACGTTACATTTTCCCAAGTTCGCCATCTGCATGCATCCCGGTAACGGCTTCAACTTCGACAACTATGAACGCCTAAAATGTCCGCTCGGATTGTGTTCGGCTCGTGGGATGCTCATTACATCATTGTAGGCGAGAATTGCAGGGACCGTAACACGACATGCCACGCAAACGAAAGAAGAAGACTAAAGAACTTTACGAAACCAAACGAGAGTCGGAATGAATGAAAAGTTTAGCGTAGCCATTTGTTTCGCAGGATTTCAGTGCCGAAGTTATGTTAATTATGAATATATTATTCCATCCCGTTGATGCGTCTACCAACGTAAAGCGACTTTCATTCATTGGATTCCAAGGTACAGCACATTCCCTTTTTCAAAACTGGTTAAAAAACCATTGACGGAAAAACTGTACAACAACTTTTATTCATCCCCCTTCAAAAAGTCGCAATAGTGATGTATATTCCATAAACCGTAGATTTATCCGTTTGGACATTCTCCCTGGCTAAGGTTGGCTTAGTGTTTTATTACTTTTCCAACGAGTTGGACAGTTCCTCTAGACAGGTCTTAGGAATTTTCTTTTCTCTTAAGTGGAATCTCACAATGTTTCCTCCTACTTACCGTGTCTCCTCTCCTTGAAGACTACAAGTGGTATGCAAATGGAATATTTCGTCAACCATCGTCACAGCGTCGTTTCTGTCTCCCGGGCACGAAAATTTCCTATTTACCGTCTCTTGCACCAAGTGGTCTTGAAAGAAAATTCCAATCTAACGAGTTTTCTTGTCCATTCTAAATCCCTCCGTACGACTACCGGGAGAGGTTTGTGATTCATGGGCGAAAAATAGATCTGAGCAAGGAAAAGTTCGCTAGTGTCTAAAATAAGAACGACGTCCAAACATAGGAAATAATACGTCAAAAGGAACTAGTTATTTTCATGAAAATGGCAAACTTGCCCAAAAGACTGAACATTGGAATGAGCAAAGAGATTCAAAAGAAAAAACCTGTTATCAATATGAAAGTTTAAATCACCACAGGTGGTAAGAAACTAATAGAATTCTAGAGGGAAATCGTAAGTTAAAATCTCAAAATGTTTCTTTACTTTCTGTAAGCCTATTTGGAAAAACAATGTTTCATATATCGGGGCTTAATTCGCTTACTTGTTGCTCCATTCGCAAAGCACATTCCTCCAATGCTTAAACCAACTGACATAAAATCGATCCATCAAACTACTTTCAAGCATTTTTCCGGCAAAATGTAAGGGAAAAACTTCCAATTGCCCTGAACACCAGCAGCAAACCATTAATCCAATTGGGTTAGCCCTTGCGGTTGAACATGTAGTTGGCATGGAGGAATCAACGTTACATGTCAAAGATGCGGAACCCCTCACATGTGAACAATCAGTCGCAACGTCAATTCCGAAGTACAATCCAATTACGTTAAGGCTGTTCCTGATGATAAACTATTCATAGCAGCAGTGCAAATAAAACAAAATCCAAATTGGGAAAATTTGTGTTATTCTCTGAACTCCCAAACCAGAAGTAACAAAAACCGAAATAAGAAATAAATAAGTGTATTTTTGCCAAGAAAGATTAACTATTTCATATTTTCAACGATGTGATATATAGCTTATCAAGGTGAGTTTTATGAGAAAGATTGGTTTAAAAAAATATCATTTTATGAATCCTATTACAACATAGTACGGATTTTCAAATGAGGCCATGTTTCAAAAGTTCAAGGTTTTTAAAAAGGGTTTTCTAAGGCCACAATTTTACTTTCGAATCAACTAATCAATGTCGGTAAATGGTTCAAACAAGTCTGAATATCAAGCGCTACCTTTCCATTTTCGGCTTCCAACATCTCCGATCCTTATCACAAACCTAATAGAAAGGGAATCTCACAATTTAAACTTTTGTAACCAAGAGATATTGGCGGGAATGATTAAAACTGCTCGAACCAATCAAACTGTCGAATTAGAAAGCAACAGGAAGAAATGAAGACCACTGTGTACTTTCGAAAGGTTGAACAGCTACAAGATACTGATAGGTGTAAATATATCCATTAACCTAGCTTGTCATTTCGGACTCATCGAACACTCTTTTACCTTTTAACTTTCTTCCGGTATCGGCGAGTTGGGAAAGGGGTTGAATGAAACTATAGAGCACTCTTGAGGCTGTGGTCGGTGTTGTCGGGTGAAGTTCTTGAAATCTCTCGACGTATTACAGACAGATTGAGTGTATAACTATGTACACGCTGACAGGTGTCACACAGCAATAAACCCCTTTAGTACAGTCCATGTTTTTCGGAATTGCTTTGAATCGAAGGTTGTTTACAGATAGATAATGTATCGAACATGTTGAAGCACATGGGAATAGCGCACGGTTGTGAATGATAAGAACCTGGACCATCATACCCAAATCCAAAGAGTATGAGTAGGACTATTACTTCTCCCTATCAACAATCAATTGATCAAATATAACTAAAAACAATTCAACCCGAACGTTCTTCGGTCTATGGAAAGTCAAACCAAGTTTAGATTATTGTTGTTATCCACCTAAAACGCAAACGAACGTGCTATTTCATTACAATCTAGCAAGTGCATGCAAAAAGAATGCAAGCAACAGCAATCCGCGGTGGAACGCTAAAATGCAATGACCATGCTTACGCAAGCAACTACTTCTAACGCATCGTTATGCAACATCGGTCAATGAGAGCTACAAATACCCTCGACCGTGCGTAGCCACGCGACAGTTGAACGAAAAATGGCAGCCGAAGGTAGCGTCTTGCGGATTCGAGCACTTTGCGCTCCGGCTATACTGCTGACGGCGCTGTTCGTTCTAACCCTCCTTTCGTGTGCAACCGACGCAACGGTACCATCCCCAACGAAGGCAAACAAATTCGCTAGCCCGGACACTAACTACCGGTCGTATCACTTTGTACTGCTGGTAAAATCCGAAGGATCTAACCGCACGGGCGCATCCAGTGACGTCAGCGAGGAACTAGTGATTATGCCGGCGGACGCGAACCTACTCGAACGATCCACCGGTGGCGCGATCGAGCTAAAACCGCAGCCCCTACCGGGGCACATTACATCGACGCTGCTGAAAAAGTATCAAACCAATCGCAGCCTACAAAAGCGGCACCAGTTGGCTCCGGCAGCCGACATCCCAACCAAGACGGAGCCAGCGGTGTCACCGACTGCATCCGAACTGCAACATCCCACCATTCAGCTGCACACGGTTTCCCGCGGGCACGGGAAGAAACAGCGCTACCCGAAGAAGGTGGGCGCGGTGAAAACCTCACCAACGACGACGGAAGGCACGACGATGTCAGTTCAGAAATCGAGCCTCCGACTGCTGCCCGTCGATGACCGGGAGGACGGACTCGCTCCGTACGAAGTGGTGGCCACTTCCAAAGGATCGCTCCCGGCACAACCGCGAACGGTGCGCAAAACGGCTCAGCAGACGGCCGGCGACGGGTCGCAGCCGAAGCCACGCTACGAAGTGATCGGGACGTTCCGGGATGCACACGGCGCACGGACCAAGCCTCAGCGACTATCGGCCGTTACAGTTGGCTAACACCAGGCGGACGATGGTTGTAGTAATAGTTGTATTAATTAGTTGACCATTGAACAAATTGTTGATCGGCAGCTTCCCGCGAGGAAGCAAACGGAAAGACCGGCCCGTCTAATGGATTCATTTGCAGCACTAATTTTAATGAAAGCGCTACTTTTGCTAACAAGCGGTCGTTCTTAGCGGTTTTCGGTAAATTGATAGGTTTTTGCGTTGGATTCACCACCACTCTTAGAAAGGAGACACCATTGGTTTCATGTTTGTTTAATTATAAGCTAAATGATAATGCGTTGTAATTTTAGCAACACAATGCAACAGTATACGTATTGGAAAATATTCATCTATTTATTTTATTCATTTATTATTTTGAAATAAACAACCAAAGGTATTTTAGGCAGAAAAACTTAAATAATTGAACAATTATTTCATAAAACTATAATGTCATAAAATGGTGCATTTAATAAAATTTGACTATACTTCGAATGCATTACTTGAATGTTATCAATAATCCACAATGACTCATTTACAGTCGTAACAGTCACACTAATATGACACCTGACCGGATTGACCAAGAAGGTCCATTCAACGACTTTATCCAGATTTCAAAGAACAACACCTACAAGAAAGTGTTCAAAACCAACCACCTTAAAAGTTGTTAAGTGAAGTATTTTGTTCTATTTTGTTTGTGGCGCAACAATTGTTAGCAAACACCCCTTGATTTAATGTGGTCTTTAAATCATGTGTCGAAGTAAAAATAAAATTGGAAGGGAGTTTCCCCATCGTCATCCGGAAATGCAGGTTTCGATCGAGCGTACTCTCCAATTTTCGCCAGACCGTTGGGCAAACACAGGTCAAAATGATAAAATCCCCCAGACCAACCCTTGAGTTTGATCCACATCGGAACCATCAGCCGTCCGAAGGGTTCGAGTACCGTGTCGGAAAATGAGTGCGTCAAAAATCCGATTACTGGCAACAGATTAATCATGTAATAATCAGCACCCAGCATGCATCGAACAGGGCAATTCCTGCGAGCCGAGAGGGCTGGGGTGAAATGCTTGATTTGATTCAACATCAAATACTCCTCCCCGAACCGACCCAGCTCGACTCAGGATATCTCCACCGACAGGACCATCATTAAAGCTGCAACGTTGTCCGGCACGAACTGAGGGCGGTGCAAAATTAGACCCATTCACCGGTGCGTTTGGCCTCTAGTTTGCAACAATTTCCAACTCCCGGCTCCCGGGCGCTTCCTGCCGCAATGAAATGGGTTCAATGTTGCACTCGACAATAAGCAAGCACCATTATCCTGATTATCCTTCCAATCCTGAGCACGTTCCCGTTGCCCGGCTCGCTGTAGCACAGTTTGTTCAGATGATAATGACGATAGTGGCGCCCTAACAAGGCCGAACCCGAGCTAAAAACCGATCGGCTTGTTCAAATACTCTCGCTAGCTTCCTGCAGCTAGCGCGGGTGCATGCTTATGCAACGTTGCAACAATGCACAATGGCCAATATTTGTAAGCTGGGCAGCTTTTCGACAGCTCCGGTTGGGCGGGTAGGGTTTATGCCTTGTCGACAAATATGCGCACGAGTGTGCTTAAATTATAATATTTGATGCTGTAGAAACAACATGTTCATGCATTTAGAAAAATCTATTCAGTAAAATAACACAACGCAAAGACACAATTAGATATTACATACAAAAGGCTATTACTTCTTTCATTTTCTATTCAACATTACAATCCGTGAACAGGACAAAAACTATATGAGCTGTGTTTTTGGCATTCCCAGAGAGTTTAAGAAAAAATTGCTGGTGGGTATTTTTTGATTTTCACAAAAATTATTCTATTTTAATCTTTATCAAAATGGTCAACGATCATGCGTCGCCAATAGCAACGAAACATGGTATTTCCATGGCCCATCTTGACATTATGTTCCACAGGTATGATAAACATTCTTCCATATTTTTAAGCCATTATTGCCGTCTCTACGATGCGACTCTCCATCAGTGTGTATCACAAACCTGTTGAGCTTTCGGTGCTGGTGGAGCAAAACAAAACCACAACACGTTACCTGAAAACCAGAAAATCGGCAACACTCTCCAAATCCTTTTCCTTGCCCAAAAGGGTCCGGTCCTAGCACAATGAACCTAATCAATCATTGTTCCAATTCCTGCAGAAGGAATGTCGTTGGCCGCGGTTAGAAAGAATGGGACCAGAACGTAACACAAACGCACGCAAACATCAACACGCAGAATCTCCAAATGTCCATAAACGAGTTGGCCTCCGGAATGGACCGGGTCCGGTCCTAAAAGGGCCATCCCCCGGGAAAACGATGTACGCGAGTTTGCCGCAGCAAAATTCCCAAGGAATGCGCCATAAATTGTCTGTCATGCTGACATTTGTGTCAGATAGTAGACGACGGTAGGCATAGTGTCCGGGAACGGGGGAACTGTACCAAAAACACCCCGTCAGGGAACAATGATGCAAGGCAGTCTGTTTGCCGTTGCGGACGGTCAAAGTGAGCCAAACGAATTGGACGGACATCGTGCGTTAGTCGTGCCGAGCCCAGATTGCGCATTTACCATTTCCAGAAGCAGTGTTTCTTCCCAAAAAGGGTTCCAACAGGACGAGGAAAAGGAATTTCGTCATCAGCAGCCTTTGTCTAGTTGTTTGAAGTAACAAAATCGCTGTCCATCGCACGATTGTGGTGACACACCGGATGTTTACCCCTTTTACCTAAAATTCTAACATTGTAGAAGTTTTTTATGAATGCTGCTAATGTAGGTCACTAGGAAACTTACCTTCTACCACATTCCGGAGTGCAGGGCTTGCTGAACATATTCTTCGGGAAGCTTCAGGATCCTGTGCGAACTTAGCAAAACGCAATGACGCGAAATTTTCAATTTCCACTAACACTATCACGCCACATGAATGCACTTGTAACACTAGATCAACAGATAAAGTATTCTTTAAGTTCTATGGACTATATAGCTGAAACTCGTCACATCTCGAAAGAAACACTTCTTATACCAGAGCTCCACAAACACTGACCCATAGACTGCTTGGATCCACCAACGCGGTAAGAGTTTTCAGCTAACTTCACTTCACAATCCTGTATCTACACTGTAGTTCTTTATTTCATCTAAAACACTATTAATGCACAGTTTTCCGCTCAAGAAAAGCATACAATATTGTTTTTTAATGCTTACGAACATTCATTTTTGCGACTAATCGGTTCGCTTGTAAACAAATCACTGCGTCATACGCGCTTGTCAACAAAGCAACCAGCTGTCATTATATTTTTACTTTTTTTTATTT
>KE525357.1:77311-93796 GCA_000441895.2 Anopheles sinensis | reverse complement strand
AAATCAAGGAACTTTAGTAGATGAAATTTAACTGCATAGCACATACAAAACAAGATTTAAAAATCACCAACAAGTAGAACTGTTAGCCAGAACAATAGTTTATCGTCGATGTTATGAACCAACCAAGTTTGAATTTTGTGTTTAAAATGCAACTAACTAACCAATGGACGATTTCCAATCGAGGTAAGAGTAAGATCAAATATCTGGGTGATTTCTCAATTTCACATTCCAACTCTATTTTCATTGTTGTTTCCTTCCTTTTTTAAACAGAAAACAAGATTAAAGTCCCAACGAAACGGATGCGAAATTGATTCTGGTATCAAATGCAGATGGTATGGTTTAGCCGTATCTCATTGATCCTATCAACGATACATCCTCTGCACGAACCCATCCTTGCTCCCAAATTGCCTACATGGTTTCTTCATACACGGAAAGTACCAACCTGGGTGGTAAGCGTCCTGGGAGGATGCATTTTATTGTCATTTCAATTAAGCAATTTCTAGGATTTGAAAATTACTTTTCTTCTTTCTCTACACAGGCTGACTCTGGTTCTAATTGATATCTAGCAATTGATAAGAGGTGCACAACACCAACCTTCCTCTATGTGGTTGAATAAATCAGTACATCAACCTATGTAGTACACCTAGTTTCTAAACACACTTTTGCGTGGGCTTTGAAAAAGAGGCATAACATAAAAAATTTTTCTTCTCGGAGCGTTACTTTTTAACCGAGAAGATACCTCTTCTGACACCACCGATTTCAAAGAATATATTTTAATATTTTTCTCGGCTTCCATCAGATCGACTTTTCCAAATAACTAAGTCCTACCAGTGCAGTAGCCTTACAAGGCGTCACACGCAACATGCAAAATGCATCGTACCATCCTGTTTTTGTTCCGCAGATATTAGATTCAGTTTGTTAAGCTACCTGCATTGAAAAGGAGAACACGCAGCAATCGCTTGAGATCAGCATCCTGTGGATGGGCCAAAAATGCACAACTCCCTAATAACGACCAGCATAGATGGAAAAAAATATATACACGCCCAAACTCGCCATGAGTATAATGTATTCAAGTCCGGTAGCCCTTTTCGATGCCCGGAGGCGTGTTCACTTCTGGTGCCAGCATCACGTCAGATAACTCGTTTCCAAATAACGGTATCGAGGAGTTTTTGTGCCATTTCCTACCTACCAAATTGCCAATCCGTGCAACCGATGAAGGAATGTGTACGGGAAGCCCGATAGAGCATGCAACTCGCCACAAGGAATGTTTCATCTCTACCCCATCGCCAGCAGCAAGACCTTGAAAGTGCATCCGAAGCTGCGGTCCTCAGAACTAACGGAATCGAACGGTCAATTTTACCTTTCCGTCAGTCCGTGGGGCGGTTCAGAAACCGCAGACATTCAAAGAACTAAGCGAGAATTTCATGATTTTCAGCATACAACCCAACCCGTTTAGATGACTGACTCACGCAAGCAAACACGATAAAAAAGGTTTTTCTAAAAAAGGATTCTGTGTTACGTTTGTACCCTGCTAGGCAATTTAATAACAATAAATAAATTTCTTTACATTAAATCATTTCAACAATATATCGAAAATCAACGAGAATCTGACATTGAAAAACGGAAGCATGAAACCATAAATATTCCATTTTCTTAAGTGCAGTTTATAAAATCCACAGATCAAATCAACTTCCTACAGAAAAAAAACATATTGAAGGATTAGAACGATTAGAAAAACGATAAAGCATGAAACGCGCTGATTATACACATATTTGCACATTCTCTGCTAAATCCCCGACATCCGTCGCATTTATAATGATTGGATTGAATCCAGCATCTGTCCCAGGGTGAGTCACAGATCATAACAAAGCCGAGAAAATGAAGCCAGCCATTGGAGTTTCGCACTTGCTACCGTGCCAAGCATGTCAGGAAATTCGAGGGAAGTCATTAAATCATTCATACCCTACCCAGCGCCAACGGACAGGTTGAATTTTGCGCCGATGTTTGTCCACTTCCCCCCCAACGGACAGACCCAAAGCCACACGCCCGTGGCCAGAGTGGACTGCTTACGGGCGGATTTCGATCACCGGATCGCAGCCCGTTCGAGCTGGATGTTTTATGTTAATGAAATTCTGTTCACCACCTAAAAACCGACTCCAAAGTCCGAACACTACAGTGTCACCCCACACGCTCCTCGTGACGAATCTTCCGGCTCCAGTCCGGGGTTGTGACTTCGGACATCGCTACTGCTGGTGCTTTCTAACAACGAGTGCAATCAACTGGGATTGGCTCATGTTTAAATTTTTAACGATCATTTATTGTTCTACCCTCCCCGTTGCGGCATGCCCCACACCAAACATACGGACGAACAATCGACAAAAGAACGTGCTGCAAGAAAACTGTCCAGAATTAATCGTGTTAAAAGCACACACTTTGGTGGGGAAAGTTTTGAACGAGTTTGGAGCCGGGAAAGCCCGAGGGACGCCATGTGAACGTTTTGTTTGTGGTGCAATGTATTTATGCACGAATGGGTCGAGGTTATGAAG
The DNA here is from genome assembly GCA_000441895.2 of Anopheles sinensis. NCBI lineage: Eukaryota > Metazoa > Arthropoda > Insecta > Diptera > Culicidae > Anopheles > Anopheles sinensis. Next base: position 91,250 of record KE525357.1, on the reverse strand, counting down.
CTCAGCATATTTAATGCAAAGTACAAACATATCAACGGGCAGAAGGGTTGGCGTCGATATTTTTAAATAAAAAGTTAAAGTATTTTTGAGGTACTATGTTTTCAAAACTATGTTTTTTTTAAAGCAAGAACTATGCTTTTCATCTTTCGAATTCGTCGTTTTAATCTAACTATAGTTTAAAAAGGCGTACACTTCCTCCCATATTTTCTTAGGGCTTTATGTTCTTGTAGCAAAAATTATCCAAACTCCTCAAAGTAATTTAAAGTTCCATTCCTTCGAAGGAGCTACAATGAACCTGGTATACGTGCGTTTGATGTAGCCTTCACCCCCTTACTCCTATTGAACTCACGCCCTTTTACCAGAACACGAGTTCATCATCCATGCGTGAACTATTTCCACCGAGGCGCGTTCTGGAACACAAACACTCCTAATCAGCTGCACAAACAAGCCAACAGCATACCGTGGCTTATCGTAAAGATATAAGTTAATTTCGAATAGGTTCTAGCCTGCTCACTCGAAAGGAACGACGATTGTTTGTGTTTTGTTAAAACATAGACACAATCAATCATAAGCGAGGCTGATCAGCATTCCGTTTAGCCAACATCTCGAGCGTTCGGTTACGTTTAATTAGCGACACGTTTCCTTCCACGTTTTCTCCGAGCTTCGGCAGGTTAAAGTTTTCGTACAAACTTTCCCCTTGAATGGCACGTCATGAGGCAGTACAACAATAAAGATTCCACAACTAATGTCAATAGGATGTAGAGGTTTTATTTTTTACTCACTTTTAAACTTCGACCAAATCCGACACAAAATGAGCGATCATCCCAAGAAGTCGCCAGCCGACGCCAACCGACGGTCAATATTTGTAGAGGATTAATTAGCCCTCGAAGGCAGGTCGGCCAGCCCACGGCCAAACTCGTCAACTTACTTCCACCGAGCGCCAGTCCGGGTTCACTCGGGTCGAACCGACCGGGTGGGACAGGGTGAGGGTTTTCACGGAGCGCGCACGGGACGGGGTGGGAGATAATTTTAATTACGTCCCAGGAGGGAGCCATTCCGGTGGCACTAATCTACTAATTTAAATGTTACCAACAGCACCAAACTGTAGTAAAAACACAACAGCTGTAAAGTCATCTCTGCCCATCAGGGGACTGAGGAGTCTCCGTCGTCCGGGAGTGACAGCTTCGTTTCAACGCTTCCCACCGGGGAGGGAGGCTTCCTTCTTGGCATTATGTCCACGCCGAAAGTTCGCCTTTAAAGGCGAACGGATGCCGGAAGATACCTTATCAAAATGTGTCTTAAGAACAGTCCTTAAGCGGCGAACCGTCCTTAAGTTTGTTCCCGGTGGCTCTTGTTGTATAGTTTGCTTCACGAGCACGTGCCCAAAGTCTCCAAGGCGTGGGCTTGCTGTGGGAAGTTTGAGCAAGAATAATTAAAGTAAGACAAAATTGCAATCTGATTCAATTACCGGAACCGAAATTGTCCCCACTCGCTTCGGGGGCAAGGCGCATCGTAGGAAGGTCGAAGTTGCTAACGCCCAAACAACGGATCTTCCGATGAAGTTTTACGGTGAACCGTTTGAAGCGTCTTTTAATTGATTTATGGATTCTCCTGTACATTTGTTTTTATCGGGTTCCTTGCAACACCACTGTATGGCATGGGAGGCGTACGACATCCCCAACTGGGGAGGTTTCGAGAACAGGAAAAATAAGGGACATTCAAGAAAATATCGTCCAATCTAGTCGACTTGCACACAAACATAACTTTAGTCGGTCCTGCTAGGCACGGCTTTTAACGGTCAGCGCCAAATGTGACCAAATCGGGGTGTGTTAAGGCCAAAGAGTGTCACTAGAGGAGCAACGTATGTGTTTATGTGGTTGGGGGTGAGTACATAAATGACATTTTCAATTTGTCCGATAACCATCATGATGCTATCTGGTCAGCTAAATGGCAAACACGAACATTCGACCTCGTGATTCGTGATCCCCTCATATGCGAGCTGGACTAAAATGTTACACAATACTTCTTTTTATGTTATTGCCGTTGTTGTTGTTATCTTTTTTATCCGGTTTGTGTCCTTTTTTATATATTTTTCTATTCCTCCTTCCACAACCAGTTGACATGTTGATGAAGCTGCGTCGCATTAGTTCTCTTTCTACAAGTGTTTTAATTTCCCGTTTCAACCCATTGTTGTATGCTACCTGCTGCATCGCAACAATATCAAGGTTAATTAAACATGTGTTTTTAAATATCCTGCGGGTCTGCAACACGGCCCCTTCCGAGTGTCCAGGGCTGCAATTGATTTGAATTATAGTCCCCGGAACCTCTGCCGATTGACAACCGGTTTAACAACGGCCCACCCTGCTGAAAAAGGGCGTTTGATAATTTTTTCCCCTCCCCCCACTTGCTTTTCGATTCGTTATCGTTAATCAAGTGCACCCAGTGATACGGACAGGGACATGAATCGAACCGCCAGCCAGATCAGCTCCACTGTCAATCGCCACCAAGTCAGCTGTAAATGACACCAATCGAGGGAATATGTAGGTGTAGGTATTACATTTTTTTCGGCACATTACCAGGACCTTTTTTAACCATACCACCTCATCCTCTGTTGGATAGCAGACATCCTTATGGTTTAAAAAAAGATACAATGCACAGCACCCAACCATGTGCAAAACTGTGCTCTACTTTCCCGAAAGAAAAGCACCGTCTCCTCTCCCGAACGACCCGCTGTGAACCCGTTCTGCAGGGGAAATATTTAAAAACTCGTAAATTTTCCGCCAATTCCGGTGGCATTATCAATTTTGACAGCTCCACACGGCGCCCAGTGTGCAATACGCAATCGAGATCCGAAGCTGAAGAGTGTGGAATGCATCCTGTATTGATGGAAATTGGGCTCTCCATACTGATCCGGATACTCGTCCTTTCTTGTGTCCTCCCCCGGTTGGCACCTGTTCAAATTAATTAAACTCCCAATAAGCTACTAACTCTCAATCACGGACCTCGCCATGCTTGACCCTTTTTTATGCAGCCAACTGCAACCGGCACACTCCAAAATGTTGTCGCTTTTTTCGGAAGCCGAAACCACGCTTCCTTGTTTTTTGTTTTGTTTAAAAAAGCAAATGACAATATATCGCGAAAAAACAGGAATGACCGGTACAGTGTGATGCAAGGGAAAAATGCATTTCATTGTTAGTTTTATCGGGCCGTTTAATAAAATGCATTATTTTCATTTCTTCAATATGCTGCCCTCTCTTTGCCGCCCGGAACCGGCTCCAAATGGAACACGTTTGATTTATGTTTCCGAAGCGTTGCTCTCGAGTGGAGCAGCTCGGATGTTGATATCAGTATAGCAAAAAGGTACAACGTAAAAAAGCAACCATTTATTATTTCTTATCTTTGCATCGCATTATTAATATTCATCAGTTTTTGGATTTTGCTAGGAGTTAATCAATTTATTCATTTTTCTTCTTTTCTTTGTAGCAGTATGATTACCGAGTGGCTCTTATTAAATCTCACAAATTAAATGGAAAATATAAAATCTAACACAAATAATTTACTAATTGGTAAAAGCAGTCCTCCGTTCTAGAAAAAACTATTCCAAAATCCTCCAAAGGTGTACACCGATCACCTACAAAACTATCCGCAAACTATCACCATCACCTTTCCACCACAAGTGCCGAGGAAACACGGTTCGACCGCATTTACACCTGCAAAAGGATTACACCACTTAATGAGGCCATTTAAAACCCTAACCACACGAACCCTACAGTCGGCATGGAATCCGGAGAATGTCTAACCATCCCCAGACATCCTCAAGAAACTTCTTTCTCATGGTACACAGATTGGGGCAAACAGCTTTCGGAAACAATTTCGAACCCGGACCTAAATTTGCCAGCCCAATAACACGGTTAATGGTTGTACTGTAGTAGTTTTGTCGAAAAACCAAACCTGATTATTGTTTTTATGAAGCATTTAGCCAACATGGTCCCAGTTTACCCGGAAAAGAAGCTCAGATGTTTAAATAATGGTCGGAAATTCGTTCCCAATCGGAGCAGTTTAGCAAAATCATTCTGTTAATAATAATAAGTAGTGGAAAGTGGTTGTGTTTACTAACTGTTTAATTGTTAATAAATTTGTAAACAAACTGCCTCAAATATATACTGGCTGTTCGTAACGGGTGGAGAAAACCAGTTTTTTTTATGAAGAAATTCTTTTTCTATTTTCAAGCCCTTGCATTATCGGCGTAGATAATTGGTTTAAAAAGCACTTATTTCATATTCTTTCAAGATCTCCTAGGGTCTAGATAAGGATGATACATAGTCAAACAAAAATTATTACTCCACTTTGTCAACGGCAAAACTGGCCATAAATGAAGTCATAAACATAGCCTGTCAGGTTTTTTTTCGTTGGTAACTTAGCCAACCCTCTTGGCCGCCCTCCAGTTAATTAGCTTACCACAGCGTCAAACCGGAAGGATGCATCTTTTAGGATGCCTTTCGACAGCCCGCCACACCGAGGTCTTTCCATAAAGACCCGTGATAACCTGCTAGCTCCCGGTAGAGTGATATAATGCACCTTCCGGCCAAGCAAGAAGACGCAAACGCAGCGAAAATTAGCTGTCGTCCTTTCAAAAGGCGAGGTCATAAATTATTTCGCGCCCGCGCGAAGCGTTGCCCACAAGCCAGAAACGCTTCCTAGCCTAGGTCAAAGGATGCACATAGTGGTCCTTCCTTTTGGTACCGAGCAGTTTTGGCCATTTCTTATGCGAGCGCAAAATAAAAGGTAGGTTCCTAAAACGGAAGGCGATTGTGGCTTCCAGCCAGCCAGTTTTGTTCCATCAATTCTTTCGCAAAGTGTCCCTCTGTAGCACTCCATCGGAGATTGTATGTGTTTAACGCTCCGGATGACGTCGCCGACCGTTTTGACGTCGTTTCAAGCACGGTTAAAATGAAATATGAGATCGCCAAGATTCTCCTCTAGGAGAATTCGAACTCAAAGGTTTCCTTCGCTGATGTCGTCCCCGTTTGCCAGCGATCGAGAGTCCGTCATTTTTGTGTTTTCTTTTTTATCATTCTGCTGTCGCCACCGTTCGTGTCGCGCCACACTCTCCGCGGACAAGCTCCAACCTCACGGCAAACACCGTCCGGTGGCGCAGTCTCTGTTCCCGTGTTGGTGATGGAGTTTTGATGTGTTTCCCGCGGTCTTATCGTAATTAAAAATCTGGTTTTTTAATTTCGTTTAGTGTGTACTGGCGTTCTGGCGGGCTGAAAGACGTGTTTGGTCGATAAATGGGGCAATAAAAAATATATATCGCCCCGTTCAACTTCTCTAGTCTGCGCAGAAGGATTGGCGCGTGATTGCCCAAAGGGGTGAAGGTACACAAGAAGAAGATTGGAATAATGGCATGCGGAGCGGGGCCGCAAACACTTCAAGACGGATACTGAGAGTTAACTAGCTGCCAACATCGCTCCGCAAGCCAACGGTTTGGAGAGGTAAATTTAAGCAGGTAAACATGGCAGAGAACTTTTAAAATATCACTCAACTCTATCGCAAACAAAACTGAATAGTAGGAATATCAACCGATTTCATCCTTGAATGAATATATATTAAATAAAACACGCTTTGAGTGACATCTTTAAACAAATTTTTCCTTGCTAAAACTTTGATAAAAATCATTTCACCTTATGGCCTAACCTGTTTGTGACTGTTGCCAATCTTCATGCAAAACCTCTACACCAACTAGACAATAGAAAACCCAATTTTAAATAAAAAAGCATCCACATCCGTTTCGTCATGAACGCAATTGTATTCAATTTTTCACAAACAACCAACCAAAACTACAAACGACTGTGCCAGAATGCATACATTGGCATAACCGAGCGATGGAAACGAGACGAAAGGGGGGCAAAATAATAGAAAAACATTGAACTTCACCTGCAAAAAACATAAATAAATAAAACTTACAGCAACATGGACAGTTAGATTGAAAACGAGGAATACAAGACTACATTTAAGCAACAATTCATATGCCTGACGCAGGAAAGGCAACATTGCATTTTTCATAGCCTTTAACATTATGAAAATCTTTATTTATTTAAATCTTATGATTTTTTACCAAATCTTTAACATTAAATTAGTTGAATAGAATGTTTTGTTAAATAGTACATTTCTCAAATAAAATTCGGTGTAAAAGTTAGAGAAATGTTACGGCAGGTGATGCACACCAGAAAAGAGAAACATGTTAAAGAATCAACATAGTACAAGGAGCAGTATCGTAACAAACTCGTCGTGGTCCATCTTGCTTGAAACTATTTTTGTTTGTAAAATGCTGTCTCACTCCATGAACGTACTCAATTTCATCGCTTATACACGATCCTCGAGATGAACAACGAACGTTCCTTTAGTCACACTAGACGATGTTACCAGTTGCCAAAATGCAACTCACGACGACCAAACCGTAACGAACCCAGCGGCGTACAAAAGCGCACAACAGGTTACATATTATATGCATAGGAGGTTTATCGAAGGAAGGAGAATCTTGGAGTACGTTCGAGACCACGTACGAAGGCATTCTTCTTCAGAGAGTGAATGGAGAAGATAAACAGATAAGGATGCTGCGATACGATCCAATCACGATGTATCGAAGGTCGTTTGAAGCGGAGGGGTTGTTTTGTACGTTGCCAAATGCAAGCATGCAATGGCCAGACAAAGGGATAAAAAGGGCAAACCAGGGAGAAATAGCTTGAATAGGACTTGTCAGTGGTTTAAGAAAAACCATGTACCAAAAGGCGAATAAGCACCAAGCAAAGGTGTATTCACCGTGCGACGGTAGAAATAGTACTCCGTGAATAATTCATGAAAGTTTACTGGAAATGATATCTCTATGATATTAAGTTTTTTTTTGTATTTTTTGTATTTAAACTTTACGAAACTAGACTAAAATATAGCGTATGTAGAAAACAGGTAACAAAATAATAATAATTTCCCTCGAATGCGAAAGTAACAATATATTGTAAGTAACTCTTTTGAACGGTTTGAAAAGTGGAAATTTTCGTGTAGCCTACCTGATTTAAATTTAAAACTGTTTTAAATCATATTTAAAATGTTGATCAAAAGATGACTAATTTCGATACGCTTCAATGCGAACGACACTCGGCGGACAAACACATTTCAACCATAAAAACTGATTTATTTCTGCTTTTATGTAACGCTAAACCATAACAGCTTTCCCGAGCAGGTCACCTTGGCGACAAGATGGATGGAGACAAATATCGATGCTTTTCCGAGATTTTCGTTTCGCTCGCCAGCTCTCCTCTAAACTTCAATCACATGGCCGTGATTGCCGAAATAAAGCCATAAAACCATCATCCGCTGGCGCAGAGTTGGACGGCAATTGAAATTCATTACTTCCACAACACCCCAGGACGATCATGTTGTTTTTTTTGTCATAAATCTCCGATGCTACCGAAGGACCTCGATCGAGAAAAGCGAACCGCTTCAAATATCCATCATAAACCATTTCCCCATCTTGGACGGTTCGGGATCCGGTTTTTCTTCTCCTAGTGGTGCATACACTTTGGTCGTCTTTTGCTTGGAGGGTAATGTGATCCCCAAATGGGCGACTATTGGTTCACTTCGTTGCGGACAAAATCAAACGTGCCACCCTGTCACCTTGCATTCGTTGCAGCGAGATTTTTTTTCCGTTTTGACCTAAAACAGTATCATCACGGTGAGATTTAATTTATTGAACCAACACTACCGCCCATCGAAGTACGACGGTTGAGAATGAACGTGATCGTCTGATGAAACGCTAGTCTGCGGTGCTCTGGGGATGGTTTGGCAATGATAAACCATTCCTTCATTACCATCAAAGCAGACGAACAAACAGTGAGTAACAAATGAACGAATTGCTTTCCGTTCCTTGAAACAATCATCAATCATGCCTCGCACATTGATCGATGTCATCAACGGGGGGTTTCGGTTTAACAATTCATTCGTCAACGTAAAACAATGCTCGAAATGGTGGTAATTTGTAATGTGTTTGGTGGAAAAACAAACTAGAACGGGGTGCGATTGCATCTCACTAAAGTAGAAAATTGAGCTCGAAAAAAAGTCATGTAGTTAATCTAACTTTCATCCTTTTTCGCTAATTGCAAACCTCTTTCGATGAAACGTAATACGGATAGTAAAACTCAGATGATCGGGAGGAAATGATCAAAAAGAAAAAAAAACCACACCCGTGAAACCTGTAACTGCAGCATAATAACCGAGGCAGTAAAATTCAATTACGGTCCGATCGTTTTTGGGAAAAAATAAATATCCCCTGCGGAATACATTTCCCCGCACTCCAAACGAAGGCCCGGGAAAGGCTGGGCCAGCAGCCTCCGGCCGGCACGGACTACCTACAGCCGGCTGTGGTGGGCTTGTTAGTGGAAATTTCCATTTCTCGGAATAGCAGTTATGCTCGGATGGACCGATAGGATATTACACTCTGCTATAAAATTCAAATTTACTCTCCAACGGCAGCTCAAACTCCACTAGCTGCGTATCTGGCTGTTCCCTCAGTTCTGGTTTTTCGTTTCTCACCGTTGCCCGAAGAAATAGTAGGAAACAAAATAACGAGCCAAAATCCTACTACACCATCCTGCTCGCACTCCGCTATATCCCGCCGAAATGAACCAAACAACAGCCTGTATCCATATTCTAATGTGGCATATGATTATCATATATGTTCTGCCACCGCTCTCTGCGTGGAGGGTGGCGATGCCGTCGGTCTTCCCTTGAGGAATTTTCCCATTACGGCGCAGCAGAACAGCACGTGCCGCGTTCCCACGAATATGTGCGTATAGGGAAGAAACGACAACAATTGAAGGTAACAAACTTTTTAGCATAAAATATGTGTGCACCCGGCGTACGGCAGCCTCGCGGAATACCTTTTGCTTTGAATTACATTATGGGTGTTTTGAGGATGGATACAAATAAATAAATTCCACTAGCAAAGCAACGGATCTTCTTAGTACGGCTAAATGTAAGAGCTTGTTTAACATCACAGTCAGTATGAATTTAATTTGACTCTTTTTACTGATAAGTTGTAATTTGGTACCGCTGCTGTAGTTATGAGCTTTTCTTTATGTAATTCCCACCAAAATAGTACATAGCATAACTAAACAATGAAACTATAGTTAAACGTAAAGAAACTATTTAAATCACAAGTCGTTGTTTGACTGTAAAAACTGAACATGTTATCTGAAGCTAATTAGGTAGAGGGTTGACAACATTTTCTTCCATAATGAACAAATCTTTTATTATTCACTTATATTCGAATAATACCCGTTTTGTTACTATTGCAAATAGATTGATTGACAAATTTGATAAAATTCCAATAGCATTATAAGGCTTTGTTTGGCCATCTTAAACTATGCCAATATTAGGCTAGTTTTTATACTTGAGACACAATCTTTCTGAATGATTGAATCTTTTAATCTGAGGATGGAACTGATTTTTTGCCCTGCTTTCGTTTGTTCAATCCGCCTAAAAAATCCTCTTTTTGTAATTGCTAACACTTTTGACAGTTGTGCTTTTTTCTCAGCACTTTAATTGAACAAATTATTGGAAGCCGGTTTGTAATTCGTAAAAAACGAGGAAAAAGATACTAATTGAAATGTTTGAAAAAAATAAAACCTTTCCCTAAAAAGTATCTTTAAACAGAGAAATAACCAGGAAACATGTTTACCCCTAAGTACACCACTGGTATCAGTTGCATGGATCACAAAAAAAAACGCAACAACACGTGGATTGATTAAGATGTTTCATGAAAGTAGCGCAGAAAAATTGCATAATTTTCAAGATTCCTTTATCCGCTGCTTTATTCGTGCCAAGTAGTAGATTGATGAGTTTTAAAACACTCCACAACTCGATGTTGAACACTCCTTCCACTAAATCATTCGCGATGGAGGCATAAATCAACGGTAAGATAAATGTGCTCATTTTAATCCTTCTTTCTTCATAAAACCACCTCCACAAACTTTTCGCTGACAAGTTGCGCTCGAGAATCTCGACCCGCTTGGAAAAGATTGCCGTGTTTTTAATTTTATTCAGTTTTAATTGCCCGCCTCCCCCTGCCCACCAGGACCTATACTTGGGAGAGTAACTTTTTGTTCTTAGAAGAGGTAATAAATATTTAATTGCACGTCCAGATGGGAAGCACAACTTTCCAGGAAACGAACGGTTAAAATATTGGCTTTTTAATGCAAGCTAAAATACGTTTTTAACTGGTGAGTAATGTTCGGAAGAAACTGTTCATTCTTACGATGCAAATTTCCGAATGGAGACGCTTTATTTGTAAATAACGACTATACGACGTATCAGTCCTAATGTTTGTGTAAATTATCTTTCTATATCGCTTCTTTAAACAAGTCTGCTGGTAAATCATGGCATCAATCTATAATCCAGATGATTTATTCTGCTACAAATACCTGAAAGATTTTTTTTCTCCTCCAATCAACGATAAGCTCCCACCATAATTTGAATGGGTATAAATTATTCATTCCATCATGCCCGGCACGGTAACCAGAATCGAATTCGGATTAAAGTCACTGCTATAGACATTAATCTCGACCCCGACATTTGATATCTTTCGTTCTATCTTGAAATCGGCCTCTAAGCACCTCCCGGAAGCCAGCAACTAGAGAAGAAAAATCAATCCTAATTGAAGCTGATCCAAACGGAGGAGCTTAATGGTCGTTTCTGGCGAGTAATAATTTATAATAGGGTTCGTTTCGCGCATTCCCTCCAGTTACTATCGCTTCTTGAATTATTTCATTGTGTTGTTTTTTGTAATGAAGCTTCTTTTTTTATTTAGCATTTTTAATAGAAAAACACTTTCCATTTCTTTTATCTCCTCCTTTTCCTGATTTACCACACATTGGCCCACCTTTCCGGGCCGCCCTGGTGTTGCGGTACTTTCGTTTGACAAGCGTTTAATTTATGGATTCATTCCGAAGCCAATATGCTCGCGGTCGGAGGCTTCGCAACCGACTGTCAGCCATGATTTCGGTGTTTTATGGGCATATGTGTGGCGAGGGTGCATGGCGATCGTTGTGTGCTCGTGCGTACAGAATGACTTTAATTTCGGGCCCATCGTTCCCTTGGGGACTTGGGGCGCACCTTTAAGGCTTAGAGAAATGCCAATCCGAAAAACCACAAAACCACCGAGCATGGAAAAGAAGCCACAGGAACACAAGTTTAGCCCCGTGTAGCTAGCAACGCAAAGTAACCAAGCCTACCGTCTACGGTGGGGTGTCATTTTGGAACTCCACCGACAGGCAGTGTGTGGTTGTTTTGGATTGCTTTGCTGCTTTTAAAAGCTACTTACAACCGAGACCGAAGTAAGGTTTTAAAAATAGTCTTTTTGTACATGGAATTTCATCCATTCAACACGTTTTTACTTTCCTAATTCGGATAGAGGAGCAGACATTTTCCAGCACCTCTTTTGTTAGTCGAGGCAATACTCCATTCTATAAAGATATCGGTTTGTACGTAAATGTTCATAAGAATCCAAGAAAATATTGTTAAATTAAAATAAGCTTCAGCGACAACGAACCAATCTAAAATTATTTTCAAACCAACAACTTCATGAACCAGGACTATTTATGCAACTCTACATTATTTAGATCTATATTTCTATGTGAATAATCGTACCAGTCCGGTTAATTTACAATTAGGCTGGTAAAGTCTTCTGTCCAATCGTTTTCCAACCGAATAAACGTATCCTTTTAGAACAAGTACCCAGTGTCAGTAGTTGAGAGCTCCAGATAAAATCTTGTCGTTGTTCCTAGAAAGCCAGTCCCGTTTGTCCAGGAAAATAGTTTGTTTTCTGCTGTTCCTTTCCTTTTCGCCTAGTTCGGAGATTTTGTTGGCCCGATACCGAGCGAAACTACACGAACCCACGGGCAAGTTGGGTATGAAAAATTAATCCAATCAAAATTGCTTCATGCCGGGACTGTGAGGAACAAAATCTACACACATCTAAAGTTGGTTGGCATCGGCATACGTACGCTTGCCGGAATGCTATAGATGACAGTGTGCACGAGCGAACGTGTAGAAACCGCAGAGCAAGCGCAAATGGGAGCTCTAAAATGCGCCTGCAAAACGCCGAAGCAGCCGTCAATGGAAACGAACGAGACGGGGCATAAGCGGACAGCATAGAGGGGGCCACTAGGGGGTGGCAGCATCGACGGCAGCATAATTCCGACGGCGAAGCACCAGCACACAGACACACAGACGTTCGGTGTGCACACACGGAACCACAAACGCACGGACGCGACCCCATCATCATCATTCGGCCGACAGCCCCCGGAAACGAAGGGTGCATTCGAGAAGGGGGCGTTTTAGGGGTTGAAGGGTGCGGAAAGAATCCAAATCCACCCGTCGGCGGGTGGCGGGTGGTGGTGGTGCCACGTCGGAGTTGAGAGTGAGAGTGAGCGGCGAGAGAAAACCTCCCCTGCGGTAGGATCAGCGAACGAAGGAACGAAACGGCCTACCACGATGGACAGGATCCGGTTTTGGAGCGTATGGGTGGGAGGAAGTGGCGGCGGGGTGGGTGGTAGTGGTGGACGGTGTAGGCTTCGTGAAGGGACGCGAAAATACCTCACCCTATGGGGTCGGAGTTGGTCGAAGCGAGCTGGCACGATCCGGAATCCCTCCGGTTTGCGAGCGAGAGAAGACGCGTTCTCGGCACGGTTATTACCAAGAATCTCATCAATAAAAAATGCCAGCGGCAATTATAAACACAATCAACGGGTTCGTGGCACACCAGGGGGTGTGGGTGGTGGTGGTATCGGAGGGAAGGTGCAGGGTTCAGGACCGGCACGAGTAGGTTTTGGCAGAGGCCCTGTGCTTCTCTTGCGAAAAAGGGATTCGAAACGGAGCTGATGGAGTAGGTTTGGGGGCGCATGGTGGAGTCTGGAGAGGACACGCGGTGAAGTGGAGTGAAAGGGAGGTTCATATATAGAGAAGCACTAGTGAGAGGAGCAAGATCAAACCGGCAGCCTGCCGGAACCGGCACCGACATCCCGCGCGACCTGACACGTTCCCCTGTTTCCCGGGGGCCACGAACGACCACGAGACGACCACTTCGGCACGAACCGGTTGGCGTGAGATGACCGGATTGTGTGAGCGAAACGACGAACATTCCCGCACCCACCTACCCCCACCGACAACGGAACCGACAGGTTAGATCGATAGGATGTGAGCTAAAGTTACAGCGATGGCGGCCAACCATGGGTTTTAGATTTGAGTGTAGATGAGATGATTTTTTATTTACGTCTAGTCGAGAGCGTCTGGAAATTATTCAATTGATGGAATTTTAATTATTTGTTTTCATGAACGATTCTTTATGTAGTCTGAAAATTTTGTTATCAAACATGCCTATCAATTAAACGTTTTATTTCTATTTTCTGTGCGATTCTAATAGGAAGGATTTTACAGTTTTCCTTATTTAATTTCTTTATTTGATACGTGAATAATTTTAAAACATCTCCAGGTACATTTTAAGTCTTCGTTTCCAAACAAGAGTGTCGAAATTGAAATTTATATGTTCTCTATCGTCTACATATTTCTATACTTTGTTTCTTCATATTTAGGTCTATATTCAATTTAAGATTTTTTGTGTTTTTACTTTCATTTGCGAAAAAGATACTTCCATTTGCGTTGGATACAAATACAGTACTCAAAACCACCTTTGTTTCAAACTAGTAACAAAAGTTGTTGTACAGTGCCCTGTTTAAATTAATAGTTAAGTCCCGAACCTTGCTAAAGTTTCTAAAATAACGCTCTGCACTAGACTGTTGTTGAAGGAGTTGTAGATGATCTTGTTCTAGTGGTTTTGATCGATGCTTTTCTTCTAGGAATAAATTAAAATATACTAATTTCCGCC
>KE525357.1:52419-69892 GCA_000441895.2 Anopheles sinensis | reverse complement strand
AAAAATTTTCTCATTTTGCTTTGGTCAGCGTCATACACGATTTCATGTGTTTTTCTTAATTTGCGAAAAGCTTCCAACACTTTCCGATCCATTTGTTGTATCTGCAGCCTTCGAAAGGCCAATTTGTCAACAACAAAAACAGTTTAACTCTTAATTGTCGACTCTCTTCTGTCTAAAGTATTAAAACTATACGAACGACGCAACAAATCTTGCTGTTCAATTTTAATTAAATTTTATTATGCTTTCCGATTTAACCATCGTCTTTCTGTTTTCACAAAGGTTTTGGTCTACAATAAGCGTCATTTTATTGATTCTCTACCGGTTAGCTAACTAAACTGATTTCATTTATTTACTGAATGTAGCTACTGACTGGTTTTGTTTGAGTTTTACTGAGTTTCGTTTCAACTTTACTTTTCCTTGTGATAGTTTTTCAAACGCACAACTTTTGGCCTGTGGTTTAACGAAGTCGTTTTGGTTTAGAGTTTCAAAAAGATAACAATCTTTTCAACTGTTGTTCCATTATTGGTTACTTTATTGATGTTTTTTTCTATATCTCATTTAATAAGGACTGTAATATCCACAACTTACACACTATCGCACATCCTACGTTCTGCTTTTTTAGGAAGACGTTTGACTTTTACTCCTGGTTAATGATCACTTGCTCCGGTAGATAGATTGTGAGTGGTTGCGGTACAAAACCCTCCGGTGTCACTACAAGCCTCTTATAAGGCTTCGTCTTTTAAAAGAGGATTCCTTCGTTCATGGTCCTTGTTACTTTCTCTTGCCTTTTTTCTGTCTAAATCCCTGCCAATCGTTGCACTCTTGCTGCCCTTTTCGTGGTATAAAAAAGTTTCTCTTTATTGCTTTCGAAGTTTCACTTCACGGGATTCACGTGTAGCATCTCCCTGCACGTGGAGATGCCATTATTTGTCTTTTCTGTTTTTCAACGTTCCTTCTCGTTCCAATAAGATCGGTTCGTCCTTGTGCTTTGCGATCGCAAGCAATTTGGATCGCTCCTCAGTGTGCCTTCTCCAGCCCGATCAGCTTCTCGAAGAACATACAGTAGTTTCGATCGTTGTTGTAGTAGAACGGGTCCTCCAGGATGTCCCGGGCGTGACTGAGCGTTGCCGCCGCTAGCTCCCCGACCGTCCACTTACGATCCTTTAGCACGCGACAAATTGTATCGAGCTGTGGATGAAGAAGTAATACATGGTCATACACCTGAAGAGAATCGGATCTACCAACAGCTTACCTTGGAAAGCTTTTCATTGCCCGCCGTGTAGTAGCTGAGATATGGAAGACCGGCTACGCTGGCCGCCATCCACTGGATCACCATCTTGAGCTGTACGTCTCCACGGCGCGTACCACCACATCCCCAGTTGCCCGTCGCCACCGGCCTTAGGTTGACGTTGAGGGTTCGCTTTTGAGCAAGTTGTGATATCTGCGAGAAGAAGGGAGAAACAGAAACGTGTCACCGAAGGTAGCATCATTAAAAGAAATGCAGTTTTCCACAACGAGTATACAACGGAGATAGTAAAGTAGAGAGCATTAGACACAGAAGGTAAAGTGAAAGATACGGAGAGAAAGATTGATTTGTTTTGTTGATGAAGAGATTAAATACGAAACACCGGAAGACAGTTGAAGGTAAGCACAAAAGTTTGAACAACGATTACCTGAGTGGCCTCTAGGGAACCACCACCTGAACACCAGCTGTTGCACAGAACGCACGTTAAAGCTTCGTTAACTCATGCAGCAATGGCACACGCAAAAACACACAAACGGAAGGCACACGACAAAACACAACGACGGCTCTCTGTATAGCTACCTTCAGCACCACATCGTCACACTTGATATCCTGATAGTAGGACACAGACCAGTTCGGTTTGTAGTGCAGAAGTTTCGTCTTCAGCGACGACTGGCGTTGGAGTTTGGGACCGGCACCGGGCGCCTGTTGCCTCGTGGTGCCGATGATGACCGGGTCTGTCACCGAGCAGCCCG
Source organism: Anopheles sinensis (assembly GCA_000441895.2). Classification (NCBI taxonomy): domain Eukaryota; kingdom Metazoa; phylum Arthropoda; class Insecta; order Diptera; family Culicidae; genus Anopheles; species Anopheles sinensis. The sequence goes on along the minus strand of KE525357.1, from coordinate 67,894 downwards.
AGCCGCTGCGGGTCGTTGAGCGTAGCTTCAGCAGCAGCTTCCGGTGGTCGGTTCGCGTGAGCTGAATGTTGGGACACTTGAACAACTTTGCCGGTTCGAGGGCGAGATAGTCGTGGCGCTGCATCCAGCGCGGTCCGAATCAGATGTATCGAGATTGATATATATGTGTGTATGTGTGTGTGTGTATATGTGTATTGTTGTGTCAGGTTCCAGGCAGTTCAAAGTTTAACCGCAATCGAAAATCGCAACCAAATCGCAACCAAACCACAACGCATTCAAAAGCATACGATCGGAGAGAGGGATGAGCAGATGATGATCAGTCGGGTGAACCAATAGGTGCGGGAGGGTTTTGGGATAGAAGAGAAAAATAAAATATAAGTAAAGAAACTCAAACTCGTTCGAAATCCATTTATCAAAATAATTTAAAAAAACGTATGGCAAAGAAAGGAGATATCTATAACAACCATGGCATTCAACACGGCCTATGTACAGTTATTGGAAAGAATACAATCCAGTAGGACTAGTAGATGAAATGGAACTCAAAGCGGGCGTTCTACTCTACAACAGCACCACGCTCTACGAGAAAGCAGGAAGCCTAATCTAAATTCCAAGAGGAAAATGAATTACCAAAACAAAACTTTGCTTCAACTGTTTCTACAAAATCTCTTCCAAATTCTACACCACCAGCTCACTTTGTTGTCGCCAGATTTTTGGAGTACTGGAATCTCCTACAGTATAGTTAGTGACCGTCATGGAACTTACCAGCTGAGCCGCCAGTTTGTGCTTGTGCTTCGCCAGTTCCAACGAAAGCGATCGCACGTGGAGCAGGATCTTTTCCTTCTGTCCCATGCCGGCGGTACCACCGCCTCCAATCCCCCCTGCCAGCCTCGTACCACCCATGTCGCCACCGGTTCCATTCCCGCTCGTAAGGCACTCCTCGGTGAACGGAATGCCGACGAAGCTTTCGCTGAGCGTTCGCTTGAGCAGCGAGTTGGCGAACTTGAGCACGGCCTCGTCGCGGGCGTCCAGCTTCTTCGGTTTATCCGTGCTGATGGGATCCTCGAGCCATCTAGAAAAGTAAAGTCCCGAATGTTAGAGAAGATAAGGCGATAGGTAAAAGACTTCGTTACTTGGCAAACTTCTCGTACACCTCCTCCAGCTCCGAGCCGAGATCGGAATCGAAGCTGTACCGCGACGACTCGTTGGTGGGTTTCCGTTCGAGCGAACCACCGTTCGCTTTGCCCCCCGATGTCGTCCTTTGATCCTTCCAGTCCGGCAGGTCGTCGCAGTAGTTGCTGTCCATGGAGCCATCGAGTACAAACCCACAGGAACCGCCTCGCCGGACACGGATGTCCTGATCGCGCGTCTGCGAACCCGCCACACTGATACCCACCGCGTAGCTGCTGTCCTCCGTACTGCCCGAGATCCCGTTCGTGCCGCCCTGCTCGAGGGCCGCCCGGAGCTTCTGGGCAAACTCGAACCTTCGCTCGGGCGTGTCCAGCTCCGAGGCGTACGCGTGCGCCCGCAGCCCATCCTCGTCGTCCTCGTCGAAGCTGTCCTTCGCACTGTGAAACTCGTCCTGGCTCGAGCCGCAACTCGATAGCGAATCGGGTCGCGTCCCACCCGGCAGCGGCTGGTAGCCGTCGGGAATGCGCAGCGGATGCCGATTGACCGGCAGGCACTCGCCCGACGATCCCAGAATGATAAACTTCCCCCGGCGGGCGCCGGATCCCGAGCACACCGACACCGTTCCGCCGCTTCCGGTCGTAGTCGGTCGCTCCGGCGATAGCCACGAGCGCCGTTTGTTGATGTCCTTCTCGAGCTTGTTTGAGTCACTGCTCGAGCGCTTCGAGTTTGGCGTTGCCTGCCGGATGAAGATCGTCGTGTAGACATCGGGCGAACCCGGTGTCGAACCTTCCCGTTCACGCTCTCCGATGGGCGATAGGCGACCCTTGCTCGATACCGTCTCCAGCTGGTCCAACTTCAGACCGGCAGTGGTCGCCGCCGCCGCCGCCGTCGTCCGCTTATCCGCCACCTTCATGTCGCCCACCACCGGGCAGGTCGTGTTCTGGCGGAACGCCAACAGGCACTTGTTCAGCTCGCGCAAGATATCGTCCTCCTCGAACTGCTGCGATGGTAACGCCCGGTAGTTCTCCGCATCGATGCAGCACACGGTCGTCCGCTTCGGTTCGGCGATCTTCTCCAGCAGAGGGCCCTTGCACCGGGGGTCCACTATCCGCGACACGTGGTGCACGTTCTCGACCTGCAGCGACTCGTTGTCCTCGAGCGCCTCCACGTACAGCAGCACGGCCAGCAGCTCGGGGAACGTGCAGAACTGGATCGACTCCTGCGAGTCCCCGTCGGCCAGCACGTCGCCCCCGAGCCGCGCACTGGCGAACACCGTCTGCATCGTGTCCGGGTCGGCCTTGTCCAGCTTGCCCTCGTGCCGGATCTCGACGTCGCACAGCGGGAGCTCGCACTCGAGCCAGTCCTCGATCGTGAGCCACTGCTTGCCGGTCATCACCTTCCGCGAGATGCGCAGGGCACCCTCCAGCACCGTCGGGTTCCGCTCGAGCCAGTCGAAGTAGTGCAGGAAGCTGCGGAACTTGGCCCGCTGCACGGCATTGCTACAAGAAGATCGGAGATGAGAACAGATGGACCTTTGGTTAGCAAAACACGGTGTCCCGCAGGGGCAAGGGCGAGTAAAAAGCGCACGGTTGATCAACCTACTCTACTAAACCTCTAAAAAAGTGTGTAAAGTTAAAGTCTTGTAACGTGGGGTGTGTTTTTTCAGTACGTTTTGGAAATGTCGAAAAGAACGCATTGGCCAGCAGGGACGCGACCAGCCGGTAGCCCAGCTCGTAGCTGTCCGCCTGCTGCTGCAGGCTGAAGCTGAGCCCGCGGGGTGGCCGGTGCTGCTTCAGGTTGCGGGCATGCCGCGCGAGCGACTTCACCGTCTGCGTTAGGAAGTGGTCCCGCTCCACCGAGTCCATCGTGCGCTCGACAAAGTGCCGCAGACCCTCGAACACCGACGTGTCCTTTCCGTCCTCGTCCGGATCGAGGCTGACACTGCAAACAACGTACAAAACAACGCACAATTACCACCGACTGACACCGTGGGCGTACGACCGGCGACACCTACTTGCAGAGTTCGTGCAACTTTTGCATCACCTCGAGGACAACGTCGAGCGAGTCGGACTCCTCGATCTGCATCAGCTTCTTCTGCACGTTCGACCACCACGGGAGATCACACGGAAGCATCACGAGCGCCATTCTGACATCGATTGAGCTACCTTTTCTGGAGGAAACGTTTTCGGAGGTCTTTTAATGTCCCTCTGTCCGGCTGCAGAAAACGTCGAGAAATAATTCCAAACGAAAAAGAAAAACAAAAGGAAGTCCACTTCCGCCGGATGCACGATGGTCACCACTTTCTCCGGGATATCCGGACCGATGGTGGCGACACGGTCATCGCTTCATTGGTGCTTAGGTTCCCTTTTTATTACTGCCCACTTCTTCCGTGTTGTGTTGCGTCCTGATAAATGTCTGAAAGCGAGAGAAAAAGAGGTGAAAGGAAGGAAAACTGTATTAAATCAGGTGAATCATAGCAAACATGGGCGGGGGACAAATTTACTACTCTTAATAGTGTGCTTTTCCACTATCAGGCAATTCGTTTGACCGTTTTATGACCGGAATCGACCGGTTCGAATCGGATGCGATGGGAAAAGTGTGCGTACGCTTCATATCGATTTAACGGTGGTAAGTGCTCTAATCAGAGTTATGATTGTTGGTTGGTGAGAAGTTAAGTACTCTCCTGGGGGAGGGATGTTTGGAGGTGTCTATTTACTTGTCACTCACGCTATCCGTGTTTGCTTTGATAACCAACAATTGTGGGGGTGTGGATCGTTGTGTGCAAGATATGATTGAGCTGCTTATTTGTAGGAGTGTGAATATGTAGCCGATAATTATTGTGTACTTGGGAAATATGTTTATATTGAGGGCTTTGTCCCATAATAGCATACGACTTTGGCGTTGAAACTAAAACACATTGAGTTGCAATTTATGTTGATTTGTGGACCAGAAACATTTGCAGTAAACTAAATTTCAATCAAAATTTCTTATCGACATACCTATTCGATTAAAAAAAAACGCGGTAGAATTCTATACTTGTTGCTTAACGTAGGGTTTATTTTAGGTTCACTTACTTTAACATATTCGATAACCTTATCCAACGAGTCGTGCTTAAATCTATATTTTCGCTCAAATATTGCAAATGCTTCAGCGAATTTAGCGGAATTTGGGGCAAGTGTGCCACCTGGCATTCTTCCAGTCAAAATGTAAATACATAAAAGACCAAATGTAGTATACAGATAAGTTTACCCCTCTTACTAGATAAAGTGAACCGAATTTTACTAGATATAGTGAACTGAATACACAATAGCCCACTTTTCGCATTTTTATAATGCATTTTATGCTGCGCATCAAAATGGAGTGTTATCTTAAAATATTTCTACCAAATAAAATAAGCCGTCAGAAGCCGTTGAAAAAAAAATTGAGAAAGTATGAGTCACTTAGCAAAGTAGAGTATAAGAGAAAGTGGTTCGAGGGGTCAGTCAAAAATATCGATTATTTTCTCCGAAAAATATGAGTTTTAAAAAAAGTTATCTTTTGGGGCAAAAGTGCCATCACTGTTTGGGGCAAGAATGGCACCCCTGTATCCGCTATTATTCTGCAGAGTGAAGCTACCAAATATTTAAAAATTGTTGTTTAATTCCCAGTGAAGTAGGAGGATGCGTAAATACAAGCGGATTTCGTCCAAAAGAAGTTTTCTAGCGGCCAGAACGGAAAACCGGGAAAATACTAACTAACTTCAATAAAGTGCAAGGTTCTCAAAATATGTTAAATTAAAATTCATTTCGTACTTTCAAACTGAAATTGCTCAAAAACAGAATAAAAATTAATTTACAAATGGTTTGAATAAAAAAATTAAAAGTCTTCGTGATGGTCTTTATTGGTATTTAGTATTTTCCCCCATTTTCGACACAACGGTTGACGGCAAAAATGATAAAAAGGTTTAAATACAACCTGTGTAGACCTCTAAGAAGTAAAACAACAGAGCTTATTGTAAGATAAATATATACACGAACAAATAAAAAATATGACTTAAAGTTTCTTATAAAACACTGCTCTTTTAAGTATTCACAATGCTTTCCTTACTGACAAACGTCTTCGAGCCGAATATTCTCGAAGGTCGGAACATTGCGTGATCCGCTCGGTATTAGCAGGGCTGCATAGTGCACGACATTTAAAAAAAACCCACCCGCCGATACATCGTTATATTTAAAAATGTTTGTTGACCGACAGGAACAACAACAAAGCAAGAAGGAAAAACAGACAGTTTTCCTACTCTGCATGTGTGCCAACACCATCGAGCCACCTTATCAAATTTACACTACGCTAGACACCTCGTGAACACGCGTTAGCGCAAGGTGCCGGGCCATCGGAGACGATGGACGCATAAACACCCATCGCCCGCGTCGTGCCAGTCGTTGCTGTCTTCAGGTAGCGCCACTAATGAAGTAATTCACCTTCACTCCCAGAACCAAGCGCGCCTCGTACTCGGTAGCAAGTTTCACCGTCCCAACCGTCGCGGACGACTCCCTGGCCGGTGATGATGCTCCGTGAAATGTAAACACCACGAGCGCCTTCTATCCTTTGCATGCTTTCGCGTGAGGAGAAGTTATCGAGGGACCGCCAGAAACGCACGCTAATGGAAACATGACAACCAAACAACGGAGTCGGAAATAAGCACCAGCACGAAAAGGAGGAACGACCCATGGTGCTGCTATCACCATCGCACCGCAACACACCGATGGCGCGAGATTTAAGCTGGGCCGGGGGTAGAAAAATGCAAACACCCTTGACCCACCTTCGACTCCTGTGTCCATCCTTCTGCCGGCGAGCAAGCAAAAGCAACCCGTCAACGTCGTCGGTCTGGCAGGTTTGACGTCATTAACGCCGGCGCTTCATTGCAACACTGTGTGTATGACTGGCCCGAAGAGCTGAGAGACCAGTTTGCAAAGTCCTTTCCGAGCATGAGCCTCATTTCGATGGCCGAGGCCACCGAACTCTTGATAAAGTTCCGACAAACAGATTTAATTTAGCCATTTTATTTTGTGACCCGATTTTCGTCATAATTTTGAGGAACAGGAAATGATGAAAAATTAATTATGATTCGGCACAGCAGCATCCTGCGTCGGCCTCCACGCCGTTCATTTAGTTTAGCTTCCTTGTATCATTATTTTCAATATTTATCAATCACATTTGCCAAAAGTTAATTTTCACTAATTTTAAAATGGTGGTAGGAGTCAAAACATAAACACACACTAAACATTGTTTTTAATATTTATCGAAAACAAATCGCCTAAAATGCATTCGTTGTGTAAATGTAAATAACAAAAGCAAAACTTTATGGTGTGAACACAGATTGGTATAACTTTTACGGAAAGGAAAAATAGAAAATGTTCAACCACCTGTTACAACATCCGACTTTCCCTTCAGTCACAATCGCGGCCCCATAAATCTTGCATTCGTTGGAAACGAATCAAACAAATTGCACCGTATGTCGCTCCCAGTATCCGCGGTGGGCCGGCGCAATTTTCGCAATTTTCCCCGCTGTCAAACGGTGTGATTGCTTTATTTTAAGAAGCGCTTCGATTTTCACGACGCCCACCATAACGGCCATCCGTCCATCCATGATGAATGATGGTACCCTGGGACCGGTAACGAAAAAGAAGGGAAAATGGGTGCAGCAAAAAGAAAAAATATAACTACATAGAAACGCCACGGGTAATGAATCGCAACGTGAAGTGAATTGAAGTATCCTCACCTCCGCAACAACCAGACATTTCCCGCTGCGTCAAGGTAAAACACTCCCCCGTAGAAAGGGGAGCCAAGGATGGGGGTTTATTTTTACCAACGTCAGCAAGCAATCTAATCTTTGGGCCTCGGCACCTGGCTGCACCGGCATCGAGCCGGAATGGGGCAATCTCGACGGGTGGTGAATAACTGAAGATTGTGGAGATTCGATTAACACTTAATCTTCACAGTGTAACCAAGTGTTAAGCCTCTCTTGCACAGCATGAGTCAGTGTGTGGATTATTTTATTAATAGTTTCAAACCAGTTTGAGTCGAATGAATGCTTGATACTGACCCTCAGATTACCACGTGAAGTTACTGATGTTGCCGTTAACAATGGAGGCGCCTGGTGTTTTAATTACACTATCCCAACAATCACTGCAAAAAACTCGCAGGATTTATTATTACAAATATTGACATCTAAGCTTACGTCACTCGCCTATTGTAAACATTCATAATTGATTTATTGTAAATTTGACGTTGAACTTTTCAATGCTCACGCATTTGGTACAAAACAAAAAAGAAATGCATCCACCCAGCCGTAACATTTTCCAACATAAACTACCCAAACGAGGCTCGCGTGTTCCAATATTCTTCTATTTATTTTTATTGAACGGCAGTTTATGCCTGCCCCGACGCTTAAACCATTAATCTTTCCCATTACATGCCGTCTCCTTTGGAAACCGGTGTCCATTTGCCCACAAATGGAGACGCCTGGTCTGCCACGCGAACGGGTTCCAGTTTCGCTCGGGCACGCTCGTGGCTGCGTGATTATTCGATTCACTCTCCCTCACTCCCATTCTTCCACCTTGCCCTACACACACATTCGTTCGATCGATATGAATAAAATTCATATGTACTGCGTTTCGGTTCCGGAGCGAGGGAAAACTAGCAATACTGCCTAGTTTTCCCAACGGATGATGCTGGGTCCTGGCAAACAAAACTCAATTATAAAGTAAAGGGAAAAGTAGAGGGAAAATGGAGGGTTGAAAAGGGTCAACGCGGACATGACAACAACGGGCGCAATAACACGATTTTGTCCTTCTGATCGCGATGACCTTCCCCTAGGGGAACCCGTTCCCTATTCCCGATAGTTGGAGGATTGCTGGTCATTTGTGCTTATTTATGCAACGGGCATTCAACATTACCAGCATAACGCGCGTTAATCGATAAACACGTGAGAAAAGTGCACCAAGGACGAACTGATTTGGGATGGAGTAAATGATACAGGAATGATTCTCATTCACATTCTGAACAAATTAGGCCTGAAAATCGTGCCTCAATATATTTTGTAATTCTTCTACTATAGAAATTAACTTTTTAAATTATAAATACAAGTCCCTTTTTCGAGTAATGTTTGTAAACAGAATTATCTAAAAATATTATTATACGAAAATTCATTAGGGTTTCAATATCTAAAGACATCATGTATAACTTGTTTTGGTATCAAAATTTACACACAAAATATTTTTACTTATCTCTCTGGATAAGTCCGTTTGATGCTCGCCGGTAAAACCAACTAACCCAAACCGCAAACCGAACCTCACCTGGTCTATAAACAGATCATCTTCACTCCATATACTCGCTTCCGTACGTTCGCATGGTGGAGAATATAAATCGTAAGGGATTCCAAGTAATAAAAACCAAAGCCACTTCCGAACCAAGAGCGTCCAACATCGGTGGGAAAAAGAAAAACACCCCCCGTACACCGAAACCAGCTGCTTCATATCTTCCACGTGGCTTCCGGCACAAAGCGTGTTTGTTGGTCATTTGGTAGCCGGAAGAGCGAACCCTTCTTTTGCGCGCAGTAGAGAAAAGGGATGCCTTTTAACGGGGCTGGAGAAAGTGTAGTGATTTGGAATTTAATTGTGCTCCGGTTGGAATGATTAAGCTTCCATAGGTCAACTTTTTATCGACGTCGAAAAGGGTATTGTAATGAAAATTAATTCCCTTTTTCCAACCAAAGAGATAAAAATTAAACTTTTTTATAACATGCTATCACGCACCTTTTGAGGTTTCGAAATTCGGCAGCATGGAAAATCGTTTCGCCACAAAACTGTGCACAACTTTTATACCAACATTTAGCACGGATTCCCATCACGCACTATATTACCTCACGTACGCAAGATATTATTTGAATCTCCTTGAATTTTCCATGACCTCAACCACAACTTTCACTTCACGTCGCTACTTCCCCTCCTCCCCCACGGTTCGGAAGAACCTTCGTCAAGCCATGTCATTTAATACCGCTTAACTTCCCACTGTTCGGGTGGGTGGTAAATATTGACTGACACTGCCCACCGCTTTTCACTCTTCCCGGAAGCCACACCGTATAGCCTTATCGTGGTGCAGTGAACTGTGAAACGGTGGAAGCGATCTCGAGGCAGAAATGACACTAAAATATCGTCTCTTCGCATGCGCTTCGCCAAGGTCACGCTGAAGACGAGCGAAATAGAATGTTCCATAAAGTGAAAAGTGATGTCGGAAACACTGGGCGAAGAAAAACAATTAACGTACGGCAAATATTTGTGCATGTTTCCGCGGGGGAGCAGACGACGGGCGAAAGGCGCTCATCACCATGGTAACAACGAGCAAAGCATGCTCTCGGACGCACTTTGATGACGCGATTTCATCTTTCGAAAGGAAACGGTAAATTTTCTTCTGTGAAGCCATGTACCATAACACTGCATTACCAAGAACTGGTAAAAGTTACTCCAGGTGGGTTGTTATAAGAGATTTTCTTAGAATAAAATAGTAACTTCAAGAAAAGGCCTCTACAACATTACGGATTGAAACTTGAATAACGGTGTCTTGATACTTAGAATCATTTTACCTTGAATGTGTTTTGCATGCACATTGTTTCACTTCGGAAGAAAACTGGAAAACCACGTATCACAATCACATCACATCGAGCAAAACTTCTTTGGAAAACGTAAGTTTTCTGGAAAACTCAGTCCCTCAACACATTACTCATATCTTTTCTTTACGACCCCGATGGTTTTCAAACAATAAAAAGACCACACGTGTCCAATCAACTTGTAACGACTGTTTCCTTTCGTAGTTTGCCGGTAACAAGAGGCCCATGATTACAAGTCGTAATCCAACGTGCTTACGTTTTGCTGTGTATCCACTTCACCTCAGCTCAACGTAACCCGATCCTTGACGCACTTAATCCTTGATTGAAAGGCTACAACACCTCCATACAACCGTTTGACAATACCCCGCATAACGTTAACGTTTTGCTTGATTTTTTGTTCCTTCCGACGATTCTCCTGTGTCCGTTATCTGGACAAACTTTTTCAATGAATGGAAAAGTATAGCAAAAGGGGGTGGATCGAAAAACTTGTTGAAGACAAACAGACGACAAAATTGATTGCGTAGGAAATAATAGAAGAAGTTGGATTCAGAAGACTTGAAACAAATTTAAGCAGTCTTAACGAAAAGTCGATAGGAAAGATAAAAACAAGTTACAAAACTTCTTGGAAGCAGCTTTCGCGGTGGAATACTTACGAAAAAACGATCATGCGAAAACATCCTACACAGTTAGAAGCTAAAATGACGTTAAACGAGATAGTAAAACCGGTATTTATATTCTTCAAGTCGTCCGACCAGTCAGGGCCCTATCATTCCTTTCCCTCTTTATACTCGTCCTGTTTTTTATGAGCCACGTTTCCTTACATCCGGAGCCAAGAAGCCACACCGTAAAGGACAGTCGATTGTTTTCTACGACCGGAATCCGGCGAATACCATTCCGAGCTTTTACTTTTTCCTCACGTCCGTTTCACTGCTCATTACCATCTTCTCTGTTGGTATTTTTCATCTCGCTTTCTCTTTAGTTGTTCTTCATTTCTTTTATCTCTCTCTTTCTTTCTCTCGCTCTCGCTCTTTTTTATCTCTGGTTTTTCATGCTTTTCACTTCTAGTGTGTTTCAACCACTCTCAAGCAGAATCAGAATAGCTTGCCGGCAGTTTGTGGCGTGGTTGCTATTTTTAACGCCATCTACCAAGATTACACTTTCCTAATGTTCCCATCCGGCCACCGCGCCCCCTAGCAGCTCCTAAACCGTACACAGCTGCCATCTCCTTGGCCACCAATCTTCTTGCCCATCACAGTGTCTTGGCCGTCAAGTGGAACGGAAAGCGAACGCACCGGACATCACGTCTCGGTAGCTGTGGCCATTCGGATGTGAACCTGGGAGGAATTTCGTGCTATACCTTTTCCGGCATCGAAAGACATTCGCGACATTTTTCCGATGGATTGTGCGTTTTCGGGTGTTTTTGTTCCCAACATTTTCCTTTGCTTTCTGATCGTTTTTCCCCACTTGTGGTAGAGTGTTTCGTAGAAGCTGCTAGCAAACAACTTGTCGATCATCTGGCCGGAACGGTAGTAAAAACAATATCACTTTGTCACGCTCTACGTCTTCCTAACGGCGACACCATCGATGGGAAAACCCCTGATAAAGCACGCTCTCGGCAAGCGTCCGCCACAGCGTCCTGAAGCGAAGCACAATATTAATTTTTCAGTTTCTAATATTGTCGAACCAAATGATAGCTCAATGCGGGTGGAATTCCAATTCACACCTTTTTTCAGTATTTTTATGTTTCGCAGAGGAAACCGGAGTTGGTTTCGGTTTATTTATTGAGTTTTTCTCCGTTCGTCTTTGCTCGGTCTTCTTTTCCGAGTGCTATATTTGTTCGAGGTAATAAATTTGTGTCTCATTAGTATCGTTTTTCATCGCTTCATCAGCGTCCCAGGCCGGATTCATACAAATAAGGGTTTTTTCCCTGCTTCTATCAGTTTTCCGTAAAACCAGGAACAGTATCTATGTTGTTTTGATGGATCTTAGGGATTGTCAAGATAAATTTTACAATGGATAAGTTGTTATAACATCTTATTCCATCAGATAAGTTGGAAAGATGAATACTTCTATTTCCTTTTCAACATATATGTTTTCAATAGAAATGAGATACAGAACATTATAAATGATTCATCGATCATGATCATTCTTTTTTTCTTTTTCAACTCTACATTACTCAGAGAGCGGAAGAAACACGATACCTCTAACAAAAGATCCCTTTTGGTGCACCAAGTATTCAAAGCATTTGTAAAGACCATCATAAATGCCATAATACAAGCGATTCGGGCTGCTGGTTCTTCGAATGCACCTTCTCGTGCAATTTGATATTAAACCGAGCATGCATTTGCTCACCTATTAATCTTCATCCACTATTTTCCCCCTACTCTCGGCGGTTTCACTCTACTCCGCCCGTCTTGTCCAGCACTAGGCGTTCTTCGAACGTCGTATTCGGTTGGCCCTTGGCAGAACCCATTTCCCCCAGGAGGCTCAGCTGTGCTGTGGTGCTAACATTTCAGTATCGTAAATATCAGGCTGAGTGACTGACCTTTTCCCAAACCCCTCCCGGGAAGCAACCAGGGGGCGCATAAAACCGTTTCGCTCGGGTAATGCCTTTACTTGCCGCTGAATTCGGTCTAGAAGCAAATCACAGAAAACCACTCCCTGACGAGATTTATCAACCGGCGTTTACCGAAGGAGATATGTTCATCAGCGCTAACGTACAAGAACAGCAATAAAACAAGAAGCACCTCCGAACGCTACGCGAGACGGCATTTCGCCTGCGGATGCACGAGAGTGTCCACCGATGCAGCAAATCCGATGAGGAAAACTGCATCAGGAATAGCATCGTGATGATGCATCTCGTCCGCATTTCATCTCTCTCGCGGGGGGTCGGTGGAGGATAAAAGGTGCGGGAAAAAGGTTCGGAACCGAAAACCAGGAAGAGAAAAATCTCGCCGAAACGAACCGCGGGCACACGACCGGTCACACACCCACACAAGTACGACCGAGCCGGCCGCCAAACGTCATCGTTCGCAGACGGTGCATCGTACTCGGGATGCTGCTGGGAAAGCGATGGTACACGAAAATGCCATCAAGTTAGAGATGAAGAGAGGTCGTGTGTCTGTGTGTGTGTTTGAGTATGTGTAGAAGAGAAGGAATATGATAGAGGGAGCCGGGTTTATGTATATTTTGAGTTCCGTGGCAGGCTGTGAGTGTGCCTGACTTTTCCCGACACACACCGCCGGCTGCATTCTATAATTGAAATGAGGAAAATTTTCATCGGCCAGATCGGCTGTTCAGTGACTTGGTTGTCATTGGTCGGGAAAGCGCAACTTTGTGACTCATATAATTTATTTCTATTTTGCTGTATGAAAATGATTTCTCTGAAATTTTTGAATGAGAAAATAAAAAGCACAAATTTTTGAGATAAAATACACCCAATCATAAGTATAAAAATATGTCTTCTAAATGATCTAAGAATTGTATTTATTTCAAATAACGTCATATAAATAACAAGCCTACAACAAATAAGACGCTAGATAATAAATCAGTTCAAACTTGAAGAAGGTTGCTGCCGAATCTGTTCGAATTCTTTTCAAGCTGATTCTCAAGTGTCGATGAAATATGACCATAATTTCTTTCCCCATCGTTACCTTGTCGAGTGTTGCAACCGGAATCCCTGATGCTGCTATTAGTAGTGCGAGTAGTAGTACTATTTGCTGGCCTCAAGAAGTAGTGGTGGATCGCTCGAAACTGCCGTCTGGCGTCCGTTCATTCAACCGGTTCGATCCCAGCCAGGCAGGAAAATTCTAAACCCCGATTTTGTTTTCCACCGAACACTTTCCGAGCAACGCACTCCACCAAAAACACACCTTCACCGCCAATCTCCCAAAACCCCGCGAGCGGGTGATGAAGTGATTTAAAAATCAATTTTCTCCCATTCAGCCGGGAGCCAGTGTTCACACATGATTTCCATCGCCTGATGGATGCTTTGCTTTCGTTCCGCCGGTCGCCGGCTCGGAGCGCATGCTGGGGGTTAATTTTCACTTCCTCGTGGTGCGCACAAACACACAGGCAGGTTCCACCGATACACCTACACTGGCTATTTCGAGGGGACACTGACGTTTCGATGTGAAGCTGTTGGTAGCTTTCTTTTTCTATTTTGGCGACAAACTAAATTCGCCAACTTTCCTATTCCGTTTTGTTTTAGCCCGTTTGCACGGAATTTAAATATATTATTACACTGACCGCAAAGCACTGGAGGATACGAACACGTCGATGGCTTCGTTGCCAACGGATTGGCTATGATTCCATCGCTTTAGAGCAATTTTCACCGGGATACACACTCAATCATAATACTAGGGTGGATGATGAACTACAACCCAACTGCCATCCGCTAGATGAAACAAATCACGCTTTTAGAAGTCTCGCAAAGCCACTTACAAACACACATACGCACCCACTAACATTAGATGTACACTTTGCCGGCGGCACACTCTCCACTAGTAAGGAGGCCCCCACTGTTTTCCCGACCAACAAGGTGGGGCCAATGGGTATTCGGGGTGATTCAGGGGGAGGATAATCGGGGAGTTCTTCTTCTAGATTTAAATGATCTCCTCGAGCGGCCCAGGAGCGGAAACTGCAGGCGTTGGTGGAACGGTACAAACGAACGTACGTTGCTACTTGTGTGCGCGCGCGCGACAGAGATAGAGTGACAGAGAAAGAGAGGCAGAAAGGTTGCCCGGAAAATGAGGGAAAACCTCAACCGCACCGTACCGTGGTCGGGGTGAGACTGAACGCCGTTTCGCCGAGACAGATCCTTCGGCCACGGGTTCTACTGCGCAAGCAGCCCGAACGACGACCGACACACGAGTCAACGCATTTTTCCCACCACCCTCGCACCTTCGGCGGGTGGTGAGCGGGCGCACTTTTCCCGGCCGCGATACGGCATGCTGGGGTGTGTTACTATGGTTGCCAGCGAGAGCAGCGAGCGTTACTACGATTACGCTCTCACCATTTTCCCTCGCGCCTTGTGTACGTTTATGACGTCATGGTTGACGTGTGGATAACATTTTCTCTTCTCACGTCATATGGACGAGGCTGGAAAACGGTCGAACACTCGCTGGCAGGATCGGGCCGTTCGGGCGCCCTTGCAGTTCTATTTCGGCACTTAACACCCCCGAGCGGAATGGAAAATCTACTGCTCCGAGCAAGAAAAGCGCTCCCCGAAGAGATTTGCCAAAATGGGTGATGGGCCGCGTGCTTGAAAACACACCACGTTACCGTGTATGTGTGTGTGTGTGTGTGTGTGTGTGCGTGTTACGGTTGCAAATCCATTCGGTATTTTCCTTCCCACAGCTGCGCAAATCGCACCCATCCTCCGCTGCTCCTTTCCCTCCCGGGAAAACCATTGCGAACTTCGAGTTGATATTTTCGGAATTTGAATCCGAGTGAAAGTGAAAATCGGACGATTGCGTCGCTCCGCTGTTTGCTTCGCCAGCCAGTACCGTTCGATGCTCTGACGTCATCGGGGAAACGGCATGCATTTAAAGGCCATTCGCCGTTCGGCTGTACGTCGCAACTTCCGTCCCCTTTCAGGTAGCCTTCCCTGTGTTTATTTGCTCCCGATGTTGCCGTCGGATTGTTTTTCTCCCAATATCGTCTACAATGTGCGCCACGTTGCCGATGACGTTACTGTTTACC
>KE525357.1:30967-46838 GCA_000441895.2 Anopheles sinensis | reverse complement strand
TTGTTTAATCTATTTACATTTTTGGTTTACCTTTTGTATCTTGATTACTTTTACGTGATGTTCAATTGTTCGTTTGTATATTGGTATTGGTATATCTTTTATGTTTTACTTCCACTTTTCTCTTGCTTATTATTTCTCTATTGATGTTATTTGTAAATGATTTAAATATACCCTCTAACTTTATCGACTTAGTGTGTGTGTGAACATAATGTATGCTACATTACATATTTAACGGTTTGTTTGTTGCTTAAAATTATTATCTTCTTTCATCTGTGAATGCAACGATAGATCAGCTCAACAATCGAATCAATTTCATTCCTATTTCATCATGCACCAATTAAGTAATCCAGACGCTTCAGACACATCATATGTGGTTTATGGGCAGCTTAACTACCCGCCTAGATCACCCAACATATTTGACATACGACCCCGAATGTTACATCGATACGGAAAACGCCATTTCTCCAAGATTATTTTCGGTGAATAGTGGAAAGTATTAAAGAACTCTCAGCAGCGCAAGGCTCCGTGAAACCTTATTTCCCTAGAATAAATTACCCGTATGATGGTGGAAGTGAAAATTGGTCCTCGCTTCCCTCCAGACGGCCACATCGTCATGGTCTATTGGCACCAACCGGGCTGTAAAAAATGGGTTTACAAGCTGTTGGCCGTGTGTGGGGGTGGTGGCGGCCGCAAGGGTCACCTTTCGACCTAAACATCTTGTAAACAACACTGTTAAACACTTGTCATCACCGTCATACTTCGACCGTTCGTATCCCTCGCGCCAATTAACTTCCATCGCCGACGCCTAATTTGATTACAAATTTGTTAATTAAACAATCACCCCGCAACACACCCACAGTGGAACCCTTCGCCCCATTGCCTTCGTTCTTGCCGGTTGTAAAAGTTAACAGATACTTTTAAAAAGGCCCCTGAGGGAAGACGTTGCCATTCGAGGAGGTCAATAGGGTTGATACAACAATACAAAAGCAAAACGATGTTCTCCACCGGACGAAGAAGATAACATGATTGATCGTTGTGATCTCTGTTGACGATAGTACTCAATAATACGTTCTTCTACGCTTTAAAATACTTCTAAATATCATAATTTCTAAAATCTCATCATAAAGCTCAAGCAGAATAAAACTTGTATAACCATTTCCAAGGCCATTTCAAAGCACTTTATTTCGTCAAACGCTTAGTACAGTTTAATTTACTTGTCGCTTAGGCGTCTTAAAAGGCAATGGTGCCACACTCCTATTGATCTTAAACAGAGGAACACACTAAGCACACAATCATCGACAGGGATGACAACTGGTTCAATGAAGGAAGAAAGGAACCATGTACATGTAAAATAAATGAATAGAATTCTTAAATAGAATTGAGAGTCGTAAGTAAGTGAATAATAAATTCGACCAAAGATGCAAATCTGCAATAAAGTTAAATATGAAAACTTGGCGAAAATACATTGCATGAACGATCAATCATAAATGGCATGGATGATCATGAAAAAGAAGACGATTCAAACGGCTACTTTTACTTCCGCGATGGAGCTCATTTAGCGCAGGGTTTTGGCTACGGCAGACAGAATGACCAGCAGCAGCATCGCACCGAACGAGAGATCACTTCGGATGGCTCCACTCTGGCAGACCTTACGCACGGAAGTCGTCGCTAGACCGCGCCGCCTCAGCAGATTGCGAATACTGTGTACTTCCTGTGAAGAAAATAAATTTTAAAATGTTGGTGTTGATTGTTTTGATCGCATTTTCTTGTCCGCCTTGCTCTTACCTCCGGTGCCAAACCCATTGGAACGCGTGAGAGTACGACCGTGAACAGCTGCCCACCCGGAAGACTCTGGCAGAAGTTGAGCACGAGCTGGTTGTTGACGGCTTTCAGCACCTGAACCGTGCCGGTAAACTGTACGTACTGCAGCTGAGCCATCGAGCCGGACTGCGGGGACGACGAGATCCAGAAGCCGGGCCGGGAGCTGTTGTACCGAAGCGTGTACTCCAGCGTGTGTTTCGTCTCGTCCCAGATTAGGCGCAGATAGCGCATGCTGTGCGGTTCCTGCTGGTGCTCTCCGGCCATTGCGTACTGCCGGTTCTGGTAGGTGTTGGACAGCTGCCCCTGGCGGTTTTGCTGGTTCTGCTGGTCGTAAGTGTAGCTACCCCGGCCGCCACCACTCGAACCGTACCCGTACGAGGTTGCGAACCGTGGTTCGTAGTTGGACGACCCGGGAGATCCCACGCCGCGACCGGGGAACCTTGAGGTTTCGTCCCATACTAAAGGTGTCTACGTGAGAGGAATGAAGGATTTATTCATGAAAAACTCCTGAAAAATCCTCATCAGGCGATTGCATACCGAATTTGTCACATCTGCCAGATGCATCACGATGCAAGAATCGTAAACCGTTTCTCCCTCATCGCGGCCGTCGTGGGTTATCACTTCGCTGCCATACCAGATGCCCATAATCTGCAGAGAAAATAGGAGTTTCAAACAACTTAGCCAGCATGAACCAAACGAAGAAAAATATGTTGCTAAGAACCTATCAAATACAAATTCTTTAAACAGTTATTGCAACCCTGCATTATTTATTTTGAAATGAAAAAATGAAGGACGGGTTTGATGATCAAATGAAGTAAACGTTCTCTTGACATATTATTCAGATAGCACGAATTTGTACGTTCAAATAAAATATGCAATTGCTATACTCTTGATACTGTTGAATTACAATACCTCAATGTTTTTTTTAGTTTCTATTACACTCCATGTTTAATGGTTAATGGAGTACAAAGGTAAGATTCCGAATTCGATTTTTTGTTTCAAACATGTGATTATCATCCATTTACGAACCAGTTGCAAAATCAAGTCTCTCGTTTTCATTATCACTTTTCATTGCATTGAATTGTTTTTTCCTATGTATTTAAAAGTTTACTTATTTCTTCTTCAGTTCCTCCTGGGTTTTGATTCTAACACTGAAACATAATTTAGTCAAAATTATACTCTTTCAACTTACTCAAAAATATATCATTCACGGGATAAATAAGACACGGAATGCAGAAAATAGTGAAAAATTATCACTCCAACCTCTCACCGCAATAATATTCGATGAACAAATTGGTATTATATTCGCAAAAATATTGCATTTTTCATTAACCTTACAACCTTAAAGAGACACAGAGTAACATTTGGCCCTAGTAATTCCCATCAGATATCGCTGGTTAGGACTAGCGTGTAATCTATTGGAAGACATACAGCTAAAATAAGAGATCAGTTTTCCAGCGATTACTCCATCCTAACCAGCATACTGTTTGGTACGCTCGTGCTTTATTGAGCCGATGATCGTTATGGAGAGTTTTCCGCTTCCCAGCCGTGACTCACATCGCCGACCTACCGACACCTTCGGCGCGTCATCATTCATTCACAGCGTGGTCGTCTCGTTGGGGTTAATTGAATCGGTCCAAAGGGTCGAGCGAGCCAACGCGCGTTCAGTGGAGGATGGTTTTATGTCAATGGTGTGGCGATCCATTTCCAGTCGCGGCCATCAATGCAGTCAGCAGAGGACAGCTTCATTTTTAACTATCTTTCGGACCGCGGTGCTGACCACATAATTCCCGTCAAAGCAGTTCACCGATCGATGCAGCATTAAACGCTCCAGGCAATGATGATTTCATTTTGCTAACATTCCTAGCACAAGTGAATCTCATCTTGAAGATAATTGCTTTTGTTGACGAGTGTCGTTAATTAAAAACCTTACTTTGTATGTTAAAATATGCAAGAACCGCAATGCGCATACAATAAAGCCATGAAGATTACGTCAGTGATAGTAGATCGTACAAATCAAACTTTATGCACAAAATTGCAATAAAAACTACATTTACATCTCAACAACGCTGATCGTAGCAAACAGTACACTCGTTTTATGGCGCTAGTTTTTTTTCTTATGTACTGATCAAACCGGTTGGTGATCGCATGGAAAAAGAATTTGAGAACTGCAAGTCCGATCACAACAATGATCACTCTAACAAGCAAGTAAATGTTTACAAAGTAAAAGACACGATTAAAGACGAGTAAGTTTATAAAGTCAACGACACTATCCTCTAATTATTCGCTATTGTGAATTGTGGCACTTCATTCTGGTCGTGATGTTTTAATTTAACATTATGAACATTTTTTAAAGCACAGTGAGGTACTAATATCAATACTATAATTCTATGAAACAAGTGAGAATATTTATTGATTTAAAAAATCGTCACGAAGTTTTTAATTAAACAAATGTGTAATCTTTGAACGTCAACTTCACTTCATTTTACTATCGAATGCTCCCTTCTAAAAATAGTAGCTGATCTGACCCACGGGAATAATGTTTTCGTTCGAGAAACCATCGCACACCAAACAACAAGTCGACTCCAGATCTCTGTTAACATGCTTTCAATATTTCACCGGAAATGCTAGTCAACAACATTTTTTCAAGGCGCTTCGCCAAAGGTTTCCATTGAAGAGACACTATCAATTAACGGCGGGAACGCAACACCGGGTCATAATCGACCGAGGGAAAAAAAGCGTTATAAATCATATGCGGTTGCGAGATAGAAGATAGGGTTTCCATTTCGCCAAGCATTAAGAGCATCGTGTTGGAGCAACAACAGCAACACGAAAAAAACCGATGCTACGAGTAACTGGTAAACAGCACCATCGCCTGTTGACGGTGGGAGAAATTGATTAAGTTAATTTAACATCCGCAACGGCCAGCAACGTTTCCACTGCACGTTTTATCTCCATCGAACCATAGAACGGCGTTGAATCGAGGCATAGTTAAAAGCCATTAACGCAACGATGCTCCCAAACGAAGGCTCACCTGCTCAATGTCTAGCGCATTCTGAGGGTTAAAATCGGTGCAATGCTGCGACGGACCGATCCCTCGGTTTTCCGACGAAGTGTTACCGTGCACCCGAACTGCACTTCCGGTCAGCAGGAGAAACACGGCCAGCGGCAGGAGGTAGGACTGCAGTGAGATCACGCGCGATCGTTTCGAAGCCATTTGGAGGCGATCGTTATTTGAAGATGTTTCTATTAAGTAGCACGTGGGAACGGTTTAATGATTGACGCACTTTTTTTAGAACGATGGTTTGCCTTTTTATTTTTAATTCACTTTCCAAATTGAACACCCAGATCTGCACTATGCAGGGGAAGTCCTTAGCTTTCGGTGCTGATGGTGTAGTCCCCAGCGACAAGAAGATCACTCCGAAAACTGATAAGAAGTTTGTAAACTCTCAAGTAAGAACTCTTCTTAACTTTGATTCTCCAATAACACCGAAATGCATCCACACTTTTCGTCGATCGAATCACTTAGAGTCCGTTCTCGCGGATCGATGCAGATCTGCATGCAAACGTCACGATGCACCTCGAATTCAAATGATCGGCTGCACTGTTAAAGACCACCAAAGAGGCCGTTATCTTCGTAGCACTCACAACAATAATAGCGACATGGAAAACCTTCCACCACAGGGCGTGTGTTGTGTTCGAGCGCCAGATTGTGACTAAACGCGCGCCCCAGTGCGCTCGGTACTTTTGTATGGCCCGCAGGCGCCGTACCGTACCGTGTGCCCGGACGATGAAAGGGAACCAGAAAGTGAGATCATCATGCTACGCCGCACGACACCACGTTGGTGCGAACGAGCTAACGTGAGGTTGATTTCGAGCATTAACAAAAACGGCCTGACATAGAATAGCATTTGAATTGGCGTCGTTTTGGACCCATCCCGAACCCCATCGGATGCTCCTGACAGACGTTTCCCCCGTCCCGCAGGTTCGAGCGACAAGGAAAGCGCGACAAAGGGGAGGAAAACTTTATTTTTCCGCAACCGGACCGTGCCAGGGTTTTCGGCGTGGCAACAGTTTTTCCCCGCCCCACGCGCCATCGCAAACGCCAAGAGCTACAAGGGATGTAATGGCATCTGAAGAGGGACGAAAATGACCGATTGACCGTCGAGGCCAGTAATGAAGGTTTTCGGTTGGGGTCAAGGGAACTTCCGGTCGAACGAAAGTGAAACTATTCCACGCTTCGGGAACGGCGGTCAAGCTTTCCCTAGGGAGAGATACGAACGGACGAAGGACTAAAACAAAAACAAAAGCACCAATTTTCCAACACAGTCACGTTGCTCGTGTGTTTGTGTCTGTATACATTTTTTCTTCCTCAGCAGCAACCCTGAAGGAACGGGAGGAAACTGATACCGTAAAACCGACGTGTCCCGACGGAATGGCGGGAAACTCTATACGACGCATTTGTTTTCCGGGGGGTGGGCGGGAAATTGCGAACAAGATTTCGCTGACGGCGTGGCGAAGCACGTTTGTTTCGGGCAAGATGGAAGACGAATCGGTTCCGGGTCGGGGAAGCATGGGGCCGTTTATCTTTACGGTTGCATGATTTTGGCAAGTGGGAGGTTTGTTTTGTTTTTCTTCTCCACTTCAGCAGACGAGACGGTTTGCGAAAATTGGGGACAGCAATATTATATATCAATCTTCTGCTGCTGTCCGCATTATAATTGCGTTTTGTTTGTTCCGAAAAGTAGAGGAATTTTTCTCCACATCGAAAAACTATCCTTGGTGGAAATATGAGGCTCGCCCTGGCCTAGTTTGAGGGCAAGACATCATAAGAATTTTCAGAACGATTCTTTCTTTTTCTTTTATAAAACAATTATTTTTACATTACTGTATGATCTTTCTCAATAGTTTTATTAAAAAACAACAACATAGTCCACATGTCCCGTGGAATGCAATCATCATTAATGGTTGGTTTTGTTTTAAGGGCAATAAAAACTAGGACTACCCTCCCTCCGGATGAGCTACCAATTGAATTAAATTATTTATTCATTCAATTCTACAACTCGATCGGTTATATAAAGTGTACACAGGCAAATTAGATTACATCCATCTGTGCCGGCATCACGCCTCTGACAAGACGGTGTTGTTTTTTTCTGAGGCTTATGCTTCCTCGAAACCATACAGCATCATCTGCCTCCAGTTCGAAACCAGCTCGAGAGTGACCACGCTCGCCCTCGTTCGCATTACCTTCTAGGGTGAAATTTAATTAAATACACCCAACAATTAAAACCCACCGCCCAACTCGCCCGCGTGCTCTGTCGAGCGGGGAAAACTGTCTCTTCGGCCAGCCTGAGCCGGCACACATTGCGGCAACCGGCAATTGGCCGCAATTATTGACCGCCGAATTGGGAACAGAAATGCAGTTTGGTTTAGGTATTCATCTCCCATGTCATACTTTCAAGCAGGTCAAGCGCTCCAGCCACAACAGAAGAATTCCATCCCGTACCTCCGGTGTTTTCCTTTCGAGGGCTTCGATCTTTATCAACAGTACCACGAGCTGCGGCGAGACCATACGGACGAGCCTACGGATCAGGTAGATCATAACCATCATCCCGTGGGCTCTCGGTGGGTAAACCGAGCCTGTTCGTTCGTAGGTTCGCCCTCCTCAACTGCGACGAGGTGGCCGAGTGGTTAAGGCGTTGGACTGCTAATCCAATGTGCTCTGCACGCGTGGGTTCGAATCCCATCTTCGTCGATTAACTCCATTTTTATGATGAACTACAAAGTTTTAATATTGTGCGTATTCGTTAATTCGTTATGGAGGCAACAGGAAAACATCGTAAGGTCGTAGTAATCTCAAATAATGATGGTGATCTATTTGTTGTTTGAACACTATAAAAGCGTATCTGGTCAAATATAAAAAAGTGACGAAAAGATGCATTAAAAAATTGCCTTTGTTAATTTTGTTGCACTTCTATAAGATCTAAAAGTTGAACGTTATAGAAAAAGAGGTTACCATCATCACCCTTCGCATAATGTATTGAAACGGTTAACTTTAGCAAGCCCTTCAGACAAGAACAATGAGTCACAGACTAGAGTTACGCATTTCAGACGTGAAGTTTTCGAACGAAAACACTATTTCCCCCACTTTAAATATTTGCTAAAATTTCCCTTTTCTTCGCCATGCGAGCCATAGTAAATGTTTGAAAAACGTATTTGTTGCTTGTTCTACAGGTTGTCACTCAACGGTTTGACAAGGTGAAACGAAACTCAGCACGTTTGGAAACTGCCGAAGACAAATTCCTTGTGTTCCAGCAATTTTCTTCGGTACACGATTGATTCTACCAGAGGGTCGATCGGTACGAATCAACTTCATTTTTTTTTCTAGTGCGACGTATTTACCAGACAAACAGGGGGCTGTTGTGTTTAAGACAACCTTCATGAACATATCAATATGTTTTTCAAGACAAACTGTCTCTAAGGTTCCCCATTTGGCAGGTTGTTTAATTACCCTTAGAGCAGCTCCAGAACGTTTGTTCAATCGATTGGCAATTGTAGAACATTATAAGCCTGCAAAACCCATGGAAAACTTTCCAAGGGTAAGGCATGTTAAATACACGTACTCTTTATATGCACCTGTTATTTTATTGAAATATTAGATTTTATCAATTTTACGATCAATATTTTATTTTTAGCTCCATAGACTGCTCTTCTGATTATTATTACAGCCAATCAAATTAGAACAGTCTCGTTTGATTTTGCTGCGCCCTTGCACCATGTGTGCCTCAAAACGTGATTACGGCGCCCAAAATCCTCTTATCAAGTGTGTTTACAGCTCATCGGTGAAGTTGTCTGAGATGTCAATAAGAAAAAGAGTGGGTTGGAGGTGGAAAAGGAAAAGGAAGGAAGGGCGGGCAAGTGAGGGCATAGGATTTAAACTGACCCTCCGCGGGAACGTAAGTGAGCGAGATGCTTTAGCGAGAGCGAACCCAAGGGAAAGGAGCGGGCAAAGTAGGCTACAAGAGGGATCATATTATGCACCGTTGAACCTACGCTTTCTAATCTAATCGTAGTAGACGGCGAGTATTTGTTTACTACTACTGTTTCCGATGTTCTGGCAGTACTCTCGATGCCGGGTTCGGCACCGGACACGCCAGGATCGTCGACTCACGGATAGGCAACGATACATAGTGCAGGTGTCTAGCGGTCCGTTGTTGGTGAGCTACAAAATGTTAGAAGTGGATTCTAATTGTTCAACAATCTCCATCCCGCTAGGGTTTTCCGTCCGATCCCGAACGATTGCAAGCTTGTAAAGGTTTGGAAATGACCTGTCATCCGTTACGCCACGAGGGTATGTCACATTTTCGACACAAGCAAACATCCACGATGGACTCGGATGGTGGAAATAAACCTGGACCGGCTTCACTCGATCTGCTCGACGAGCTGGAACTCCTGCTCCACCGGAAAGGGCGAATGTCCGTGCTACTCGTGACCGTGATTGCCCTTGCGCTGTGCTTTCTGGTGGTCGGCATCGTGATGGCAACCGGGATTATGCTAGTGACGTTTTTCCTATTCGTAAACTTCAACGATAACCCGCCGGCAACGGGAACCGTCGACCTTCTCGGGACGACGGTTTAAAGCTGCACATGGAATAAATTCTCAGTCGAACAAACACAACACAATCAACGAATATTTCACGTGCTCAAAGCTCATCCAACGGGTGCAGACCTCTTTTCTCGTCTGTCTCGGTCGCGAAGGAAAAATCCACACGCAACGGAATCGCCTACTGTGATGAGATTAACTTTAATTGTGGCAGGGTGGTGCATGGGCGGAAATTGAGTTTAATCGCTTCAAGATCTGGATCCCTTTTCTTAGGCATTTTATGCTTGAGAGAGGTTGCAGACTATCCGGAACCACCTACACGTCCGTTTCACTGTAACGGGGAGTTTGAAATTACGAAACACCGAAGTCAATTATGAACTTTGGCACGCTAACCGGGGAACGGGTTGAGAAGACAATAATTGAACCAATAGTCCGGCAGCTAAACCATGTTTTTTCCTGGAACCATTCCAGCGCCACATTGTAGTGTCTTTGAATATGCTCGGCGACAAGGCGTAAGGTGAATTAGGCTTCTTTTTTCATTCGCTTTTATTTAATGAAATTCATTCATCGTTAGGAAACCAGTGGGTGTCCGAATGATTAGTTCATTTGCGTTCGATGGAAACAATTTGCTTTAGACAAAGGAGACTTGACCATCTGTGAAAGTTGCTTAAAGTAAATTAAATCCCCAAGATTAATTAGTTCCGCCTAGATCTCAACTTGTTATCACAATGCTGGTGAAAGGACTAAATTACGTAATAGTAGTAGGCCATGGCCAGTAAGGATGAGGGATTTATGTATATACCGAGATATTACCAGGATATTTGAAGATACAAATGTAAATTAAAGTTCGTTGTTTCATCTTTAATCCATTCAAAATATAAATTTCAATTATTTGGAAACATAAGATAACTTTTTATTTGTATATAAAGAAATAGAAATTCGTAATTCTCTGAAAGTTCGCAGCCAAAGGTGCAACCTAATATATGGATTACTCCCTTCCTGGTGAGAAAAGGAAAACAATGTTGCACGATATATTTATAAATGAACGATTCATAAATTCTTGATTTACCTGACACACAAAAAAGCATAACTACTATGCCTTCGGTATGAAAAATCGGAAGAAACGTGAGGTATGCCGGCGAAGGTAACTTCCCCAAGATTCTGACATCGGTCGCGTTACCAACCGCTGTTCCGCTACCCGTTTGGCCGCCAAGTAGCGGTTCCACTCTACATTCATCTTCCCCAAGGAAGCTTCCAAGTTGTTTAGTTTTTGCTCCACAACCAACAACTTATGATTGCTCTCTTCGGCCGCCTTTCGTATGGTTTCGAACTGTGTGTTGCGAAAGTAGTAATTGATGGACGTAGCCACAATGCCCAGCAGAGCACCGACCCCCGACGCGATGATCGACCAGTACTTCACGTTGTTAGCCTGCGTTCGTTCCTTTTCATGCGACGTTTTCACGGCCGCCGTCAAGTGCGAGAAAAGTTCCCGCTCCTCCTGGTCGATGATTTGAAAGATTTGATTTTTCTCCTTCTCACGTGCTATCACCTGAAATGGTAAGGATTTATAATTGTTTATCCAGCACGACTAAATGGTAATTCCTTTAAGTGATCTTACATCGAACTCTTGCTTGATCAGCTCCACGTAACGATGTTCTCCGCGTGTCGCTTTCTGCAGCTCGATATGTATATCCTGCAGCTGTTTCCTCACCAGTGTCAGCTCAAGCAAAATATGCCTCCGGCGTTCCTGCACCAGCTGCAGTTGGTCCTGTATTTCAATCACCTTGTTCTGGGCCATTTTCACTTCGCTCATGCCGCTGAACTCGTCGTAAAACGATTGTGCTTCGTACAGCTTGCTTTTGGCCAGATCGATCAAACTAATCCGACGCAAAGCAAGATCCCCTGAAGATTGTTTGGTGGGATTTGGTTTACCATCTTCCGGCGAAATGGTATAGTATTGATAGGATTCCTTCTCCTGGGCCGGGGTATCGATCGCTTTTGCTCGATCAGCAAACGTGCGTACCAGCATGATGTAATTTGTTCTTAGCGGTGTTTGCTTCCAGCTACGGGCTGTGCATATTACAATCCTTTTTGAAAACATAATGCGATAAAGTTTTTGCGCACGCTAAATCCTCGTCGAAATGCCTTTTTTAAATGCAACAATATCGTAAGCACTGCAACAGTTTATCTATGCTAGTATCACATATTCTGTTTTGTTTACGAAAACATTTTGTTACGGACATCACGAAATCTGTCAAAACCGGCAATTTTCAAAATAAAGCCCGGTGAAAAATACTGTATTTATTGAAGTACACCGTCATGCTCTGTCAACAATGTTTGATTCGACCGTTAGTATGGAGTTTGTTTTGATCAAATAGATGTAATTTATGAGTACAGATTATCAATGTGCAGCACTGAAATAATATAAACTGCACAAGCTTGCAAATCCGTGTTTTTGGAAATTTAAGACTGTCCAACAGAATCATGATTTATGACGAAGTTTATGTGCGAAGCGCCGGGAGAATGCAACTCTATTACTTATGCCGGTTCAATTCCACTGGTATTTCATCGTTTATTTGAGTTTTATGGCTTAAATAGACAAACCATCAGCAAGCAACAACAAGTATTCTTTGTGGCACTTTTGGAATCACATACGAGGCATCTTCCGTCAACCTTGCTTCGGAAACATGTATCGATAAAATCGACCCGGCTGTCGGTACAAATAACTGCCCCATGATTCGCTTGGTTTTCCCTGTCGTGCCTTTTCACCTTCCACATACTTAACTAATACTTCCAGCTGCTGCTGGACCCTCCTATCCTTGTAATGGTTGTAGCCGGCATTCCCAGCGAAGCCGGCGATACCCAGCACGATTGTTAGGAACAATTTAATAACTCGCATATTGTTAACCTCTTGCCGTTCCTTTGCATGAACGTCGCTGAGCGCGTGTGTTAGTTGGAGCAGCAAAACTTGATGCTCGTGGCTTAGTACTTCCAGCATGTTTTCTAAGTTCTGTTTCTCTGATTTTAGCTGAAAGAGAAAATTTGCATCGTTTTAAAAGCACTCGTAAGGGTCGGTTCATTGACCGTGCTTTGCTACTTACCAGGAATTCTTCGCGGAGAAGCCCAAAATAATTTACATCACCATGCGATACCGTGTGCTGGGCGGCATTTACGTCAGTCACCTTCTTTTTCACTTCAAGAAGCTTCAGCTCCGTTTTACTACGTTTATCCAGCAGCTCACTCACTTTGTCCTGCAATTCGTTTACCTTTTGCTGGGACTCCCTGACCGCCACTCCACCGGTAAACTCGTCGATAAAGTCTTTCAATTTGTATAAGGTTTGCCTGGTCGGCTCGGTAATATCCCACTTGAATGAGCCTCCAGTGCCTTTAACCATCGGATGAAGCATCGAGTCGGGGTAGGAATCGTACGAATTCAGTTTCGATTCATGCTTGCTTCGACATTGACGATGGTCGGTTGAAAACAAACGCCGCAACACGTTACGATCATACAGCATTAGTTTTCGGATCGTCATTTCTCTACTTTGTACGATTTATCTGGAAAAAACACTTCTGGCTTCATTCAGACGACCGATCGGGCTTCGCAGCGCACATCACTGTCGATCAAACATAAACAAAAACCTTTTTATGCTGGAACATCACCCGGTGAAAAAGAGCTCAACATACGCGATATATTTATGCATGGACTGGAATAGCTAACGGCATTTGAACTTATCGGTGCGCATTGATTATCACCGGAAGATTTAGCTCAATTCTCGAAGCATAACATTATCTTACCCCTTATTGAGTGCTGCAAAGGTTGGCCACAATGTCATCGAGATACAACGATACAGAAACACAACGATACGATCGCGATCTTCTTCATTTTGCTGTTCGCAAATTCAAATAACATAATATTTAATTATGCGATACTGTTTCGTAATCAAGTAATTTTCAGTTGTATTACTGACAATTAGTTTTGATTAGGTTCTATTTACGTTCACCGTTGGGTGTAGGCGTTTCTATCGCTTCAATTGGTTGATCTTTTCCTATTTTGTAATTCGCTATTATTTATTCGTTTTGTTATAGTGGGATTTCGGTACTCTACATGTATATAATTCTTTTCCATCGCTAGACTTCTTCCTGCTGGCCAAGGGAACAATCTATTCTAGTTTTGAATTTCAACTTTGTTTATTACAACCAGCAACCCTTTGCCGCCCTCTTAAACTCGTTACATTTCCTCTCTTTTGTGATAAACGGAACACCACGATGGGATAATAAGTGCCGAAAATTTCTCCCAACCATTTGCCATTGTATCGATTGTTCTTTCCTTTCTATCCGAAAAAGGATCCGTTTTAAAGCACTGCAACAAAACAAGTATCACTTACGGGGTGGAAGGTTTACTGCACCTTTAGCTACAAAGATGTGTTAGCGTTTGTGTAGATATATGCAAAAGGAAGTATATTTTAAAACACCTTCTTGCAGAGCACGCAAGTCACTAGTACAGACTCTAAAATAAACATTTGCAATATGCTAGGTGTGAAAATATATAAACGAGCCTAAATGTTGCACTAACTGTCTACACTATTCTCCTGGTATCCTCTTTCCTTCTTCTTTCGCCAGAAATTGGTTTTCACGTCTGCCCTCGATCAAAGTTTATGTCGGCCCTTTCCTTTATCGCTCCAGTAACATATCCCATACGCACCAACACGTTACATTATTTTTGAGGGATTTTTCTTTATTGGATTGCACTTACACAACTAGTCTTTCACTATAGGCTAAAATGTAGAAAAAAGCAGAACCTAAGAAGATACTTTCGCTATCGCCACAAAAACACAAACGCATTACGCGTGCCTCGATCGCGATCGCGTACTTATGCCTCTCGGACTCTTCCTTTCTCTCGTTGCTATCACACGGTTACAAATCAGTATCAATACGAAACTCCGGCCACACTTTAGCCTAATCCGGAGCTGGAGCAATCCGCTAGGGGTTTGATTGGTAGATGAGCGGTTTGACGGACACTACCATATCTAAGCTATCAAGCTACAACGTTATATTCTATCCTGCCCCTGTTCTTCACCGTACGATCAACCTGCTTGTCTGTTACGCTAACAACTTTACGCGTTGGTTCGATATTGAAAGTGTCATCAACTTTCCAAACAGCTCCGTCGTTCGACTACACGACCAAAATACTTTCCATTGCAAAACGTTCGTACTTCGAACATTGCCCAACAATTATCCACTACCGATCGAAAAGCATACTCGAAGACAACGGCCGTAAATCAAACGGATGTGTACGAAATAAAATTTCATTGCCTGCCATTTTCAAACTGTTTTTCGCAGCTCTCGGGCAAAATACACAACGGGGTCTGCGAACTTCATGCTGTTCCGTTCCTACCATTCAAAGATTGTACACCTCCTGGTTCGTTCAGAAAGTTTTCCTAATCATTTTTAACATTTATGTTACGATAAAATTTATTATATTCCTAGCTATCAAACGATAAAAAAAATGGGGAGAACAAAATTCTGAAACACCACCGAAAAGCTCTAGCGCGCTCCACAGAAATCTCTAGTGATCTTCGTATGCAATAAGAAATTCCATCTTCCGAGGAGGGTAATACAAGAAACGATACTTAAACAATAACAGTAAATAGACGGCACAACACGCCACTTCCATAGTTTTATCCTTTTTTTGTTTTTTGTTGTCTGCTACCAATCCGATGTCACAGGATCACTCCGAAATCGTTTTGATGCTCGCTCAAATCGTTGGCTGATCGTCGGTGTTGGCAAAGTCGGAGTTTGGGGTTCGGAATGCAAATGGAAGTGGCCTCGTCACGCTTGCAGGCCCGATAGCGTCAGAGGCGTAACCGGGTCCTCTTTCGCATCGACTCCTCCGCGGCGCTCCGGTGACATGAAGAAACAGTCTTCAGTGCGCAGTGGCAACCGTTAGCACGGGTAAAGAAATGTGTGTGTTTCCGTTGTTGTCTTCTCCTATCCCTCCCTCCCTTACACAAATGGCAGCGAATGGTGGCGACACTTGCACCGAAGTTTGTTTGAAGTCAGTAAATTCTCTCGTTATCGTTTTCCCTTTTCACTGTTTGCCTTAAACCCTCTAAAACGTCCGATAATTACAGTTCCTGCCCTGCACAAGCGTTCCAACTCCAGTATCTTTTCGGATCTAGCTAAGTATAGGCAACGGTAACGCGGTCACTGGCTTCCGGTTCTACCTCCGGGGCGAACGGAAACCGTGGCGGCCACCATCGGCAGAAGGCTGGTGTTAGTGCGAATCGACGAACGCCAGCAAACACTTGGGAATCTCGCCCTGGCAGTTGATTGCGTAGCGCTTGATGGCACGAGCGGCCAAACAGGACAGCCGGGTGTACTTGATCGGGTTGACCAGCTCGTGTAGCTGCTGGTTTTGCAGGAGCGTCTCGAACGTATCACCGTCGAC
>KE525357.1:0-15644 GCA_000441895.2 Anopheles sinensis | reverse complement strand
CGACGAGCGGCAATAAGGAAGCGTTTACAAATTGACCCACAGCACGCATCGTTCTCATCCAGAACGACTTTGAATGTCGATTATTGCACGTGACCTTCTTCAAAGTAGATTTTTTATGTCACTTACATTGAGTTACAATCAAAACAAGAAATCATTTGAACTTGAACATACTTGGTTTGATCTTGTCTTTTTTGTCCGTAAAATTTCATCGCTTCAAAGACTTTTGTACAGCAAATAAAAAAACATGACAAACAAAAACAGTAAACGTCAAAAGTTTATTCAACCAAATCCAAAGTTTTACTATGTAGGAGCATAAAAAAGTAGTAGATAACAGGGACCATAAATATTGTTTGTTCTACAATCAAAAAGAAAACACAAAAATGATAATCTATTAAGAGCCTGCCTGAGCAATTTGTCGCAAATGGGCGTACAAATGTACAACTTCTTCTTATCAGGTTACGAGTTCTATTCGCGAAACGACGACTAAAAGAAATATAAAAAAAAACAACAAACAACAAGAAAATGTCATAAATAATTCCTCACGTTAATTACGATGTGTTGGCAGCGATGTGATTGAACTGTTGCGGAATGGAAACCAGTTTGTTTCCATTGTAGCCCTACACTTCGTTTACCGAGAAAATGTCAACAGTTGTCGTGCTGTGTGCATCATGTGCACCAAGCAGAGCCGGTCTACTGACGCGGAAGGGCTTTTTCCTGCGTGTCCTGTTTGTGTATCACTCCTTTTGTTTGCTTGTTTCATCTTCCCTCTGACAGAATCCATCTTGCCTCCAGCTCTTCTAAGGCTTTCTGCAAGTTCTGATGTTTCGCAGCGAACTCTATTTCCCTGCACATCTCAAGTGAAGAACGACTTGCACTTGTCGCACGCGTCCCTTCTGCACCAAACTGGTGAAGACGATGTCGGCAAGCTGCTACGTAAACAAAGCCATCTGTCGGCTGGAAAGAAGTTGTCCAATTGCAATTAACCGACTTCAAACGAGGCGTGCACGAAAGGCAACAAACTTGGGTACACATAATTTGCCTTCATTGTACAGTTCATTCTCGCTATGATTCACTTCCAGCTAACCCTTGCACCCGTTGGATCCGCATCAGACAGTAAGAAGTAAGTGTCCTTTCTTTGTAGACTTCCAAGACTGGTAAGGGTGCGCTTCTTTGTGTCCAAATAGTCGTTCTACGGAGATTAAATCAGATCCCCCTCCCCTTTTACGGATCATTGAATCAGTAGCAAAACATTGTGTCTATGTTTGGAGGAGAGGGAAATCAGGGATGAGAAATCTCACGAAGGAGATCGAACTGCGTGTTGAATTCCTTTTTGTTTTCACAAACGTCGCAATTTCCATGAACAATCTATTATTGCACCACTGTAAGCTAAGAGTGTCCAGTTTGCAACAAGATTCCTGATGCACACGCTATTCCTAGTTCCTTGTGGATGAATTCTACATCCGCAGGGGGAAAAACCTGAATTCATTGAACTCCCGATGCGTAATGCCCCCTCGAAGTATACACTGACGCTGGCTAGGACAACGAGGAAACCAACCTTGGTGGACACACACAGGAAGGAACGCCACCGTGTGCGATAAGAAAGAACGCGTAGGAGCAGGGAGTCAAATTCTTGGTTATTCATGTGTCTACCTTTGCGTCCTTTCCGGTGCACGTGCACGTGAAACCCTACCTTGCTAGAAGTTATCCCTTCTGCAAGAGAATATAATGCGCATGTGGGCCCAACAAATACTTGAACGAAGAGCACGGTTGGAAGTTGGAAAACGAAGACCGGTACTCATTTTCTGCACTGGAGGAGTGGAAGTTCTTTGTGCCATCATAGGCGCAACGGCATCGCCATCGAACAGCGTACCACCACCATCACCATCAGTCAGTCCAATTGCTTTCAACAACATTTTCGCGATGCGTGTCACAGACCTTTGGTCCCTTCTCGAGGGGAGCATACCGTAGCAGAGGACCATAATCTTCTTTCACGGTGCGGATTTTACGGTTGGTTGCCTACGAGCGTGAATCATCGACCTAGCGCTCTGTGTTCCAGGGTAACCCTTTGTACTCGACCAGCAGAGCAAGGACCGCGAAAGTCAGGCTGGATGACTGAGATATTCCCAGTCCATTTCCAGCACAATCCTCACGGTTGGTTGATTCTATTTTTGTGAACGTTTTGTTGCCGATTGACACACGAAAGACAGGATTTCTTAGTTTACGAAGAGAGCAACTATTTTCATCAAGTATAAGATTGTCAATCAAGTATAAGATTGAGTATAAGACATACTGTCAAAATATATTCCAATTAATAGTGAAACAAGAGAGAAGATATTATGATATATTGAACAACAGATCTAAAATTGAGAATATTTTCTGAAGCAATTCAATGGAAGATGCTGAGACATAAATATCCTAAGGTTTTCAAGAAAGAACATAACAAATTTTACACCCACGAAGATCCAACCTCAAAACATGCGCATCGTAAGCAACACTCTATTTCCTCATACTCTAGGTTCAACCACCTCAACACTCCCCATAAGGAGACAACAGAAGACTGCAACTCAGTTCCAGCTCCGCTGTCTGCTCAACTTATCTCAGCTGTTCGTTTTCACTATATACGGCAACCTGGTTCTGGTCCATTGGTACTCCGCAGCAGCTCCTTCTATTCCTTGAACTTCACCTCTTAGCGCTAGGAATGGAAGAAGTGAGAAAAAAAAGTAGCTAAACCACAGTCCCAGTGTCTTTCAACTGCAACCTCTTGCACTAGAGGTGGCACCGACACCAGCACGTCAATGTCACCACCAACCATTGCTTCCACTTTTGGCAAAACGTGAATTCGTTAAACCCGTTCGCCGGTTTCCCAAAATGGTAGTCGTAGTTGTGTGGTTATGTACCACATATAACACACGTGCGCAACCGAGGCAGGCAGATTGCCAAGCGTTGTTTACTAACAGTCGAGTTTAACGCCGCAATCAACCCATAGACGCTTTTAAGCTAAGCTAAAATGATGGGAAGAGAAAAGCATCCGAGAACCGAAATAACGCTTGCTATCACGATCTTTCAATATAATGCACGGTTTCATTCGATCAGATCAACGGCACTCGGACGCTCTGTTAGACAATCCGGTCATGTTTTGACGGGTGTCCATCTGAAACGGATCAGAACAAGAGGAATGTTGTCGCTGGCACACTTGGCATACGATGTAGCACAAATATTGCTTTCTTTCTTGGATGTTCTTTGTTGCCAGGAAGGACAAACGAGAGTGTGCAGCAAGTCCAAAGGGCGTAATATGTTGTCGTCCCGAGTAGAATAGTTATCATCTATCTGTACCGTATGCATCTATCTGTACCATAATTGAGCAAAGATATTATTTCCTACTAGGAGTCTTCTCAGAATAGTTAGATTAGCGTAGAATAATTTGATTTCCACCGTTGAGTGCCATTAAGGTACAACATACAACCAAGGGAGTTGAGTTACTTATTTTGTTTGTTATATTCCTTTTATTTTATATCTATTTCGTTCTATTTTTCATTACATCGTTGGAAATGACGTGGCTTTCATCACGTTTGTGTTATTTCATCTAATCGAAAATTTAAGCCATTTAACTAAACAAAAATTAATTTGAGGAGCTTGTCTCAAATGTTGTTTGTAATACACCAGCTGTAATTTCCTTTCTTTTAAATGTATTGTATTCTTGCCATAACATTATCTCTAAGCTAATCTAATTTAAAAATGGATACAAGAAAAATGGTTGGATATTGGGGATGAAAAAGTTTATCTGGGAATATTCTCAACTATCCTGTTTATATAGATCAGATAAGTCTTGTGAAGAGTTTTAGAGCTTGTAGATCGCAACATATATATTAACTAAAATCAAACTTAACCATTCAAATTATAGAACAAGAAACATTCCAGACCAACAGTATACTGTCGAAAATTGTACTGCAAATTTGTGTGTGCCTACAGCGTCAACATCATTTCTCAACAACAGCGTAGTGAATCAAACAAATTGTATTTTCCCGTTCCCATGTACCACGCCAAAGTGCAAAAGATAGTGTGCAGCATGCAAACTACAAACAAATAATGCATCCGGGCTCGACACTGCAAAGCATGCAATAGCGCTGACTGTACTGGTAAACAATACTTCCACGAGCCCAGCGCGAAACGCAATCAGGTCAGGAGCGCAATTTTGCGAAACATCATCGATCCGAAACACGCCTATCGGAATCGGATTGAAATCCGTGCGCTGTTTGTGTTTGGAAAGGGACGGCATGGCATGGCAGCCGAGTTGGCGTGCGGGGGGTTGTGACAAAAATATAATACGCGATCGACGGTTGGTAACGTTGGCAAACATCGCACCACATGCGAACTGGGTCGTCGAGCCGAGGGTGTTCAGCACCATCCCGTGATTCCATCCATCGTTATCTGCAGCCAGTGCCATATTTCAACAGGCGATCCTTCTAATCTGCGATGTCGTCACCGAGTGACCGCCACCATTCCGTGGGGCGCCACACATTTAAAATTTTCTAACCAACCAACACCCTACCCTCTGACCCGAGTAGGTAAACAGAACTAATCCTATTTCGGAGCTGAATTTGAAGTTTGATGAGGAAATAAAAGATTATCGCTACGAGCTCGTCAAAGGTTCCGCCATCTTATCGGTCGAAACCGTGACTAACGCAGAAGAGATAGAAATCGACGGGGAGTCATCCGGTATTGCAAAAAAAAGAGAAATAAATAAATAAGACTAATAATCCAAACAAAGCGTGGACATACGAACAAACGCTAAAGATGGCGATCAATAGTCAAACCAAACAAACCTTGATAGGCCACATCTGGTCAGCTGACATCATCCACGCAAGTCGGTCGTTGTTGACATTGTACGACTTTTCAACATACTCGAAGAGATTACTCCGGTGCATCGGAGTCATCATCCACCACATTACCGGCCGTTCTGTTCGGTCATTCCAAGATTAGAGAAAGTCGATGGAACAACAAACGAACCCATTCACCGGAGGGTGCGGGATCAGCGCATGATAGGGTTCGACGTCCCACGATCTACACCGATCGTCTTTAATCTGTAGGTCAATAACTGATAGTGGAACATCAGTCTGGACTGTCGCTGAATGCGGAACAGATGACGCTGGAAGTGCACCATGTTACATCAGCTGATCTAAGAGAACACCAACCCGGGGGGGCTTTGGAAAGTGCAATCAATTGTTTTCCCGACCACCAACGAATAATCTAGAACAAACCAAAGGCATCCATCACGGCGGTCAACCTAAATGGGACACGTTCGTGACGCGGCTCAAAACAAACCCTCCTCTTTCTGGTTGAGACTAGGTCAATGCGTTGCCCGCGGAATTTAACGACGTCACCAGCACCACGGGTCGCATGATAACCTTGAATTGAGCCGCTGCTAATCAGCAGACGATCGCGCTTTTGGCGGTTGCTAATTCGTCCTGTTTTCGGAGGTGAGAGCGTTACGTTTCATGACTGCGCGAAAGATTTGTCGCAGGAAAGAAAGGGACTAAAGGAGACCTTGAAAAAAGGAAAATGGTACCCTGCCGTGAGGAAGCGTTCTACTTAGAACTAGGAAGTGGGTCAAGGCGCGATTTGTAAGAGCGGAGAATGGACTTGAATCAAGGCACAATTTTCCGAAAACGCGAGTCTCGAAGGAGGTCTAGGTGCTTTCACAAGAGAGGGAGAAAGAGAGTGAACGAAGGAGATTTATGCAATGACATAGAAGTTTTGAGTACCCCCTGCGTGCACGTCGCAGCCGTCGAGTCGTCAACAAAGTCAAGCCCACGTGACTTTCCCGCCATAACATTAGGCGGATCTAACTTATCGAGCGAGGTAGCTGAAAAACTTTCTTGTACCCAAATCGACCCGGTCATGTTCCGTGATAGGGCGCTATGGCATCGAACGTCTGCGTAGTGGCAAGTAGTTCAGTTGTAGGTTAATAAGATGTTAATAGTTTCCGTACCATACCGAACACTGATGGAGAGGGGGCTAATTCAGGGTCACTGATGTAAGCTCCAACACTCCAGGACGAAAGGATTCCGAGTGCCGGATCGAAGTTCAGGCGCTCTAATGTAACTAGTTTGGATTGAATGGTTCTTGTACGGTTGTTCCGTACTTTATGAGTGTTTTAATAGTTTTACGAGTCAACAAAAGCAATGGTGCTTTTGTTAAAAATGCGTAAAATATTTAACGATCACAGCAATATAACGAAGCGAGCAAATGTAATAACTGTCGATGCAATAAAAATTTTATGATTTACTTTCGCAAACACTTGTAAGATTCTTTCTAATACTTGAGTAGGTTTTATGATTAGTTTAGAGTTTGAGATATTAATCATATTAAATATAAATCATACTAAATCTGAAAACGTATGAAAAACATTACTAAACAAATTCAGGTAAACGGTCAAAATATTAATTCAACATTGAACAACCTTGGCATGGATTACGCTAATGGTAAATCGCACCACTGTTGCTCCACTTTTATACAAAATTATTAACTGATGTTCCTCCGGACCTCGCTACGAAGCGAGGAAGGAAGTGTAGTACCAAACCAAAAGGGAAACAGCTGGGAAAACTTAAGTACCGCAAAGTACTGGCAAAATTAGCGTAGAGAAAAGAAAGGCCGAAAGCTCATATTTATTATTATGCTTCCGCGGTTTGGGAGAATGTTTCGTCCCAGCATAATTAATTAAATCTTACTCGAGCTATTTTACTGCCCGCCCCAGGGACGGCACTGGTGTTGGTAACTTGAGCCAAAATCGGTTACGGAGTAAAAAAGCGAAGGTCCTTTCGTTTATTAATGCTAAATAAATTAGCATGTTTATACGGCGAAGGTCAAAGGCTCCAGGGATGGCTTCATCCTTCACTTCCAGCAAAGCGTGAATGTATTATGCGATGATTAAGTTGTGTAATTATGGGTTTATTCGAGGATTAAATGTAATCTGGTATAAAAAAGAACGGTAATTAGGAACAAAACATTTATGCGCTTAGGAAACAGAATGGTACCAGAACAGAAACTTGGATAAGTAAAACAAAGAATATTCTGTGCAATCAAAAATAAATTTGTAATTTAAGTTATAAAAGTACCAGTAAATCCAAACTGCTCGATATTGTCTTCTAGTCCATTTTGAACCATTTTGTCACAGCTCGACCAGAACACACAATTGGAAATCCACTCTAGCGGAAACACAACGACGCTTCGAAATGTGACAAATCGTTCGCTTCTTTATGTCGCCACTCTACACATTGCGTCAGGGGAAAAACATCATGCACGGGAAGACACGAGTAATGGAATAGAATTGCATTGTTACAATAAGTGTGCAACTGCACCAGAAGACCACTTTACTCCGCACAAAGCAGCTTTCCTCGGAGACTGCCCTTGTTCGGATGCAGCAGTATCAAAAGTGAAATTGATTTATGCTGCACTTAAGTTAATTTTCATAAATCATTCCACAGTGCACAGGGTGATAGCATTGAACAAGGGATGAAATATTGCTGCTAAAACAAGAGGATCACCGTAACTAACCGAGGCGACGACAGGACCAAGCAGAGTGGATCCAATTGCGATTGCCATGCAAATCATTTCAAGAAACACAGACGACAGCCGCACACCGAGAGCACCTTTACGGTGCAATTTATCTTCATTTGTGTTATCTCTCTGTTCATGTTCTATAAAATTCATACTAAAGCAGGTTTCTTTCGAGCGATAATTAAAATTGTCATCGTTCTGACGACGCGCGAGGACGATGATCCATTCCATTTCCAGTTCATGAGCAGTTTGGAGGTAGAATATATCGCACGTGTAGGCATGAATCAGCAAGCTGATGCACGGTTTCCACGCCACGGGAGCACAATGCAACCCGACAGGATACCACCCCAACGTAAGGAATTATAATTTGCAAATCTCCCGCTTTACAATGGCACGATCAGGCTTGATTGACTTTAAAAATGCATCGCACGAGCGGCGATCGATAGTTCACCGTTCATCGAACGCGACGTGGAGATTCGAATGCGGAAACTTGCCCCTGTCTAGCACCGCTTCCATAAACAAGCCACTAATACGAACGTCGTGGGGCCACGGTTCGCCACTTGACGCCTCTCCTAAACGGTGCCGAATGCAAATTCTTCACATACTGTACACGACCGAGCAAGAACAGCGAGCAAGAAGAGACGGGGGACAGTCCCGTTGAGGAGAAAGATGGTATGGAAAGGGCGGACAAGTCCAAGACTGCATGGAGTTATGGAAATACGCTCGATTGACACCGGCTTAAGGTTCACAGCAGTCGCTGACTATGCAAGATCATCCGATCAGATCCCGCTCCGGAGTCCGACGATGTGCGCGCGTAAACCGGGAAGTGGTGCCCGTGCCCAATATGGCATCGTAAACGCGGCGAGATGGATTGCAAGCACATGTATCCGTACAGCGATACACAAAGCAGAGTGCATTCTGCAGTACCTACGAGCTCTGGGATTTACATTATCTCCGGTGGTGGGGAAATAAATCTTCTTTCTCCTAGACAGAGACACAAGGGTGGATCGGCCTGGTAGCAAATGTACACCCCGGGGTGGATATTGTACATTCAAACAGCTCTCATAAAGCGCTTGATACAAGAGGAAATTTAACCTTGAAACCTAGAACAAGCTGCCCTTTCAGCTTGAGCATTCGAGTGAACTTCATATAAATGTTTGACATGTCTTGTATGGAAATTTATTAATGTTTTCCTCCCGGGCCCAAAACCAATCATCACTAACGTTCAGGATGTTTTAAAAAGTTATATATTGGAAGGTAAATAATTCTTCGTCAAGATCCGATTTTTAGGATCAAAATAGTGTACATCTACCTTAAGTGCTTTTCATGAGCATTTCATATCATCATAGAATCATAGAATAGACGGATTTGTCGCGTAATTATATAAAAATTGCAAGCAAATGGTTTCCAAAATATTGGAGAAAAGTGAAAAAATGATCGAACGATACTAGTGACCTCTCGAAGTGTCGGCACGATCAGACGATTATGGAGTAAGTATTATACGACTTCTGGAGTAAGTATTATCGACTTCTGGAGTAAGTATTATCGAGTTGAATATTATTTACGATTGACTAACTCAATTTTTCATGATCATTCAATGACCTAAGGCCTATTTTGGAAGCAGGAGTCATCGGAGTTGAAACCATTTTCAACGAACAACCGTCCATAAGAGACAAATGTGTATTCCAATCCGCGAAATCTCGGCCTCCGCAAGATCAAGGCGTAGACGCTTGCGGTCGTTGTTTATTTTGCGCAATCGTACGCTAAGATTGGGTCGCCCTTCAACCGGAACGAACATTTGCACCGGCAACAGCGTGTGCGAGACTGAACGTCTCGTAAACACGATTACGGTCCAAGATCAAGCTCGTTTCGGGTAACGACGTTCCCGTAAACCGTTACGGTTTGAACAAGCTACTAACTGGCTTGGGGAAAGAGACACAAAAGCAACGAGAGTGTGAACGAAGTCAGGGAGACTTAACAAAAACCGAAATAAGAAACTTTGTCGACTGGTTATGTCGAGAAGAGATTACCCTCTTCGCTTTTGCGCAGACATTCGCCGACGCGGTGCTAGTCCACCTCCATCACACCTGGCAAAAAGGTTACCCCTTCGGTGAAGCAACCGATTCGATATTACCGCACGCGTGGAAAACGGCCGCGTAACTAACGACGGGCCGCTTTCTCCCAGCGAATGGCAAATGCAGCGGTCAAAATTGCATCCAAGGGTAGGAGGCCACCTGGGCTGCCCTGGCAGGCATCTCCCCCCATTTGCGTTACAGTCGAACGTTACGAATCACGCCGTTGCGCCAACAGCACATGACCATTTAGTCAAACGAAAGGCTCCTCTCATCGTCCATCGCCTCCAACGGGGAGGTGGAAAAAGGCAAATGGGTGCTATTGCCAGTCTCAGCACCCTTACCCCTTCTCTTAAATGCGAGGGTGTGCACTCCAGTGCCCTCCTAACCGTGGCACACTGTTGGCGCTTCGATTAAATGCCGATGTTGTGGGAGGTTTACGGTTGAAGAGTTGATTATTTTCCACTGGCAAGCAGAAAAAACAAACGTCGCCCAGCCCATCGTGGCATTTAGCGCCAGCACACAGACACCTTCGGTACGCTGGCGCACGATCGAATTATGTCATCGATGTCGAGCGGCGAGCGCAATTACATGGAGGGAACGGTTTCGCTGCAAGTGCATCGATGGCTGGTCTGGTGCATCGCGATATTGCATCCAACGACTTGCAAAGCAACACACCACGCTCGTTCGTTGCGATTATGTTATGACAAACCTCCAGCAAATGTGTTAAATATTCGATTAAATGGTACGATTTTGGATGCACAACATTGTTCAACAAATTACGACCGAACAAATTATAGAATAGTAGAGCTTTCAAATATTACGTTTTTATCAGCGTTCC
Source organism: Anopheles sinensis (assembly GCA_000441895.2). NCBI lineage: Eukaryota > Metazoa > Arthropoda > Insecta > Diptera > Culicidae > Anopheles > Anopheles sinensis. Next base: position 5,174 of record KE525357.1, on the reverse strand, counting down.
AACAAGTTCATACAGTTTATCAGACCTTGATAATTCCAACATTTCTTTTCTCGATCAATGGCAGAATAAGACCTTCTCATTAGGGTTTGACGTTTGCGTTGCATTTTCAGATGCAGTTGCCACCTCAAACCACGTCACCAACCGTCGCTGTTGTTTTGTTATGATAAAAAGCGACCTTCGTCAGAGGTTTTTGTTTAAAGATGGAACTAGCTTGAGGCTCATACGACACAACGAAACCACCTTTCCGATGGTGCCTCCATTTGCAATTCCAAACGATAGAACATTGTTTGACTACGGTTTGTTTGCCAGCGTAAGTTACGGTATCGGTTCGGTGTGGCTTTTGGTAGCGTTTAGGAGTAAATATTCTAATCCAGGCCCAAACCGGAACCCGTAGATCGCTATAAAACTGACCGGATGGTACAGTGTGTCAACCCATTCGTTCACTGCCATGCATCAGATGAGGAACTTCGTTCTGCTCCTGTCGGCCACGGTTCTGGTAGGTTTTCCAGCTGGAAAAGGTGAGAGTTCGTACGTGTATTCTTATCATATGTTGCTTTCTTTATCCCCACCAGGTACAACCGTTGCTGGCGGTACCGATCTTCTGGTTCCTGCCGTGGAAGTTTCCTACCTCAGGCACCACCACGGCCAGCTCCTCGTCCGCAACAACCGCCGCGGCGTCCTCCGCCAACGGTGCCTCAAATTCGTCCAACGTGTCGGTTGCGATCGGCAATCGCGTCAACACCTCGACCGGTCTGGATGACTACGGTACGAACATTTCGAACGTCCAGATCAACGTAAACCGGATGCGTCGATCGATCGACGCTCGGCAGACCATTCAGCTCGACGGATTGCAACCGCTTGACTACGACCGGATGATGAACGGATCGTTCATCACCATCGGTGAGCACACGATCCGGCTTCCGGCGAACGTGTCCAACGTCACCGTGAACACGTACCTCGTCAACGGCATTCCGATCGACGCAGGTATGAACGTGGCCGAGGTGGGCACGATGGAACCGAGCGTGAACGTAAACGACGGAAATCCTTTGGTGACGGCCGTGAAGCTTTTCAGGAACTTTTTGACGTCCTTCTTCAACAACCAAGCATCCACTGGATAGGAATATCTAGAGGTCTTTTTGATCCAGCAAAGAAAGTGAATATAGGAAGATAGGATCTTGTCAGAGCAAACCTATCCCAGTTAAACTAGTTTCAATGTTTTGATAGTTCACAAGGAACATACACCGCCATGCCTCTCAATTACTATCAATTGACACCAATCCTTTACCATCTCACAGACCGATTAGTCTTTTCAAAATCGCTTAAAATCTCCTCCCCCGTCAGCACACATACACCGTGTTCCATATCGCGCTTCAAAGTAGCATCGCATCGGGTTTCTATTTCCAACCTTTTGCATCATCACATGCACATTTCAAAGTACGGACGGTACATCAAGCGTTTAATTAAAAAATAAATAAAACAAAAAAACCACTCCCTCTCTCTCTCAGCCGGTTGCCGCAAATTCGATGGCGAAACTGTGTTTTAAGTGTTGTTGTTTGCAAACATCAGGAACATAGCAAAAGTCAAAAAAGAAATAAAGGAGCATCGTCAAAAGATAGGACTGCAAAAGAAGCTGTTGACGGTCCTCAAAAAAAAAAAAACAAAGAAAAACAATTCGAGGAGCAGGAAAACAGCAGCACAAGATTGCGCATCACGATGCGCTCTATTTTTGGATGACACATTATTTCTTCCCCGTTGCGAGAAAGTAGGAAGCGATCGTACAACGACCGTACCGGTTTCGCCGGTGAAGAGCACCGGGTTAATGACTAGAGCAGATAGGTAAGAGAAACGAGGGAACCCCATTTTCACCGAGAACGAAAATCTTCTAGTGGTAAACCTTGTGTTTGGGATAACCCTAATGTGAAGAGAAGTTACTTTGCGGATATCCCATAAACTCACCGAAAGAATATAAAATGATCAAAATTCGTATATGGCTCCACCAATAGGAAACTTAACGTCCAAAAGTGATTGGTGCAACAAATAATTGAGCACGTCAACCGGCTGCAAACTATTTCCTAGAACATCCATAGGTTACCCATGAAAATAAATTAGTGGTACGAAGCGTCAAACCGAACACACCATGTATGGGGCGGTTCACGTCAAGACGCTCGACTCCTCTCGGGAGACGAACGGATCGCACCAGACAACCATCAATCATTCCGCCTCCCAGAAGAACCGGCGCGGATGATGACCTCCGCCGGCGAGCTCAAAATAGGAGCCCTCCGGGACGCTCCAGGTCCAATAGTTAACCGCGGTGAGTTAAGTGATGCCAATTAAATTCGCTTCCCCTTCGCTGGTCGCTGGAAGGAGTATGCGGTGGCATCGAGAACCTTTCGCTAGGCTTTCAACAGGCGTCGAAGGTGAAGAAGACGACGACGACGGACGAGAAGCTGCTGCTGCTGCAAAACGCTAAACGCTGCCATTCGCCCGCTGGACAACGCGGTATGAAAGCGCCTGATGCCGTTGCGGTTTCGGACGATAATTTGCCTTCAATTACAGCCGGTCACGGCATGGTGTTGTCGCTCTGTCGCGGTTGTGGCAATGGAAACCTCAATCACCGGAATAGAACACGCCGAGAATTGCGGTGGAGTGGTGGTCTGCACTACGCAGTCGGATCGCGAAGGCAGACTAGATCCCGTACTCCGTATCGATGGCTAAACGGTAGTCGAGAATCGATTTTGCTGCATCGGCCAGCTTCGGATTGAGAAAATTGATTTTCAACACGTATGGAATTAAGGAGAGATTGTCGACGCTTTTCTATATTTATTGGGTTTCATTTTTCCATCAGCTGCTTTTTGCAATCAATTTGATAGCTTTTAATATTATTCGAAGTGAACCGTCAAGGCATCACAAGATGAACTTAACCGTATGATGACCCGCTTCTTTTGACCATCAAGAAACGTTATCAAGCGCGGCTTCTGCGGATACAGCGCGGTACGATTGCACATCACTCCACTCAGCAATATCTGTTAACAGTTTGGCTTTTTTACATAAGAGGAGTAGAAATAAAACTAACGCTATTTCGTCAACCAGCGGACGACAAGACGCTCCGAACCTAACGGATCTTCTGTGTAAGCTTCGCTAAGCGACCTCAAGTGGAGTAAATGACTCAATTTCCCACCGGATAGCTCAACGTTGAAGATTAAGTGCACTTTTACAAAACGAAAAACAAAGAAAAAGCTGTCACGTTGTTGAAACGAAAGAAAAGTGTAGGTGATGCGAAGGGAATAAATTATATAGTTGGGAAATCTTTTAGCGATCCTTTTCACATTGCGTATGAGAAAAGAAATACGAGGGTTTGACAATCTTTGTAGTAGTTTGAATGCTTAAAGAAGATGTATTGTTATTTTTGCATGTTTATAATATTTTGATTTCGTAAAACTCCAGCCAGTGAATATTAAATTAAACGTCTATTGAATTTCAACCCTCATAATTACCCAACCAATTTTTAATTATCGGCAAATGCAAACAATATGTTAAACATTACTCAACGAACATTTATCTTGAAAGGTACACACACTTTTTGCTACGTCAATTGTTTTCTCCGTTAGTCAGCACCAGGCCTCTCCTAAGATGAGAGGACTAAATTATAATTAATTGCAAGCACGTGTTACCCGGGGAGCGTACGATTTTCCACCGTTCTGGAAGTTTTCCCCGGTGGTCATGGTGTGCGGAAACACCCACTGACCACCACGAACTCACTCCGTTGTTTCACTGGAAAATTCATCCCGCAATGGGAGAAAAAATAAACATCTCGATCGAATTAGATACACGGACTTTTCCGAGCAGCGTCCACATCGATCGAGGTCAGCGGGACACAACGGCCACGGGTGGGAGCTGCTTGTGTGTGTGGTCGGGTCGCTGGGAAAACCTCGAAAAAAAAACACCCCAAGCGTAATTTGGAGCACATGCAAGTCGTTTCGGCCGAAAATAAACTCCCGAAATGCGCCAGCAGCGCGTAAAAATATGCGTACCGCTTCGGGGCGATCTTCTGTGTTGAAAGTTTCAGCCGATCGGGGAAAACGGCGAGATGACAAATGGTAATTGCGGTGCTGAAGGTGCATTTTGCATTCAGCGTTTTTGGTAAAGCGTTCCCGGATAACATCCATTTCTATGCAAAATGCCCTATTTGAATGCATGTGTCATAGAAATTGAAAACAATTCATGAGCCAGCCAGGAAAAATGCATACGAATAAGATGCAGCTGCAGGTTGGCTTGAGGACAATGCAACTCGCTTTCATAAGGGATTCCCCATTCGTTCGTTTCTTGCAGAACCATGCCAGGTCAAGTGGTGGTTACGGTCCAAAGCGGTAGAAAATGCAAACAAAAAGCATAGAAACCCACCTAACCTCTGGTGGTTATCTTATTTATCTTTCGCGCATCAAAAGTGATGAGCAGTTTTTGAAGAGCATAGTGCATAGAAGCTGTCCTCGAAGGGATTGTGCATGTTACAGACTGAAGAAAAGGTTGCTTTCACTTTCGGCAAACATGTTTCACGACGCGTTTTAATCAGCAAAGATGGACAAACCTCGGCAAGATACGTCCATCAGCGAAAAGGTTGACTGCATATAACAGCACACTCACCTGAGAAAGAGAAAATGAAGAATAAACACATCATTAGAAGAAGTAGATTTTTTTAAATGGAACTTATTAAAAAACGGTAAAAACATATGATTTCAACTACAGGGGACATTTTTTTGGTTGTTAAACCGACAACCACTAATTGGATGTGCATCGAGCAGCATAATATGCACTAAAGTATCATTTTATGTTTTCATAACCCAAACTCTACTATCAGTTTGCCGGGAAATAAAAAATATGAAAACCAACCGGAGACACTTCCCTTCAACCTTTCATGGACAAACTAATTACTCTACCGCGCGGAGAAGATGGAACAAGAGGTTATTTCCCGACCCCCTCCCAACGTCCACCAGAGGAAATTGCATCATCCAGCCATAGACACAACAGCCAGGGGGACGCGAAAGTGCTGCTTTACATTTCACTGACGACAACCACACTTTTGCGAGCAGAAGTTGTTTAAGCTCTAATGGTGTTACGCCACCGACTTCTCGGAAGCCACGCGGAAACTGGGAGGGAAATGTGTAGCTGTGGGCAGC
>KE525356.1:42833-58447 GCA_000441895.2 Anopheles sinensis | reverse complement strand
CGATATAATTAAAATGTCCATAAAATTTGAGCTTTTTCCAGTCTGGAACGTTAGTTCAATCAGTTCTACAAGTTTTCAGTGGGATACGATCGTATTTATTTGGTCTGTTAGCGTTTCAGTCAAATAATTCGTTTAAATGGCCTGGAAGTAAGAATAGCACCACTTTAGTTTTTGTTCATTGATTGAAGATATTCTAACAAAAACTCAATTGAAATGAAATAAAATGATGTTTTTAGTAAGTGTATGAGTATTTGTATCTAATCTCTTCAATATACGGAGATTTGTAGGCAACAAATTATTTTTTCGAAGGAAGTCTGCTCGTGATGCTCGCAACATTCACAAATACGACTTGGCACGTAATTGTTGCTTAACTAATTGAAATTTGAAGACAACCACGATGATCATGAATAGGCCAAAGCTTTTTTATAGATTAGGACACAGAGAGTCTATTGGCCACCCTGAAATTTACGTTCGTTATTAGGAAACCAACCTAAAGACAGCATAAACTTGTGATTTCCGGCATTATTCTGCTGGAAAACGAAGTCTACGCCTATAAAACACTCGTTTTGTCTAATTAACTTTGTTTCTAGTATATTTGATATCTTTCTCACTCAGATCCACGGCAAGGCAAGCTTTCACCGCAGTGAGGAATCTCCCCATATAAATGGTTTAAAATCATCAATGTACCGGCTCACTTTAGCACCAGGTTCTTGTTCAAAATCGTGCCAAAAGTATTGCCAAACATCTTAAAAACGAAGAATAAACTTTATTTTGTTGAAAAAGCACTTTTTATCATGCTTCGCACCAAGATATACACCTTGCAGCGACTTTGAACCGATTTAGTTCATGTTGCTCTGTCATGATGGGCTTGCGGAATCTTTCTGGCCACTTGTGGTTTCCCCGCTTAACATAATTTGCTACACATGTCTTGGTGGCACCTTATGAAGAATTCCACATGATTTACCGATGCTGTTCTTCCCTTTTTAAATACTTTTTTATACATAATTCACCTATCTATCACTATAACCAGGGTTTCACTCCCACATTGATGCTTGTGGCCGTCGTAACCGGAATTTTTCATGAACCGTATTGCTATGATAAGTAATCAGAAGATTTTAAGACCGATTTTCATGGAAAAGAGAGCTGCATCATCATCAGATTTGATGTTTAGGTCAATTTTGACTAGACGATGTTGTTCTTGGCCCATTTCTGCTAAATGACTTCAAAAACCAAATAAATCACGACTAAATAAAACTTAATTACTATAGTTTGAGTTCTATTCTAACTAGTGATATCCCTAAAATCCACTTAAAATTGTTAATTGTTGAAATTTTTGCAATTGCTGAAAAAAAACCAAAGTGGTGCTATTTTTACTTCCAGGCCATTTTAACGAAATATTTGGCGAAAACGTTAATAGACCAAATTAATACGATCGCAATCCACTGAAAACTTGTAAAACTGATTGAACTAACGTTCCATACTAGAAAAAGCTCGAATTTTATGGACATTTAAATTATATCGGCAAAAAACAGGGTGGTGCTATTCTTGTTTCCTCGGGTGTACGTTAACATTCGTGAGGCAATGCAAATGAAATCGCATTCAGTGTTGATTTGCGTGTTTAACTGTAAACAAACAATAGAGAGGTAATGTGTTCATTGAAATCTTAGCAACGGATGTTTAACAAAATCGCAAACAACATTGCATTACAGTTGCCCTACAGTAGACGTTTAATGCACCGGTTCGATGTGACATTCATTGTGAACCTGAAAAGTTTAATTAATACATACGAACCAAACTGTATGAGTACTTTTTAAACTAATTTAGGCTTCGATTATGAAAATTTCAATATAACATTTTTCAATCTAAACTTACCCGATGAGCCAAGCTGAAATTATCAATGCAGCGTTTGAACTATTTTTAGAATCAATCTACAAAATTTCCCAAATTCTTGAGTCTTTAACACCTAATGCTAAAGAAACATTTAATCGTAAAACAAACTAAATTTGGCTATGGTGATCACAGGATTCCTAAAACAAAATTCATCGAAATCGCCTATATAGCAAAGATTTCAAGCACAAGAGCCTTATGCAAGTAATCATCGAGAAATTCAAGACTATTTTTCATTGACATTTCATTATGCCACAAGAACTATACAATTTCCAAATATCAATAGACCATTAGGAAAGTGTCCCTAATTATTAACTTTTTTTCAAATTTTTGTGGGAGAGTGCTATTAAGAACCACCAAAATGATCTTTTTGTTATCACCTGAAGGTCTCTGTGGAAAAACTTTTAACCGTAGAATCGATCAAGAGTATTTCCAAAGAAGATCTCTAGAATTTTCAATTAATTGCAACCAGTACCCACTTAAATACGATATTTTAATCGATAAAAGAACCCCTTAAACGGTTTTCTAACACAAAAATTTGGTCATTTGGTCGTAAGTCATTTTTGGTGCTTTGATTATAATTTGATCAACTCACTATTCCTTTTCCAAATGTATCCTTAAAGTCCTGTTAGTATTAAGTCCATTTCATAAACTCGCCATGCGAAAAAAATCCTCTAAAATATTTCAACTCAATTCGCAATGACCTGCTTCCTTCTGTTTTCGTCGAATATGTTCGATGCTTTGTCCCGGAGAGCAAATAGAAAATCATCGCCGCCAAACCATACCTTCCCGCAAGCGCAATGAATGATCGATCGAAGTGCACAACGCGCCCAAATGGGTCATGCGTAATGCTGGCCCGACTTTTCACTCCGCATGTGCCCGCACGGACCACGTCCGTTACGGCTAACTGCGACGACAACGGTACCGCTGTTCGTCTGATCCAATCATAATGCCTAATTTTCTCATAATCGCCCGCGGTGTTCGGTGCGCCAGAAAACTCGTTCTTCATTTGCCTGGTTGCGTTTATTTACACATCATCCGGGTGTCATCCGGCGCGCCGGAAGCAACATTCGCGGAATGCGTGGTGCGTCGGGTCGGGGTGATCAATAAATTATTAAAAGTAACAAATAAATAAGGCTCGTCGATGGCGATTGCGCGCTTCGCACCATAGGGCGGGAAGACGGGCGCCCTTTTTGGTTGGAGGTATGGAGGCCGCACCATGGGGTAGACCTTGTGGAGGAGGAGGAGGGGGGCCTTAGGCCAGGGTCGCGTACGGGTAGCCTCCGTAGGCCAGCTCGTGAGCGGGGCGTCTCCGTAGCGTTTCCAGTCCTGGTGGACGATCTCGGCGTTCACGGGCTGAGCGCTGGTGATGTAGGCGGTGGTCACGCGCTCCTTCTTCTTAGCGAACAGATCCTTCAGGACGGTGAAGACTGCAGGTAGAAAAAGGAAAAAAGGAGGGATGTAAAACCAACCGTACCGAAGTTAGTTTAAGCTTACTTACCGGAGAACTTCAGAGCCATCAGACCGGCGATGAGTCCCTTGAGCGAGATGAACTTCACGACGGCGAGCAGGATGGGCAGGACGACGGCCATCTTCAGCTTCAGGGCCAGCAGCAGAGGAAGCAGCATCTTCTTCAGGCGGCTGCTGCGAGCTTCTGCAGACGAAAGCACGGAACCAAAACACCACGTTGGTGATTATTCGAAAGCTTCGAAGGTCGGGGAAAGCATCGAAGTGATCGGAGAAAGCTTCACTGCACGGAAATGATCCACCCTTTACTGCTATGCAATGTTTTATGAAACATTGTGAGCAACCTTTCGTTACATTAAATGCTTCAAGACTGAACATGCTGTATTCCAACGGAAGGTTACATAACGTTAAGGAATGAAGTAAAGTGTTCAACACTAGGTATAAGTCGAATGGGATTTTCGTATAAGCCTTACATTTGACATCACATTTCTTCAAGCAAATCAATCAAACCATTTCTTCTAAAATCTCGCACTATAATAAATAACTAATCTAATTTTAATATGTTTTGGTTCCAATAAGCAATTCCCTCTAAATAAGGAGGAAGAAAACAAATTTGATATCATTATTTCTCCATATCTGGCAAACATTTTCAAGTTACTTGTATCACCGTGTATTCATCTGCGTTCGTGAGATTCTGGCCTAAAGAGGGCCACTTGGACCGTTGTTATCTCTTCCATAACCACACTTTCTCCCATTGCAAAGAAATCGTTCCTTCGACTGGATCAATGTCGCCCAAGGCCTCCCAAAAACACCCACAATCACCCCAAACCCGCCCCTCGAATCTCTCGCTGCCATCGAACGTTCCCGGTTATTGATTTAGGGGGAAAGTTTCCAAACAACCGCGACGGCCTCAACGGCCTCAACGGTCCGTCCTCTGGGTTCTTAAGCCGCCCGCAGCCACCGATCGAGGCGCACTTGTCGCGCAGCCACCGGGAGCCGAAGTCGCTCGCGGACGAGAGCCGAACGATCGTCACGAGATCACGCGTCCCAGCGCGTTGTGCCAATGACCTACAAAAAGACGCCTGCCGCGATGGCGTCGGAGGAGCGTAGAACAACAACGCGTCGCCCCAAGACGTTGTAAGTGTTGCGGGTCCTCGCGTCTTCCTTTTGTGTAGTCCTTCTTGTAGCTCGTTCTCAGCACGCACGAACATCGGACCGAACGATCGAGTTCATCGAACCACATCGTCGCTGGTTCGAACATAAACGGTTGAGCATTTTCTTCCTCTGCTCGTGCACCATGGGAAACTTAGTGGCCAATTGGTTTTCAAATATAAAAATAATAATTCCATATCTTATTATAATTACATTGAGTAAAAATGAATTAACAGAGCAAAACGTAACATTTTCAAAATTCAGTAAAAATTTTATGATTGAGCCAAAATAAGGGAAATTTTCGAAGGTTCTCAAAAATATGTTAGCACATAACCAATTTGGTTTACAAGCATTTCGATCACTGTGTACAATGGCTGTCTGGTATGCTAATGATACAAATCTCCAAACGAGGATCGCTGGAGCGAGCACTCTTTCTCTCTCTATCTCTTTTACGACCCAATACCGAACCCCGCACGCACTACTGCACCAAGGGTTCTTGATCACCTGTCCCGTGGGATCGAAAAGGCCAAGAGGGGGAGCCTGCCGATTGGAGCCACCACCACCGATCGAAGGGTGTGGCATACATTAAACATAATTCCGAAGGAAGTGTGTCTTTGGAGCGACTTTCCCTTTTTTGGTGTGTGGGGCGGCGAGTTTCTTCGATGATATTTTCCCCCCCATTTCGTGGTCCTGCTCGTTGTTTCTTGCTTCTCTTTCATTTGTTTTTTTTTTCCCTACAACCTTCCTTGTGTCCCTCTAGCTGTTGTTGGCATTGTTATTACGCACGACGACGTGTTGTATGCGCACCGGGCGTGCCGGTTGTGGGTACAATATTTTGGAGAATTTTCGAAAGCCGGATCCGGTGTCGAGTGAAAGTTTCTCACCCGCACGTCCCCCATCCCCCCCGATACACCCCTTAAGGTTGTAGCGCGACAGGTATTTCGAGGCGCACCCGAAGTATCCTGGAAAAGCGCGCACGGAAGGTGTAACACGCGGAGGACATTTACACCGCACCCGAATGCATTCGGCCCAAAGTAGGTGGTGGAATGCAGGACGAACGGTGCACTACATGCACACGGACGTACGCCGAATGGGAGACGGAGCAAGTGAGATGGAGATAAAATGCAATTACTTTAACGAGAAATTCATTAATCTACCAGCGAGCGGCGATCTTTTTCAAGTGGCACGTTTTTGAAGCCCGTTTTTGGTCATTCCCATCAATTTCTGTCCAACCTGCGAAACCTGATATTGGTGCCATTCCTGCCTTGGACCCTCGAAAAAGTTTATGTTTTACCTGTAAGCTTATCTTTTTGAGCAGATTCTTTTCCCTCGACAGCAAATGAAATGTTTGACACAATTCTTTTAACAAATTTGAATTCTTTAGGGGTTCCTCAAATTGTACCACTGTGCAAATAAAAGAAAACTTTACCTAGAAATTGTCTTATTGTAATTATTATCTCCGAAAAAGCTTCTCTTTTCCATCTGTTTCCTGTGATTGTAATCTAATCTTGCTTCACCTTCTAGAAGATCGTTATTCTTCGTCTGCAGCTCCTCGAGGCGATTAAAAACTTTCTCTTTCGACCCCAGCGTGCCCTCTGGAGCATGGCCGATTTCACCCGTTCTAGCGCACCAGAACCAGTTTTTCCTCGCGTCTCTGATGTCGATGACCTATTCTAATCGGTTTCACCTTGAGTCCGGGCGTCTTGCCATTGGAAGAGGCATCCCGATCTGTAAGATCGTTTCCCCAGAAGAAGTGAAAGTTTTGCCTTCTACATATTCTATCGAGGCCACTATTACGAACCGTCGAGGCAGGAAGAGGGCAGTTATCGCACCACCACACAGCCTTGAACCCCACCGAGACGGGGAGGAAAAAGAGAAAAACCAATGGGAATCCCAAACCGCTTTCCCAAGCACGTCCTGTGAAGACGAAATTTCGATCGTGAGATTCCATCGAAAGTGAATTGTTGTCCCGAGAAATGCTTTCTCCTTTATAAAGCACCACGTCAGCAGCCGCGGGTCGTGCATTGCTACCGAAGACATCTAACTGGAGCGGACGGACGGTTACGCCAGGTTACGATTGAGTCAGCATGGCGGCCTTGGGCTAAAGGGGAAGAAAATTTGCGTCGCAAAAAAATAGAGGATACCCCCGAGCCAGCAGGTAAGATGACGCAAATCGGTTTCTCTGGCTAATTTCTAAACCCAGAGACCCATATAGCGCATCTCTGGACGGAGAAAGGTTTACTTTAGGGGATTACTGGGAGGAACCGTTTGGTTTTGGGGCTTTGGTGGATTCGCATCATAGGTTATGTCTGCAGGTAGGAAATGACCGATGAGTTGTCTTGTGAGGGAACTCATAATTTGTACTCTTTCTTCTTATATGATGGGGATTGGCGAATGATGCAATCCGGTTGCCATTGACCGCATGAATTTGGTGAAAGAGGACGCAGTCAGGATGTTACATCAATCAAAATAAAGATTTGCTCCAGACTTTAAACTTCACTTAACAACTCGTCACTATCAATTATTCTTTTGGCGAATCGATGATACTAAGAGGTTGCGTTCCTCTTCAGCATTCACTTGACTTGTTTCAAATGGATCACTCCATAATCCAGGTGAAAGCGTCTTCAAGACCTCAAAGAATGTTGAATTCTGGACATTCAAGCACCAAAAAGTTCTTCAAAGTTTCTTTATACTTAAACAGAGGCACATCCTTTGTGTCATCTTCAGGTTACTGGTTCTTTGTCTATGTTGCACTAATAATTTTAAAAACTTGACACTAACACACACACACACAAAAGCAGTCACCAGAAGCACTCCATGGTCTCACCTTCGACGGTGTTCTCCTCGGTCGGGACGCTGAACTTGAGCGTGTGCGAGGCGAGGTAGCGGACGGCGCGCTCAGCCAGATCCTCGTTGGAGCGGGCTCCGAAGGCGCGAGCCTCGTAGTCGGCCGACCGCTCGACGGCGAGCCCTCCGAACAGCGGGAACCGGGGCTCGCTGTCGATCTCGTTGATCACTCCGATCAGCTCGGTTTCCTCCTTGGTGGCGGAGTCGGCGTACGCGACCGCACCGAAGGCGACCACGGCCAGGGCGGCAACTAGGAAACAACGCTTGACGGCCATCTTGTCGGCGAAAGAAGTTGGTGTTTGGTTTGGTTGGGTTTGCTCGAAACTGGCGAGGGTCGCACTTGCTGGTCGAATTAGCTAACGCTGGCTACTGATGGTTTAATTTGCTATTACGATGCTATTTATGCGATTCCGACAATCCGTCCGCGACTCCCGGACAATCCGAACCCGGCGGAAGGGGTCGGTCGAGTCCAAAATTGTCCCGGCCAACGGACCAGCTGGACGGACCCTCCAGCGTACTGTCCACCCAGGTGTTTATGGGGCGAAAACGCCCTCCCTCCGATCGGTTTTTGCGGATTTCGTATGCAAAGCGCGTGCTCCAACGCCAACTTCAACCGGGTTGGAGGGTGGATCCCGCGGACCGAAGCCCGGATCGATCGATTTTGGGCATGTGGGTAAGCCGTACGCCATCGCGCTTAACGGTAGCAAATCATAACCGTCGGGGCGGCGAAAATGTGTGCCAGAACGTGACGTGCATCCGGCGCGCTCGGTGTTCGTTTTTCCCGCTGGAATGCAGCACGCTCGCGTCGGGATTTTCGTTTTCGTTCACAACCCACCTCCTCCATGGTCCGCGTTCGTCCAGCTCGAGCCCAGCTCATCTTCTTTTGCATTTCTTTTTTCCTCCCCCCAAAGCAATAATGGTCCGAATCCGCGGCAGCAACCTTTGCATCGTTTTCGCCCATAATTGACGGGTGGCTTCAATCCGTGGCCAAATCGCGTTTTGATGGGCATTAATAAGTGGGGAGAAATTTGGGTTTGGGCCAATGCTGAGGCCGGGCGTCTCACCTGAAGGGTGAGAATTTATTGAAATCATTTCAATGTCTTAATGAGCTGGAGATGATGTTTCCCCAAACCGAGAAAACTATCATCAGCAAAAGATAAAAAAAAACCAGGTACTCTGATTAATGATCAAAGCAAAATTATACACCTTGGGGAAGACTTCATAAGAAACAAACAATATTAAAATTGTAAATTGTAAAAAGTAATGCTGAGATATAATCAAAAGATGTGTCGAAACATAAGATAGCAAATATAATATGAAAAGGAATATCAACGAAACAAAAATTTATTATTTATGAACATTAATTAAGTTATATAAAGAGAAGAAACTGAAAATCTTGATCATTTATCAACAGTTTGGTGTGGTAATTTGCTAAGAGTCTAATAACTCTGTTCAAAAAGTCCATAGTAAAATCATTGATTTCCCATATTGAGTAATACTTTTAATAGTAAATGATGGGTTTCTTTCCGAAAAGGAGCAGATTAATATATGATATCTACTTTAGACGCATAAAAACAACACAACATTTGTGTTTCACGCATTTATTTTTCATTATCATACTTATTATTTCCCTACATTTCACGCGCAGTAAACTATTGTAACCTACAACAGCATAAACATTATGTTAATATTACTGTGATTCCGAGCATGAAAGTAGTTAATTTCTTTCTTTCCCTTCGAGGCCGTCGCTCATTATCACCTGTCTACAATCGTGCGCACGCACGCAGACACGCACGTTTCCGTCGGACTCCAACCGAACCTCCAAAACCCTCGTGCCACAGATCCTGTATGCTCCCAATTATGTTTTTTCCCTGGCCAAAAGCAAGCAACGTCGTCGGAAACGCATGTCACACTGTCGATGCCATTCATTCCAACCTCCGGTGTCCTCTTCCAGTTCCGGCTGCGAGCTGCCGGACAATGGGACAATGGTCAACGTCTTCGGCTGCGTAGAAACGCTACACTTTCCCTTTCGGCAAACCAACACCCTTCCCATCCCCCAAAAACAAAGCACCCACTCAATGCCATGTTTAGCCTAAGCTGACATTCCAGAAGACATGTTTGTCATTTCTAGTCGGAACGAAAAAGAAACCCAACGCTCCGGCGCTGGGAAACCGTCGGGAAGGAAGATGCGTAAATATTTTTTCTCAAATTATGAAAACATCTCCACGCTTGTGGCTTGTTGTGGCCTAACAATAGGACGGAGTGACACTTTCCCTCCCCAAAGTGGGAGAGAGAAAAAAGAAACGGAGCAACATAATGGCTGCCCCCAAATAAACCATCTCATCCTCCGCGCCGAGCCCAATTCATCGCTGTTCGCTGATCGTCGCCCGCCTCTTTCGTATCTTCTAATCGAATCAATCCGGATTCCATTTAGCAAACCATTAAAACCCTATAACCGTCGGCGATCTGAGGAGGAGATTCTGTCTACTTGCCTTCGCTATCGCTCGAATTTGTGACAATTTCACCGAACGTGCTAAAAAAGAAATTCGGAACTCCAAACTCGGCACCGGCAAGTGGGACCGTCTTTTTCGAAAAAGAAAACGAACCTGGGAACCGTTCCTTCCAGCTGCGAAGGAAAACTACAGTTAAGTCAACAGTGCTGCTGTCAATCATTTTCGTCTTTCCGGCGAACGCGAACGTGAACCCATCGGGGGCCATGGGCCACCATTTGGCAACTATCTGGGACACCGTGAGCTATCAGTGGAGTGTGTCGTCTCGGTTTCAAAACGCTTAAACCCGTTGCCTTTTGTCTGAAATGAAAGAAAACGTGGCTGCGCTTTCGGCAGGTTTTCCCTTTTTCGGAAGAACAACTTCGAGATGCTGCTGATACCCGGCGGGGTGCGGAAGTAGTCCAATTGGGTGCTCACGGAAAACCCCTAATCGTTGCGGGTTTTTCCACACGACACCCCGTTTTCCTAATAAATTAAAGGGTTGTTGGTTTTTTTTTCAATAAGTCTTTTTTATTTTTATTACGGTTTTTGCTGACAATAGTCTATTACTGGCATGTGAATGTGCGTTTTGCTGGTTCTTTGTATACGTTCGATGCTTGCATTCGCTTGTTTTGTGTGCCATTAAGTTTTTCTCCTCCTTTTTTAATCTATTGTATGCTCGACCTGACCTAATAGCTGAGTGCTTCATTTAATTGACCCTGGGAAATCTGTTTGGTTTTGAACAACTAAAGATCACCCGAAGCGATCGGGCGATCGAAGGGTTGCCCCCTTCCTATATGTAGGACTATTTCCTTGTTACCGTATCGTAGTTTGCCTGGCCGGCGACCCAACAATGGAACCCGCCGGCCATCGGCTTTGCTAGGTAGTAATGGTTAACTTGTGTGTGCCGTTCTGAGTCTGTGCAAGTGTTTTCATGTTTTGTCTCCTCTGGTTTGTTACTCTCTGTGCTGCTAGGCTAGGCGATTGCGTGTGTCTATTTTCATATTGTTTCTTTAAGTTTTCTATTGTGAAGTGAGCTTTTTCCTTCCTCGTTTTTGTGTTAAGCTTTTTCGTTTACTTTTTTCAATAATTTAATTACATAAATAAAAATAAATTAACTACACAACGTTCGTTTGTTTCTGTTTTGTGTGTGTGTCTCGGTATGTGTGTTTGTTTGTCTCTCGCAAAAAAACGTGTCCCTAGTTTCCACTGCTTCTAGCGCGCTACACTTTTCTATCCTCCCACACTCGATACTCGGTAATATAATAAGTTACTAAACACTACAAAAAAAAAATGTTTGAAGACAAATGCGAACCGCTTCGTGACTCCCACCGGGGAAAAAAGGGACCGGAAGGGGAAAAGGACCGAGATCCAAGCCCGACCTTGCTGGGGCCCTTCCACCGATGGGCTCGCAACCGAAGCGATCCGAAATGGCGCAGTTCGTTACGAGTAGGGGTTTTGTTCTTCGGTGAAGGTATGGTACGGTAGACGCTGTGGCGGTGGCGCGCACGCGTGTGTGTGTGCGTTGAAGCCTTCGCAAACAGGCGCAAAGGCTCCGCACAGAACGCACGCGCCTCCCATTGATGAAGAGCAGCATAAGAAGGGGTTCGGTTCGGGTGCGTTATCCGAACGATGCAGATGAAGTTGTAGCTTTGTTGTTGAACGATGCGGAAAAATGTGCCGCCCGACAGGAGTGCGTGCGTGTGTGAAAAGAAGAGAAAGCTGGTGGCCTACCTTCCCACCCCAAATGGACCAACCGCTTGGCAAATGGGTACCTCCTCCGCCCACCAATCCGCGCCTAAACTCCCCAGGCGTCCACGAAAGGCGAAGCGCTTCGATCGGCTTTTGGTCGGTGTATTTACATAAACGGACATCCGGATATCGATGCCATTCGTGTGCTGATGAGAGTACGCTCTCAGGCTTCGTGGAAGGGTTGTGGTTGTGGTGGTGGTTGGGGGGCGGCGGAGGTGGTGCGTGCGTGCATGCGCTTTGGTGTTGGGAAGGCGTAATGATGACGCACCAGTGGGCGCGATGCTCTCATGCGCATCACTGTTAATTGCTGGGCTCGGGGATTTGCGTGTCTGGTATTGTTTCCTCGGCACCTCCCCTGCCCATTGCGCCAATTTTCCTTGCGCCACGAGCGCGAAGTGTCGATGTCGAGGACGACCCGAAAAACCACGGCCCATGCAACAGGAAGACTAGACATCGGTATGTTTTTTTCGTCGTTGGAGTAAGAAGATTGCGGCGAGGCGAAGGATTGGCCTCAAAAAGATGAAGGCGAAAGTGGGGCGAAGTCGATGGATGAGAGTGGAGAAGCGAAAAGGAAGACAACGACGACGATAGTGGAGGAAAATACAGTCAAGTCGGAGAGAGTGAGAGAGAAAGATGCTGCAGAGACGATCGGCTCCTGTCGATGTCGGCGGAAAGCGGAAGAAGGATGCATCGTCCATCAGATGGCGTTGGAATGGAAGTGATGTGCTGGTGCTTGTTCAAGTGTTTCGTCCTCTAGGGGTGAGGGTATCCTTCCAAAAAGGGACGCCTTACTGCGACGGCGCCTGGGCGCTGTAGGCGAGCTCTTGGGCGGTGTCGTAGCTGCGGGCGTACGGGTACTGGGCCGAGGCGGCACCGGTGTTCGACCAGCCGCCGGCGCTAGCACCGGACGACCATCCGCCAGCACCGGCCGAGGCTCCACCACCGACGACGGCACCTCCCGAGCCACCTCCGGCGACCTTCGAGAGCAGGTTCAGCGGGGAACCGCCGGCGCCTCCGCCGAGGAACTTCTGCGCGGCCAGCACGGCGGCCATCACGAACGCGACCTTCGAGACGAGCAGCGCCTTGACGGCGAGCAGGGCGACGGCACCGAGGAACAGGGGCAGCAGGGCGAACAGCTTGCCGCCGAGGGCGAGCACCAGCGGGCCGAGCACCTTCTTCAGCTTCTTGCCTGCAAGAAAAAATGGAAGCGAAGGACGCCGACGAGACGCGACGCGAGGGCCGATGTTAGACGGGAGCCGGAACCAATGGCGAGTTCGATGTCGTGGCGGTTTGTTGCCGGATGTTTCGGGACAGTTGTTGTTAGCGGGTGGTTGTTGTTAGCAGATGGGTAGGAGGTGTTATGACACACAGCGTTCGGGACACATTTCGGGGGATCAAAAACACAAGCAATCGGGGGGAAAACGGGGGAAAACAAACAAACGGGGGAAGGCGGTTCGGTTAGTTTGGGACGCAGTCGGACACGGTACGCACCTTTCTTGAGCAGTCTACCTTCCTCCAGCGAGCGGGCGATGTTCTCGGTGGTCTCCTCCGGCAGCTTGAACGTGATCGAGCGGGCGCTGAACAGGCGCTTGGCGGAATCGATGGCCAGATCGAACAGGGCGTCGCTCTTCTGGTCGGCGTCGGCCGGCAGCGTGCTGATGATTTCGTTTTCCGAGATGGCCTTTCCGGTGCGCTCGGCCGGGACCGCCGGGTCTCTGTTAATTTTTGCGAAGGAGAAAAGATTGAAATGATGTAGTTTTGTCACCAAATCTTTTGCATAGGTTTCAAACAGATCCCTTCTACATTTTCCTTTCTTTTTCGTGATCCTTCGTGAGTCTTTAAATTGTAAAAATAATATATTCCTTTCAAAAATTATGATGGAAAACTATTAAATTACATCACTCGCTAGCGACTGATTAAGATATTCTTGAGTAGATTTTCTGGTAAATAAAACCATCAGGTTTAGCACAAAATAACGTACAGGAAATAAATCGATATTGTTTCTTAACGTTTGCCTATCAAACACCAGAATAATTTGAAAAAGCTCATCTAATGAGAAAGGATAACAAACAGACTGCTTTACTTCAACTACACCCTTGCTGTTATTAAATTGGTAATGGAAGTGAAAAGTACGTAATATTAAACAATTTAATAAATCTCTTTGCTGAGAATTATTTTAAGACTCCTGTCAACTAAACGTTGGAGGAGTTTCTTCACTTTTGGCCACCATAATCAGAAAACCAAACATATATTAAATTCTAATCCCTTAATGAACATGCAAACACTACTTTTCAATGGTCTTTTGATGCTTGGGTCCTTTTCTTAGACACTCTCAAACTAAATCACTGGGAACAGGAAACCACTGAGATCGACACAGAAACAGAATGAGGAATGGAAACACCGTGCGTGCGTGCGTGCGTTTAAAGATCACCTTGCGAAAGTGACACCCGGAGCGAGCTCAATGTTGGCGGCGCGGGCGGCCCGGTTCAGCGCCGTAATTCCCTTGACGGCGAAGCAGGTGCCCATCTCGTCACTGTCCAGGCAGGAGCCGAAGTACTTGGCCATCATGTTGAACGCTCCGCCGCTCGGGCTGGAGCCCTGTTCGGCCGGTGCCGGGGCGGCCATGCCCACGGCCAGAAGGGCGGCTACTGCGATAAACACTTTCATCTTTGCTCCTTTGCT
Organism: Anopheles sinensis; assembly: GCA_000441895.2. Classification (NCBI taxonomy): domain Eukaryota; kingdom Metazoa; phylum Arthropoda; class Insecta; order Diptera; family Culicidae; genus Anopheles; species Anopheles sinensis. Next base: position 44,171 of record KE525356.1, on the reverse strand, counting down.
GCTGCTTTCGAACAAACAAATTGCACTGTGCGTTGCGGTTTTTTTCGTTGCGTTCCTTTTGTGCGGAAACAAAAAGGACACTCGGCTTGGTGTGTGGCGTTTCGATCACGATCACTACTCGGTTCACTTCGTTTCGGTGGAGCCTTACTGTAGCTACAGCTCGTCTGTCTTCAACGTTCGCTAATGAATTGTGCCGGTATCCGAATGCTGTAACCCCTTTTATAGCGACCGACAAAAAAAACCCACATCCCAAAGCCCCAGCCCCGAACGCGAGCCACAAATCTCCGGCTTCTCGCGAGCACGAAGACGCGCACGCACACACACACGCCCAGCAGCCGAAGATCGCTTCTTCAAACAACGAGATTGATGATAAATTGTAATACCAAGATATTATGTTAAATAATTTTTAAATCCAACGCGGAGAGATGGAGAGAAGAAAATGAAGGAAAAATTGGAGAAAAGCCGAGGGAGAAAGAAAGCGAGCGAGGAGATGAAAACGCGTGTCTTAAAAGGCCCGAACGCGAGATCGTGAGAGAGTGCGCGTGCGCGAGTGATAAAGCTCTCGCGGACGAAGACGAAGACGATGGCGACGATGATGATGCTCGAAAAGGAAGCAGCAAGCGGAAGGGGGGTGGGGCTGGGGGTTGGCCAATCGGGAGGAGAAAGAGCGAGAGAGAGAGAAAGAGATGCGAAGAAAGTGAGCCAAACCAAGCCGTACGTGGTGAAGACGCCGATGCTTGACGATCAGGTGGCGCAGGAACAATCGAAAGAAGAACAGGATAGCGCACGTGATCGTTCGTGGTTGAGAAGGAGAAAAAGGGAAAGAAAGCCAAGGAAATGGCCAGGGGGTTGGGGCGGGGGTTGGCAAGAGGATGTTGGTGCTCTACGGAAGAAAGCCAATCCGATCCGAAGCATCTTGGCGTGAGATTCGGGAAGCTCGCGGGTGGAGTCTGTATGGGAATGTTTGTATATGTGTCTGTGTCTTTGTGTGTATATCTGGCGTCTCCCAGACTCCCCATTTGGCCGTTCGGACATCATTCGGGTCCAGCAGGCTTTGGTGGTATTGTTTTTAACCCTTGCTGTGTCTCCTATTGGCATTCCCATCCCGATCCGGCCGAGATTCCGATGACACGACCCGAACCGAACCGTACGCACAACCCCCTCTCAATACGCACCCGGAATGGGGAAGCTGTGTTGGGTGCGATAAAACGAAACCGAAAGAAAACACCAAGAAAAACCCACTAAAAGCTCGAACTATCGAACAGAAGATCGAAACGCGATCGAAGATATCCGCGTTGGTGGAGGTGGAGGGTTTGAGAACGCGTGGAAACGCAGGGA
>KE525356.1:11451-25765 GCA_000441895.2 Anopheles sinensis | reverse complement strand
CGATAAGATAAACTCGTACGCAGCAGCATACAGCACGCCAGTGGCCACCCTTCCGATTGGGTGTGCAGGGGTGCAGAAATGAAGAAAAATGATGAACATGCCACGAATGATCGCGGATCACAACGGAAGACATTGTTTCGCATAATGAGGGAGCAGTGTTCTTGCCGTTGTCTGCCACCTTCCGTTATTTCTTGCGTGGCAAAATGAAAAATGGATGAGTGTGTTACAGTAGCCGCGGCTGCTGGCGAAAGTGTGATACTTTTCTCGATAGTGCAGTGAGTAAACATGCAACAAGTACCACCATCCTTGAGATTCATGTACTACAAGCGCCAGTTAAGTATTATACTTGAACCTTTTGTTGTAAACTAGTGTACGACTTTTCAGTGGTTTATGATCGTACTAATGTGGACTATTAACGTTAACGTAATGATTTTTAAGATATCACAGCACGGTTTCCCTTCGCGATTAACGGACGAAAACGATTTGAAATTAAAAATTTCCAACAGTTCAACCGGTAATTGGTTCGAGGATCGGCCGATAGATGGTTACCGGTTCGTAGAACAGGCGCCTTGATCCACAATTTCAAAAAAGCCGTTGAACATCGAAAGGAAAACAGTATGGAAATTACTCTCGCGTGTTCGCTGGATTTTGAGGCATGAAAATAGCTGTAAGCTAGGCAGAAATTACTCACCCGAGAGTGAAGCCCAGCGATGCCAACGAAAGTGAGCATGCCTAGCGGCCCAGCGTTCGTGGGCAATGATAAATCCTTCTTAAATTGTTCACAAACGATGCGAAGTAGCAGGTTTAATGCACTGAACACCGATTGCAGTTTGGCCCCTACCGAATGCACGCGCCAGGGCGTTTGGCAGGGTGGAAAAATATATGATGGTTTCTCAGGCTGATAACGAATCTTTATAGCAGAAGGACCATTACTATTCATTTCGATGTCGATTAGCGCGTGCTGCACTTCGCTCGTACGTACATAATAAAGTGGACGGTTTCTCACAGTGGCATCTCCAGTGGAACTTTATTGCGATATATGTTTTACAATTATATTTAATAGCTACAGAAAAGAAAAATTGGTGCTTATTTTAAACCAACTCTTAACAATTAAAGGTGCACTAAGAGCTTTTCAAATATGTTAATCAAAATAAATCTAATTAGCGTAAGTGAATTGATTCAGGTAAAAATAAAATTACCTACCCATACGATGAAATCTTTGAACATACGTATTTAACAAACGCATAAAACCACATCAATACAATTCATCAAATTAATATCGGACATCACTTCAGTAAACTGGGTTATCAGTGCTGCTTTAAAAGTAAATCGTATTCATAAACCATCCGCAGTGAATGTACAACAACTGGGTTAAAGAAAACCTGGTGTTTTCATTTCTTTTTCCGTCGGCTCTGCCCCGGCATAAAAGCTTCTCGATTGGAGCGCCAGCTTCCGTTATCCGTTCCCACATCACTGACCATCGGGGAGGGCGCTGATTGAAAACATTGTTCCACGTGTTGCCGCCTCATACCCGCCGTTTCTTTCCTCAATTGCCTCAGAAATACCCGAATGCACCACGCAATCATTAGTAACACTTTTAAAACCGATCACATAGCCTGCCTACCGATTCTTCGGACCTTATTCCTGACCAACCGGATCCCACCCACTGGCCCTCCTTTTATCACCCTCTTCCAATATCTACTCATACGGAACAGTTCATCGATTTGCCATAGCCATAGTTCTCGTGCCGCGGAACGGCGTCTACCAGGACTCGGAACAACAAAGTCTATTGAATTTGACCACATTTATTTTTCTTCCAAAATTGTTCCCCTACGTAAAGGTCCACACTCTCGCGTCCGAAAACGAACCCATCTTTCTCTGGACGATTCGATCCGGCCCCGTTAGCCACGTCCGTGTCGGTGTCAACATTTTTGACAGCCGCTCCCCGTTGAAGGGCACTCGCGTTTTGCGAGGCCAATTTCTCGACCACAGAATGGACGTCCGAACAATTTGCTTCAGTTTTAATTATCTACACTTTTCTTTCGCTTGCCGTCTGCTGAAACTGTTGAAAACAAAAAGAAAATGATAGTTGCCCCATCCTCCGGACCGTGGGGTCGATCCTCGCTCATCTTACGGGAAGAAAGAGTGTGTGTGTGTGGTGGGGGCATTTCATGGGCAGCCTACTTTCCCTCCTCCATCTTCGGGTGCGATTGTTCCTAACCTAACCTAACAATCTTACCGCACCGTCGAACTATTTAACTATAATAGGAGCTCTATCTTAAAACCGACGTAAAGAATGGAACATAAAATCTCCGAAATCTGTTGCGCCCGTGTGTTCGCTCGCCTTCCACCCCATGGCATGGTTCCTTGTTGTTGTTTTGTGTGAGGCGCAGGAATAGTGCAGCTCTTTCTTTTGCTCCTCTCGGTCTCCGGTCGGGAGTTCGTGTCTGTCGGTTTCTTCTGTATATGTTTGCCACGGATGAGCGGACGTCGGTTGTTATGCTTGTGGCTACCGAATTCTGCCACCGCTGTCTCTGCTTCTGCCTTCTGTTAGGCCGGTAGGGTGGTACTATCTTCTAATTGACACCGTGCCGTGCGCCCTCATCGCGCCTGGAGCCTCATTAAACCTACGAAAATCGATAATAAATTAGAGGACGAGCTAGACCGCCGCGGATGACGGACACCTTCGGGGCTAGGATAGGTGAGATGCTGAAAGAAAGTGTGCGTTGGTGCACCGGGAACGGGAAAAGAAAAGAATCATTACATCGGTTTTACATTCCTCGGCGCCTTTTCTCAACGTGTCTTCGCTTTTATATTCCCCCCCGGGTTGGTTTTTCTTTTTTATTGAACAAAAGTACCGTTGGGATTAGTTTTGGCCCACATCGAGACACACTTACCCATCCGATCCGATCCGGTGGACGGTTGGATGAAAGAACCGTGAGGGTGGCCGCCGCACACGCCGGCGTCGGCGTTCCGTTCAGTTCTTGGGCGCCTAGTACTTCTTCAGGCTGACGACGGCCGTAAACAGGGCGAAGAAGAAACCGGCCAGCCCGGCCGACTTGACCAGCAGTATCAGCCCCCCGATAATGGCCGGAACCAGCGCGAGGAACTTGATCTTGTACGCCAGCAGCAGCGGAATCAGAAACTTTTTGTACTTCTTCTTGAGGTGGAACTTCTTCTTGCGCCCGACGGCGTCGCTCCGGTCGGCGGCCGAGTGCCGGGTGCCCTTCGTCGCCGCGCCACCTTCGCCGCCGTCGTCGTCGTCCTCGGTGGAGGCGGAAACATCTGAAAAATAAACGTCTCATCAATGGCCAACGTCGATCATCAAACTGTCAGCTTCACGCTCGCCAGCGATTACGGGAGTTTCCGATTTCTATAAACCTATCATCATCAGCATATGCGTGCGTGTTGAACCTCCCCTTTGGGTCATCCCCCCTCCCGCCTACAGAGGTATTTTTTTGACAAACAGGCGAATTTCTGACGGAAAGAATGACCTCAATTAATGTGGTCTTCAGCGCACTTTGGCGGGTTGTGGCACCGTTCCCTACCACAATTAAATCATGGGTCATTAAGTTCCCACAGCGACCAGGGAAGGGAGGTCGCGGGAGGGAGAGAAGGAACCCGCGAACTACGCACTAACGGTATGGTACGTCGCTTGGGAGGGAAAATTTCTCCACAAACAAAGCCGGCAGATACATACACAAAAAAAGGAAGATACAACTCCACTAACTAAAACCGCACCAGAAACAAGTACGTACGCAGAAGAACCCCGAGGGGCCCAGTAAACCGCGGATGCGCCCGGAAACGGGCCACTGGGTTACAGCGTTTGTTTGGTCAGTCGGAAACACGACGGACATGACGGGGTGTCATTTAAATATTGAATCTACTTTATTTAGCGCAACGTATCTCCCCCTACTCTCCGGTTCCCTTCTCAGTGAAAGCAACGCTTTTGCAACACCAGGATGGCACATAATGTGTACAAGGGTCGTTTCTCGGTTGCTGAACCAAGGTCAAGGAAGTCGCAAGTATTACCTTTCTCCTCCTGGGACAGTTTCTCCTGGAAAACATTTTCTTGCATAGCACTCCAAGCTTTCTGTAGCTGAAAAACTTGGCACTTTAGGCACTTCATAGTCCAGAGATATTTGTTTGGTGCTTGGCAGCTTTCAGATAGTTCTAAGTACCCCCAATGTTTTAAACAATTTTAATTCTTTGAAGTATTAAACAAATTACTTTGGGCCATAAGATACCTTGAGTCAATTATTTCTATGCGCAAGAAAATGATTTCAAGGAGAAAATTCCACAATAAGAATAAGAGTATAGCTTACGATTGTTCCTAGGAAAATTAATGTGTATTTGATAGGTTAAGTGCTCCTATAGTGATGCTGAACCAATAGTGGAGGTAGTGGAATAAAATCCTAGCTCTACGAAGAAATAACTACAATAGCGTTATTTGTACTAGTCTGAAATGTTCCTTTCCCTTTTACGGTGTGTTCAACAGATAAACCTTGCCACTCCGTAATATATTTAAGCTCCAAAATTCATTATTTCCAAATAGGTTGTACTAATATGCTGGATTCCTTAAGAATTTATCAGGAGTGCCAGAATTTCCTTAAGCCTATAGGCCTTTAATGAATCTCCGCAAAAAGCATTGGTCTATATGACGGAATGGGTTGGTCTATGGCCAAGACAATGCATTGGTCTGAGTTATTTGGCCTTTCTGTTTGAAATATGCTTATTACAAATTACAGTAAAAATATATTCAGTATTTTCCAAGTTTTCCAAGTACTACCACCACTATAGGAACTATACCACCATTGCAGGAAAAACCGGCTAGGAAGAAATAAACGCTTTTTTCTTGTATTTTGAATGATAAACTGTATGGTTTATAATGATGTTTTGATCACAATTGGTATTTGTAAAATATTCTGTAATAGACACTTGAAAATTGCATCATATTGTTAGTAACACGACTAAGTGCGCCGCTATTGTTACAGTTACCCTAGAATGTCCGAATGCTGCTTTAATTTAAGAACCACCCAGCATCTTAGAAACAAGAAAATTCTAATATGTCATCTTCATACTTCACTCCTCAAAGACTTTTTTTCCAAATGCTTCAACGCTGCCTTTACATAAACATGGAAATAGCATAACGGAATCAACGAAACTAAAGAAAATCCTATGATTTGCTTTCTCCACTGATTGCGATGTAAGGTGGAACAGCCAAGAGTTCGAAATGTGATAGACGCCGCTCGGTTTCCTCTAGAAGCGTTCTGCTGAGGAATGAAAAGTGCCCTCTTCAATGATCACAAACCGAGAGCCTTCCCGTACCGGCAAGGGTTGAAGAGTTCTTTTGTCCGTTATGTTCTTAAAGATTCAATTACGAAATCAATATACCACCACACTTACCACCGTCGACGAAGTACTTCCAGAGGAAGTTCTCGATGCCACGTGACCGCTCCGCGCTTCGGAACAGCTCCACCAGCCCCGTAACGTTGCCGGCCCTCGTCGGACCGGGAGCTGGCGTTACCTGCTGCACCACCTCCAGCTCCCGCTCCTCCAAACCGGGCGGAATCTCGACCTCGGAAAATCGAGTCATTGACCGATTGTTGATTCGGCTCCGGCTGCCCGGCACGGGTTTCGCCAGGGGTTTCCGGACCCTCCAATTATTACTACTGCTGCCGGTGCCCAGACCAACGGACATCCTCCACGCCGCATCCACGGGATGCAGCACGTGCTGTTTGTTGGCGGTGAATTTTACGCTTTCCCCAGGGCCGAGCGCTGGGGTCGGGCCGGGAAAACCTTCACCATGGCTGAACAGATGGTTGAAGTGCATGGCGGTGAGCCCGGCGCTGAGCTTTCTAGCGCTGGCCGCCGGTACATGATCCGCCGACGCTTGGCAGCACTGTCGCACGAGGTACCCTGCGGTCACCAGCACCAACCATACGATATACCGAGCGTTCGAATGCATGGTGCATTGAGTACTTGGCGCGGAAAAGGTGCACGGAAGTCTTGACACACACACGCTGCGGGTTTGTTTTTTCGTCACCTTAATTTCAGGCACACCAATAATCGGTCGCAGGAAGAAACCAGAAATCCACAACTAACGACCCTTGAAGCTCAAGTCACAGTCACAAAAAGTGTCAACAAACGAGACGCGACGGGGACCGGGAACACAAAAAAAGGCTCTGAAATCAATTCACAGAAGTCACGGAGAATAAACCAACACAAGAAAAAAACGCTACACCCTGGGAGTTCCACCTTCGGGAGGCTGGTCGGGTATATCCCGTTTTGCTAACCGTCGGCGCGAGTGCCAGAATGCGAATGGAGCGAACCTCCGGGGAAGTGATCTGTGAAGCCCGCCATCCCGGCTTCGCGCTTCGGGGTTGGCTGCGAGGTTTTCCACCGCTCGCCGTCTCCGACTCCCCAAACACGTGGCCTCCAAAAGAGCTCGCTGGAGCCTACCTAACCTCAACGCGGCGAACCCGCGGGGACAGAAGGAAAAGGAGGGAAAACGCGGTGCGGAAAGCGCTGCTACGAAAACTCCCATTAAAATCCCCGCCAAGCTGTACCCGTACGCGTCGCACCGTGGAACCGCAGAGAGAAAGACTGGCCAGAAATTGAATTTCTTCTTCCACCGGGAGTCCACCGTTGCGGTCTCTTGCTGGCGCACATCAACCGAGCAGCCTATCAACCGACCAGCTGATGATTGCGAATACTTCCAAGGGACAGTGGGAGCTCCGATGGACCGAGAGAACTGCCCCACCCGATCCACTTTGCTTCTCCACAAACGAAAGAAACAAAACGATGCGAATATTTGTGACTTAGTTTTCCACCAACCAAGCAGGGTAGTATTTCAATGCCATTCTTTCTCCAAAGCCGCTCTTTCTATCGGTCTCCAATTTTGGGTCTTTTATTGACGCACATAAACCCGCCTTCCCGCTCCTTCGGAGCTCCGTCTCGTCGTCGGTTGTCACGGGATAATACACAACAAATTATGTTAACGACTTTTCTTCATGCTCGAACGCAAATCCGGAGCGCACCGCGCTCTAAGGCGGTGCCGTTTATCATCGCTGTTTGCTCAAGCCATGCGAGAGGTTTCACTTTTGTTCCGATCCGATGTCACCGGTTGTCAACGGATGAAGATACCTTGGCCCTATCGTTGCTTTGCCCCCGAGGCGGAGGCAATGATTTCGGCGAATTTGAACGAAATTGAAACAGATTCCCGACGCATCACCGCACCGGTGCGAGTGTATGTGTCAGCGTAAAAAACAAGCGCGTTAGTAAAACACTAGAAAGTAAAACGAACCGACGGTTCCATACCGGGAGTGAGGCAAAACAGGAGCATTAGACAATGTAAAAAAAATCAACATTAACAATATGATTAGCGTTCACGCAGTGAAAGCTGTGATAATCCTACAACCTCGGAGGGCTTCCCGGCCAGCAGCCCGCATTGTTGTGCTTTAATTAATTTCCCATTATAAGGTATGGGGAGATTATCGACACCTTCGGGTAAGGACTCGCAAGTTCGACCGCGTCGGCACCGTTAGCTGCCTTACTTATTGGCTCGAATTCTGGTATGAAAATAGGGAAAAGGTTTTTTGTTGTGGTGTGTGGAAAGTGAAAATCCTCCTCAACCAGTGGAGGAAATTTTGGAGGAGAAGATTCGAGAGATAGGAGATCGTGCGGATAAAATTAACGCAAATGTTACAACCAATAACGAATTTTATCACTTGGCATGAATTTAAACGACTATAATTATCATTGGTTTTGTGTTTGGAACACATTTACACGTGCTGTAAATGCTCAAATAACTTTCATTTACAAATTTCACCCAAATCCATCCCTTCCAGTTGATGCTAGAAGCGAAACTCACATAAATGCCTCTATGCATGTTAATCACTCTTCTTGAAACTCTCAAACCGATCTCTGAACGGAAACACGTGGCCATCGTCGAAGAACGCGGTTATACAGTTATCAGCTAATAGTTCTAGCGGTCGGTTGTAATCATATCTTGGTTGATTGCAACGGGTTTTCTATATATTGCCAGTCGACGGACGAAGCGAATGAGTTTGCTTTTGTGAGTTTATCCATTAAATCTACGCCTATCGAACAGAATATATTGTAATCATTTCAATAATGATAAGCCTTCTAATGTTATTAAATTAGACTATTTGCTAAACGCAATTTAGGTGAACAATTATTTTAATTCTGTTACCATAAGGTACGCATTAGAATATCTTTTAATGTCTAGCGGTCTTCTATGGTGTTTAAATTCAAACAAAATAAAAATTCTTCGATGCAATTAAACCAGTAAAAAATCGGCCATAATTCTTAAACTCTGACACATTTTCCCAAAACAATCCCGAATTTTCTGCAGCCGGGCCGAAAGGAATCTAGGTCTTCACTATCAAACCAGTGCGTTCCAATTTTGATTTCCCGATAACACTCCCGTTTCTAAACGGTCCCCGGCCCCCAAAAGTGGGGAATAATCTCTTCGCTCGCACGTTTACCGGCGTCCATCTCCGCGCCTTTCTGGCGCAGCTGGAACCCGCGTGCGGTGCGGTTTAGTAGTCGAAACTTTTAACTATTAAACTGCCAAACCACCGATCCGAAGGCCATCCGGGCCAGGTAGCCGGCCAAATTAACATACTTTCGATGGCCGTGCGAGCAGTTTCCCGCACACGTTCGCGTACACGAAGTAATTAACGAATTTTCCTTTTCCTTTTGTTTCGTGCCAACCGAGCACCGGCTTCCTGCGGAGATTTCCCGACGCAAGAAGACAGTCGTGGCACCGTTCTGTGCTAGCCCAACCGGTGCTTCTGGCTCCAGGCTCCTGTGTAGCAAAATTCGGTAATTCACTGACCTGTTTCTAATTTGCTGCCAATAACCGCAAAATCAGCCACGTCCGAGAGCGGGCCTAATTTGACCGGCGTTTCTTCTGTGGGCTTCCGGCTCCTATTTGGAAAAAAGAACGCCAAATCGAGCCTGTATGAAACCATTACAATCAATCGAGCACTAAATAAGCTTAAGCATCAGAAACTTACCTCGGATCACAACGTTTAAACAGCTTCTGTTTGTCCGAAAAAAAGAGGATCCCTTTTTTGTCGTTGTCATCGATCGGCATTTGATTGACCCTGTGTTTACTTTTTCGGCGAAAGGAGAAAACTAGCCACCGCACTTTTTACTCCTTTCCGCAACACACCACAAGCTCGACACACAGTTGAGAGGCCAGTGTTTATCGATTTCAAGCCATTCGATGCAGCTTCTCACGATGCTACGGTAAATTATGCGCCCAGTTGGAATGCTCGATCGAAGGGAACCGTTTTTACTCTTCTTTACCCACCGCGACGGCGATGACGCAGCAGGGAAGGAAACAGCCGTTTGCATCCCCAAACCGGGCACAGGAAACAAGATGTAACGTTCCAATAACAAGCGAGGAACGAATCGTTACGGCTGCTCCCGCCATCATACGATCGAATGAAATCAATCGGACCGCTAATCACGTGCCGCCAGTTGTCAATGGGAAAACCAGAACACAACGTTCGGCACGAACATTCTTTGTGGAATCATTGTGTCTAATTTACAATCCACGGTTACGTATTGTTTCAATGATCTATTATTTCACCGCGATCTGATCTGATGCACGCGGGATGATTATACCTTGATGCAACCTTGGTGTCGTTGCCATTTCTTGAATCGTTCCATATTGCTGTAACCAGATCCACAATTGATGATCACAGCCCGTTATAGTGGCAGAAATCAGCTGAAGAAGTTCAGGTAATTGTGAAACGAATTGCCGATTATTTTTAAATGAACACCAAACGATCGTTTCGAACTTGAGCATGCAAGACAACGCCATCTATCGGCAACTTAGCGAAAGAAGACTATTCCCTTTCGAACATGACAACGTTCGCCAAAAGATCCAAAACTGTTGCAATTGTTTAAAATTAGTTTTCAGTTGTAAGATTTAAAAAAAATATAAAAACTTCAATTTTGTTTGATTCTATTACAGTCTTAATAAATCTACCTGAATCATCCGATGAATAAGTAATGCTTTCAGAAAATAGTGAATATAGATTGTTCATAAAGTAATCCCTATTTAAACAAAATTTCTTTTAACCTTCCAAACTTTCTTTTAACCTTCTCAATTTGAACAAAATTCCTTTAAACCATTCAATATACTGAAAAATACTTACATGTAAGCAAATTCAACCACTCCACAACTCTATATTGTGCATGTTAAACATCTTCAACAATCGCAAAATTGCATTTCTCCATACCAAGATAATTGCATGTCCGATGACACCGCGTACGTGCCGGTCGACTTCAGGAAGTAATGGCACAACAATGTCCACCATTTGTTTGTGGTCAAGAAACACGCATTGTGTGCGAAACACATCGGTTAAAGGAAATCAACCGACATGCAGGTCCGTTCCTACCCTATGATCTATCGAAGCTGCAGGTGAACGATCACGATTCAACGACGCGACCTGACCCGAAAGTATGATCCTCTTCACGCTCGGTTGGCCATTGGGAATTCTGCAGGCCGCAAACGACATCACGTTTACAACAAACAGCCGTAACAGCCCAGCATCGTTTCACGATATCGCGATCACTCTATCTTTCTCGGCGTTTCGGCCGCGCGTTCCATAAATCGATAAATGTTATGGCAACGATTCTCGCCGTCGCTCGTGCCTCCACGCGTTTAATTGGGTCAGTTGTTCGCTGCCATTGTTCCGTTATTGCCCGATTCGTGTTCAAATCGCGAGAAACATTGTAAAGTGTCTTTCCTGTCCGGGAGTTTGCAGATTGAAATACCAGACGATCATTTGTCACTGGGACATTTACCATGGGGCCATAATCAGTCTCTATCGGATGAGGAAGATGGATGGTAGTCCATCATTATTACAGTACAATATTTCCTAATTAACCACCTGCAGTAGTTCGATTTTATAGCATTACGCTATCGACAGTGAACTCTCTATTGCGAAACGTTCTCAATAAGGCGATTTTCATTTTGTTATGCGTGTACTAAACATTTTCTTGAAATGATGAGTAAACTAGTACTTTTTATTAAGTGACAATATGCTTCAAACTTTCATTTTCTACCTCCTCAAACTGTTTCTTTCGCGCTTAGCATCTTCTGTTTAACCACACCGCGTAATATTGTCTAATTACCGCAGAAAGCAAACAACGATCATCGTTGGACGAACCTTCCACCCGCCTTTCAAACGCACCTCATCGTTATGACGACATATTAATGGCTTTTCTCACGCCTCACGCCGGCAAACCGTGTAATTTAGTCGTTTGCCGTTTCACAGGCGCCAAGTCGCGGCCCAACCAAGCAGCCGGCATTCATCGGTCTTGTCAAACGATCGTAGTATTTTTCCTCCTCCTCCCCCCAGATGGGCGCAAACCCATCAACCCAGTGTTTGCTCCGGTTACTTCCTGAAGACTTCGTGCCGATGATGGGAAGCTTATCGACAAACTGTAGCTGTTGGCGATTACCTTAAAGAAACAATTTCTTCTCTAATAATGGAACACTTATGGACTGACTTGTTTTTCCTTGAGCGCTTCACGACCTTTTCAGCGGTGTGCAAAGGTTCGCTCGTTCTTGAACGAATTTCGTGATGCAATATAATTCTAACAACTTGCTCCGAGGAGCACGAGGGGCAGGTTTGATCTCCCAACCGGCTGCTGGCACCTTCGTCGGCACCATTATGTCATTGGCAGCCACGCAGCCGTTCGTTTGTTTCCAATCGTGCACCCGAGGGTGATCTCAAGCGGTTGCCCAAGAAGTTGAACCACATTTTCCCTGCACAGTGCACAATTTGGGCAGACCTCGTCGAGATCTGCAGCACACAATGGCAAACAATGGTGATCGGACTGACGCTCTCGATGCTTCCTCACGTCATCGGTGGTCGATTTCGACAACCTAATCGTTGTAGCCATGGCGTTTGTGGTAAGCCCTGCGTACATTCAAAACAACGCATTTGTCAATCGAAACAAACTGTATCGAGTGTTGCAAAATGTAACCGGATAGCGCGTGAACAGGTGCTCGAGCATTTTTTCTATCATACCCTTGAACCTTTACAATTTACAGTTGGAAGATAAAATTGAATTGAAAAACTAAATTCCAAAAAATCACGATAACCTTCAGTGGGTGGACTTGACCCATCGATTGAGTGGTTTAAGCTCGAGAAGAACCGCTAAACTCACCCACATCGGAGGCAGATTTGATCTCGAATCTCCATCACAACAATCCCTCCTCCACCGAAAGCGGGCCTGAGGCCACGGCACGTGAGCAATTAATTACCGAACGGTAGCGCAGGCGGTGGCTCTGGTGGCGCAAGCTTTTTTAAAGATCATTAACGCAGCTAACAACACACGACGGACTGCGCCTTATGGCTGCGCAAGAACGCACCTTCGCCAAGCTTGGTTACATTGACCCGACGTGGATGCGGTCGAACGGAATGTGAATGTGATTAAAACTGCAACGTCTCCATGCAGTGCCATCCGCGTATGTCAAGAATGCCCGATGCACCTTGAACGGATAAAAAAAATCGTTAAAAAAACAGCTCTGAATCTGAACTAGTTCTCTGCGACCTACGACTTACTTTTTCTGGTTATTGCATTGAATATAGACCAATACCGAAGCAAGACAAGTCAGGAGTGTCATGGCGGACTTATACTCATGGTAATGAATGGATACCCGATCACAGCAATTGGACGTTATGTATGAAAATAAATAGTCGGTTACGCGGGACCGTTCACAGGAGAAGAGGTATCCATTACAGGTTCCACGATTTCTCTATCACAACAACACAATCCGACGCGGTGGATAAGGAGAGCGTGAAAACCGTATCCTTGAAGTTTATTACTGTCAGGGGAACACAATGGAAGCAACATTATGACTATAGGTATTAGATGGGTTTTCAGTTCATTTTCAAAGCGACATTAATGAACCGTAACTACAGTCTAATCATCGTTTTGGTTTGCTCACTGATTTTTGGGGTGTGTGCACCCCGAAAGGAGTTCCATACTTTCTCACGTACCCAAGGTGTGTTTGCAATAATCGATCCGATTATTGGCAAGATAAACACAGCTATTACGCACGCCCGATCAATAGGGTCTTTACCATCTAAAGGCACACGGACCTTACTCCTATGAACATTGGCGTTTCTTTTTTTTCGCGATACGAGAGATGAGTTTTTAGATCTGCTTTTCTGCTTCTCGGTGGAGTTTTTTCCCAAAAATTAGGCCATCGATGCGCACCAAGGAATTCCACCAAGCGAGGCGCAGGTAATGATTCGGTAACAGTGGCAACAACGACGCCATCGCCCATCCCCCGTTGTATGCCTGGCTGTGAACAACGTATGGCAAAACAATAAAATAAACGCCCGGGCACCGATCATCCATAAACGAACACCGCCCGCATGGAGCCTCGTAAACGATCCTCCCAGGGTGCCACTGTTTTGTGGGAAAGAAAACCCCACCGAGAGACCCGGCGACGGGGGCCAACCGGTATTGAGACCCCGTTTTTGCGGCACTAATTTTGCGTGTCTACCGTTCGATCGCCGATGATTGTCATGCAAAATTCACACACCACAAATATTGTCGATCGATCAGCAGCCCAGTCTGGCCCGGGTGGTTTTGATGAAAACTCAGTCCTTTACTACCGGGGCAGGATTTGCACCGAGACTGGCAACAAGACCTTCTGCACAGCACCAGTGAGCCGTGTGTATGTGTTCCTGGTCCAGGAGTTCCAGGTTGATCGGATCTTACGCGACCCGATCGCACGAAAGCAGGTTTTGTTGGTGCCGAGCAAAAACAACTGAAAACACAACACCAAATAACGTCGGTTGCGCAATCAAGGCGATCGAGTTTCTTGCGTTTCCCGTACGGCTTTTGCCAGGTCCGGGGAGAACCTGCCAAAAGGGGAACCAGAAGTCGAGAAGTCCTACCGCTTACGATGCCAGAAAAATTGCAACCTGACACTACCTCCGTTCGTCCCAACTTCCTCGAATTGCCTTCATCTCAACCACCTTCGACCCAAGTCGTGGTTACTGGCCGGCATTACTCTCAACTAGCTTGGAGGATGACCGTTCCACATTTTAAGCTCACAGTTTCGGCTTGCACCGGCAGGAGGCAAGGTCAGTAGCGGGCGGAAAGCGAAAGTAACTGAATTACTGGCCGTTTGTGGTGCTTCTTTCTCTCTCCATGTCATTCCGTGGGCTGTACATTGAGCAGCAAGGCGTGGAGCATCTGAATCGGTATCGGTGGACTCCATTAAAACGCCAACCGAATGCCTATA
>KE525356.1:0-11431 GCA_000441895.2 Anopheles sinensis | reverse complement strand
GCGTGATTGGCTACCATATTGGCATTCGCAGCGGAAAACCAGCGTCGGTATTCTTCACACGAAATTCCCTCACGCCGAACCTGACACATCAATGCAGGTATGCACATGCAGGCAGGCAAATGAAAACCGACCCGGAACGCCCGACGTCAAGTTGGAAGTTGAAGTTATGTATATTAGATAATACCTTAGACTTGGTTCCATTTGCGTGTTCCGTGTTCCACCCCGTTGATGCTGTCACCTTACAAACCGAAATCTCACACGATGACGACAAATTATGTCTATAAATTACTCCTGATATGCTCCACCCGGGGAGGGAAGCTACTGAAAAGGAAATGCATTAGTCCTGCTGTGCATCTGATCGATTCGATTCAAGCCAATCGTATGACAACAAATGTAAATTTGGATTCCCACGAGGAAGATCACAGACTGGAGGGTTGGTTAACTTTCTCTTTCTTTCAACTTAACCAAACCACCCTTTTGATAAGATACAACCATTATTGAGTGTATTTTGATATTTTTCAATTAGTCAAAACATGCTGTGTTCGGAACCAACTCTTCGGAACTGCTTTATCGTTTCACATAACGTTGCTGGAAGGCTTCATGGCTATCAAGGTGATTTACTTGGTTGAGGGTATTTATAACCCCCCCTGTGATGCTAAAAATATAAAAACACAAGGGAACTCCAGTTCCAAGCATGGCAATTTTTGTAAGTGATTTAAAAGTGCATTTATAAATTATAGTCCAAGTCGGACAAGGTAGGACGTAAATAAACATGACAACAACAGACTGACCCTGCAAACCATGGCCAAAGCCAAAAATAAAAATATAACCGAACTGCACCAAACAAGATGTCTTACCCCGCGGTGTTTTCGCACTGCCTCCATTTGTTCAATTATAAACTTCAATGTCTTTGCATTGTCTCCGTCAACGGAAGGAGAGGTGGAGCACAATAAACGCTACTAGGGAAAACAACTCAAGGGTCGTAATTAGTCGCTCGGCCTCCTAGAGGAGCGGGGTCACTGCTGGTGTCATAATGGGCCTACCCGGTACGGAAGTTTGAGTACGTTCTTAAAGCCAACTCCGGGCGTGCAAGTGAAAGGCATCGGCGCCGGACTTTGGTGGACAAAGCCAAGCCTACCAGCTTCAGGTGCTTCATGGCGGCTGGCTCAGGAGCACAGGAGGCGCAACTCCTAGCAGGACCGGTGGGTTTTGCTCCGATGTAAACGTTCCAAAATGACATTCCAGAGCTCTGGTGCAAAAGCGTTCTCGATCGCCCGCACGATAGCCTTCGCCAAAGCGGGTTGACTATATAGGTCACTCAGTTCCGAAGTTCGTCTACCAATCGAAGCGTGGTAACCAGCTGGGTTTTGCGTGTTCTCTTCTACAAGTGGCGTCGTGGATCTGAGCTCAGCTCAAGACAGCTGGTGCAGATCGTTGCATGTTTTGCATCGACCGTTACAACCCGACCACCACGCTTGTGGCTTAGAACGAACAGCAGAGCGACAGAGCGCCTAAGCACTCCTAAGAGTGGGGTTGTCTAATAAACTATTCTTACTTTTTAAATGTCAGCCTACACCCGGCTCCTACCACGGACCTCCACCCGCGATTTAAATTGCGGTGGTTCCGATAGAAGTATTCTTGTCGGTTTTAACCGAACCGAAGCAGCGCGCCGTAATCGACCGTATAGCCGGCCAACCGACCGGAGGCCCCTACACTCACGGTCGCCTTCTTCGAGAGCTGCACTTCGGGCGACTGTAAAAGGAATTCAACTTCCAGCCATTATTCAATTACCGCTGCTTAGGCGCAATGGCTTCAAGGAGTGTACGAAGGCCTGCCGCGTGGAGCCAACCTCTGTAACCGGTGAGATCCCGTCCCGTTCGGGCGGACGTAACCGATACCACCGAAGCGACCAGCTATCGGGCGCCCGTGATATCGTATACTCCCAGGTTTGCTACACCAGTGCGGTGAAAGGCCAGGGCATCGACAGGCCACCCAATCCAGCCCCGGCTGGGCGGTTCCGTGCAGGCGACAATTTATTGCCCCGCCAACACTTTTATTTTACCTACCCATTTTCCGTTTAACCAGCGCGATCGTGGCTCATCGGAGTTAAAGTGAGAGATTGGGAAATAGATGCAGAAAACAAAAACCGATCGACACGTGCCACCTTTCAAAAAGCCTTTGATTCGTAGCTTAACACTTCATCATCGGCTCGCGAAAGGAACGAAAACGTTGCGTAAACTGCGGAATGATTAATTTTAATACAGGTTGATTTTATGACCTCACACCGAAAACTACTTATCGCTCGTCGTGTATCGCAATCATCGGAACAGACACTATCGGAGCATCAAACATCGGTAGTTTTCTCGCTCGGACAAGCTTCCTTCCAGCTGGTGCAAACTGTTTTAAATAAGTGGTGAGAATAGATTTTATCTAATTGGCTAATGCTTGCCATTGGGGTTAGCACAACACAAACGGCCATTCACAATGAAGGCACACAAAACACACACACTCGTTCGAGGCTAGTCATAGATCAACGGCAGGGCTGTACTGCAAATGTCAATTATCGACCAGTCGTTTGATCGACTTGGTTGACTACCGAACCGTCCCAGCAAGTGATCGTGATGGCGATCGCAAAAAGTACCAATTAGTGAACGAAAAACAGATCTCACACGGTCTCGAAGTGCTCTTTTTTCCGCTCCACATTGAGCGAAAACATATCCCTTCCAAATGAGGTGCGCTGGCAGTCTTCAGGATCGCTAAATAACAAACAATATCGCTTAGACACGGCGGAGAATGGTACCAAGGTCAGCGGTCCGATGTATGCCGTTGTATTTGAGCCCTCCAATTTCCGTTCTAGGCTGCGTGCTGAGTCAATAAGCACATTCCAATTCGAAACACAAAGCCAAAGAGTGACTTTTCGCACGCAGTTTCACCTTTCCGCCGGGAGGGGGAGTCCTTCTGCGACCGATTAGTAACCGCTAAAGGGCAGATAAGATCCGGTCGCCCCCGACCGAACCGTAGCGGGAATGGTGATCTCTCCCCCGAAAAACGCCCAGAGTTAAAATGACACGCTTGGAGCCAAAGTTCAAAGTCATCGTTACGAAGCCACACGCCACGTGCTAGGATTGCTGCGTGCCCTTGGCCATTCTCAATGACAGGCGCAAGATCGATCACGGATCAGTCGTCGCTGCCTCCCATCTACTGAACCCCGAACTCAAGTGCGAATCAAGTGTGATCGATACGCCATATTCATTCTTGAACCACTTAACCTCGTCCTACCGATGTTTGAATGTTCCCCAAACCAAGACGACGAACCCCAAAATTTTACCTCACGCACAAAATGTTTCTCACGTTGTGTCGCGTGTCCAGCACAAGCACTTCAGCCCATACACCATACGAACATGGGTGAAATCCCAAATCTCCCGAGGACAATCTTCCTTTCGCTTTCGTTTGACTCTTGTCGTTCCTACTCACTTTCCAATCTGTGAGGTCTCCGTCGCCCGGCGGGGATCCAGGAATGTTCGTGGTGATTCCTCCTTTCGCTCCTAAAAACAAACAAACAAACAACGGTTAAACGCCGATCCGCCAGGGGGGGATTACTTCCGAATTAGATGAAAGTCGAAGGGATTTTCTTTTAACCATCGTAGGGTGCCATTTCCCTCGGCGATCCATGTATGTCCGATCTACCATTCAGAGGGATTCGCCATCTTCTGCCGGCACGAAGGTATGTGCAGTATCGATTTAAATTATGTGACCACAAGCTAACAATCCGGTATATGGTAGGCGCGAATCGTGACCGGGGCTTGATGCACCACCGTAGAAGATCACTGTCACGATCACACACGCGGATGCAACCTTTTGGAATCCGGGAGAATGTGATTGGCAAACACGGGTACAAGGCGCTTGTATTTCCATTTTTGTCTCGAGCATATTACGCTGTAGACAGTTTTTGAATGGCATTTAAATTTGGGAAGGTAACCGCCGTTGGGCATGTTGCGAAATCGGCTCAGTCTCAGCGAGGCTTAAATATGTTTACGCGTTGATGTTGTTTAATGGGAATCAGAACTTGATAAACCTTTCCGAATCACCCATTTGACAAACATTTGAGTCAGAAATCGGCCAAAGTTGTGCCATTTCGCAAAGGTTCCCCGCCTGCAGATGAATCGACCCCTAAGTGCATTCATTTCCCCCGGTTGGCGAATGGTCGGGTCGGCCGACTGCGATGGCGGCTTCAGAGATCGGGTGGTATTTTGGAGTAGGGAGGACACTCGATCTCTGCAGCAGATCACAACAACGGAACGTGGCCGGCGTGTGCCTTGCCAGCTTCGGCCCCGACTCGACGTTGCGACTCGCGACACCACGGCGTGCGCACAAACGGCGCGCAGACAATTCAGTTCCATTCGGACTGGCGACCGGTCGGGACGCGTTTACCCTGAGTGATCCATTTCGACGCGACGCGTGCTCGATAGTAGTGGAAATTGCGCGGCCCTTTGGGGAGCTTCGTTGCAGCTACTACGATACTTAGCGATCGTCGGGAGAAAATAGCTTACAAGCAGTTGAAATAAAAGATCCATTACGTGTTCCGCACGGTGAGCTTGTGACACACGTTTTCTGGGTGAGTGTTGAGGCGGGGCGGAATATTGTCATCGCTGTCGCCAATGTGTACTGTTTTTCTGTGACATCCTGGTGCGCGAATGTACGCTTGGGCCATTAAGCAACGGTGGCTGGTGCATGGGATGGCAATTAATTCAGCTTCTGGTTGCTTTGGTGAGGACATGATCGGCAAGAAAAAACAAATCTTACAATTGTACGTGCGTTACGAGAATGAAACATACATCGTGTAAAAAATACCACAAAACGCACATGGTGATATAACTTGTGTCAAGGAGCAAGTTGAAATTCATACAAAAGTGAAAGTGAATCAAATAAAAGTAATCAAACAGACCGCCGGGCCACCACGTGTTTCGCTAATGAAAATTTAATGTGCATTTAACAAGAAAAATAACTCGGAAAAACAAGATGCAACCATAAATTAGTCGAAAGGAAACGGTTGGTGGTAAAAGTGATTAATTACATAGAATCCTTTCTGAGACAAGGATTAAAAATGAAGATCAATAGTTTTACATGATACAATCCACAATGTGGAAAATAGTAACATCTTTTCCATGGGAAGATGGGGAATCGAAATTCCCGGGTTTCGAATATGCACCCCTTAAGGAAAACTCATGAATTTTCACTGGACTTGGGTTGGGATTGTTGATTTTATCAATGCAATTTGTTCATTTAGGTTTCAGCTAGGAACCTGTTGGGGAATTTGCGCATTTTTTGCTAAGAAAATATTAATTTTTCAATTTAAAAAAAGTGAGATTTTTGATGGACCTGTACCTGAATGGGGGCAAAATGCACCTGTGTTAAAATGTAGAAAATGCTCCAAAATGGGCAATACCCTCCAAAACGAAGAGAAAAAATGCACAAAAAATTGAGTCAATATTCACAATAAAATAGAGGTACAATCCATTCCTCAAATCACTAATTTTGAATCAAATAAAAAGTTTAAAAATCAGAACCTTCGTCGGCAATATTACGAATTACCGTTTCGAGCCGGTAAATTTGGTTGTTTTGCTTTAATTTATGCGCGTTTCTGTTGGTACACACAAACTCACAACGTGACCATACCTTAGTTCATTCTTGCAGAGAAATAACTTTTTTCGCGACTAGAACGCGTTTTTTCATAAGAAATTGGAAAAGGTGCGTTATGTCTCAGGGGTGCGTATTACCCCAGCCACCCCTAAATGCCACAAACGAGCATATCGACAAGAAATAGATCATGAGTTGTTTCAATTGATTCGTTGCTTATAATGAAACACGTGTTTTTATCCACTTGACGTGCAACACCATAAGTCGCAAAATTAAACATCGTAAAATCTGCTTCAAAGATCTGCTTACATTGTTGTGAATGTCACAAACTAAATTTAAATTTGTGAAAGGTCTATGAAATAGTTGGCCAAACAAGTCAAACATGTTATAAAAAATCCCTACAAAAAACAAATGTGAATGTTAGGAACGAGCTGTCGGGTCTGCTTCTTAATGTCAACATTCTCAAAATCCGCTGCTCAGAACACGAAACCTGAATTGTTGCGGTTGCAAAATTTGCTTTACCAAAGTTCAACCGGTCAGCGGCAGACAACGGAGGTCCTTGAAATTAGCGTGCTTCTATCTAGATAGTCTAATGCGTTTTGTTTCCACAACCCACTAGTCACCGTCACCAGTAGTCGGTTGCACATGGGTAAACTGAATAATAATCATGTTCAATAGAAAAAAAAACCTCAAATTATTGCTTTCACATCACCTAACTGCTCGCGTCCGCATCGACTGGCTGGCTGGCTAGCTGGCTGGCTACCGTTATTATGATATACTTTTCCTTCATTTTTCGCACGTGCACAATCGGCCGGAGTGAGCACTGGGCCGATCGATGCTGGACAGTGCACGAGAGCATCAAAAGGTGGCTATGCTAATTGCAAAACATGTCATAAGACTACCCGTCACTTGCATTCTGCACGCCGAGCCATTCGATTTCCCTAGCCACCACAGCACGCACCGGATCCCGCACGATCGACCGATCGACCAAAGCACGGAGCAGAAGGAAGGTACACGCGGGTTTAAAAGCCTGTTGTTGCGTCGACGCCGGCTTTGCAGCCGTTGGCCGGTGCCGGAGACACAACATTAGCGCCACACATCGTTTCATCTGGGCCACGAATTGCCCCGAGAAGAGCCTACCAAATCGGCGGCCCCTCCGGGTGATCGAATCGATTATTTGCCACTCAATTTGGATGCGTCATTTCGGTGCACCCGGCGCTTTGTTTCGGTGGCCCATTACGCGTTGTGGGACGCTTCCAAATTTCAAATGCTTGCCAAGGTCGGCACCTACTTACGATTGGATGGGTTTATAATGGTATGCCTTTCTCTTGCGCACTCCGTTCTTTTCCTCGTTTCCAGCAAGGGCATGATGATGTTGTTGCCAATCTGGTGCCTGGTGGCGCTGGTCTCCGTCGCGCCAGGTGATGCTGCCCTGCACGGACCGGGCTTCGAAACGGTCAAGCAGTGGAACCTGCTGAGCTACAACTTCCCCTGGGACTACCCGACATCGAACAAGGACTTTTACAATCCGGAAAACGTCGTCGCTACCGGGTTGGAGGTGGGTTACGATCGCATTTTTATCGCCACACCGCGTCTCTTTTCCGGCGTGCCCTCGACGCTGTCGTCCATACCGCGCGGAAGCATCGGTGACTCACCGACGCTGCAGGCGTACCCCTCCTGGAGTCACCATCGGGCCGGTACGAGGGAGTACAACTGCTCCGACATTGGGCTCGTGTCGGTCTACCGGATACGCATCGATTCGTGCAACCGGCTGTGGGCACTGGATGCCGGTGTCTCGCGCTCCCTCGAAGACTTCGAGGTGACCTGCCCACCGAAGATACTTGTGTACGATCTGCACACCGATCAGGTCGTACGGCGGATCGACTTTCCGCCGGAAGTGATCCGAGGCGAATCGCTCTACACGAACCTCATAGTCGATGAGACAACCTCGCGGCCGGAAAACCACTGCGACGATGTGTTCGTCTACATCACCGACACGGTCGCACCGGGCATCATTGTTTACGACAGCGGGAAGGATCTCACCTGGCGGCTGTCCCATCCCGCCATGTACCCCGATCCGGACTTTGCCGAATCGAGCATCCTCGAGCACCGGTTTACCCTGATGGACGGCGTGGTTGGGTTGGCGTTCGATCCGGAAGCTGCCATCCTCTACTTCCAACCGCTGGCGACCGACCGGTGCGTGTCGAGACAATAATCGAGTTTAAAACGTTTTTCTAAAACGAGTTTTGAAGCATTAATTTAACATGTCCATTCCATCTACCTCCACACAGCCTGTTCTCGGTTAGTACGTCCGCACTGCGAGGTGGTCCGCTACCGTTCGGAAAGGATCTCCCGGTGAAACTGGTTGGGCGTAAATCATCTCAAGGTATCGGACTAGCGGCTGCCCCCCGTGGTGGAACCATTTTCTACTCGCCCCTCTCAGAGACGGCCGTCGCTTCCTGGAACCCACGTACCAACGAGCATAGGTAATTGAGTGGAGGACAAAGTGGGTCGACTAGGGCATACTTTTCTTCAACTGTCGTCCGTCGTTTGCTAATTTTTCCTTTGCAGCATTCTTGCCCAAGACCAAGAAAAGATTCAGTTTGCCGCTGATTTGCGCACGCCCGATCGTGACGGTACCGCACTGTACGTGCTGACTTCCAAGTTTCATCGATTCTTTTTGAAAAATCTCGACGCCAGCGAGTTCAACACGCGCATCCTCCGCATCGACGGTGTGGTACAACCGGCGGGTCCACCGGCACGCCTACAAGCACCATCTCACCATCGTTTCACGTCCGGTGGCGCTTACAGCGGCTACCAACCGCTCGCCTCCACTTCGTTCTACGAGTCGCCCAGCTCGAGCGTGTACAAACCGCTTTCCCCCAGCCGACCCGTTCCGTCGTCGCACGGCGCCAAGACGTACGCATCGTTCGTGCAAAACTTTTACACCAAACAACCCCAACCGTACAGCTTCGAACCGGTTCCGGTGATCGACAAGAGCAAACCCGTCAATCCGTTCTTCATGCTCAACAGCGGCGAGAAAACGTTCCCACCGCCGCACGTGCCACGGCCACAGTTCGGTTTGAATGGGGAAATTTTCATCCCCAAGATCAACCAGCATTTCAACGACTTCAACGGGTTGCGGTACGCGAAAAGTGTGCGTACGAACCATACCGCAACCTTGAAGTAGGATGCTTTACTGCATTCTTAAGGACAGGCTTATGATGACTGGCGGTCTGCGTCATCACAATCCACCATTGTACATACCCCGACACCCCTACCACCTCTGTCGATTTAGTATCATTAATTTCCTTACGTGTGACACAACACACCTTATCGCAATCACGTTTCACGTTTGAAAAGATCGCTTCTAGCACGCATAGCACAACGTCTACATTGCTTAGAAAGCGGACCTTTTTGTTTGTAAAAAACCTTATGATTTTAAACTTTCGACCTTAATGCTTTTCCGAAAGTGAGATCTTCTGGTTGCTTTTTTGCTGCACAATTGATTGCACGATTTCAACGAAAAAGGAACACGAGAGATCAGTTAAATCTCACACAAGAATACTCATTAGTTTAAAAGGCACCTCAAGCTTGTGTTTTTTTTTTACAATTCGCGAACACAACGAACGTCCTTTGGAGTCTACGCCGCACCCCGTTTGTCTTTCATCGTCGTATTTAGGGTATTATATAGCGGAGATTTACCCTCATCATCCCCATCATCAGCATCATCTGCCATAACGCCATTAATTTGTATATGCATTTTTTTTTTAATATCAGCCGTACCACAAAATGTATAAATCCACTTCATACACCAGGATTATTTGTCATTAGTAGCCATATAGTAGATTATTGAAAGAAGACACCGAGAAGAGAATTCGTGCAGCATACGAAACCGGACCGTTTACGAACAAATACTCAATACGTTAAGGTGATGCTCGTACCAGGATATCATTTTGTTTGCGTGCAATGCTCAAAGACCGATCCCCTAGAGAAGTAGGAAATATAATTTATATTCCAGCCGCACTAGAAGGATAGATCGACCGAAGATCGAGGAAAAAACAGTGAAATAGTTTTGTAGGTGGAAAAACGTAGTTTGTGATCGATACAAAAATCGAGGAAAGTGTAAATTTGCTTCAGTGTGAAATAAATATTTAACAGACTGTAAACCTTTCTAATAATCTACTGTGATGTATCACTTTCGATGTGTTATGCAACAATTGTTTTCCTCAGCTGAAATAATCATATTTGTCATATTTCTTCTTTGTCATATTTTGCCGTAAGCGTTACGAATTTCGTCGATTTGTGCTCTATAACAACAACAACAACAACTAGCGCCCCGCATTCGCGGCGCCCACTTTCGTGGCGAGGACAGGAACGAAGCTAAAGCCTAATACTACCTGAATGCGGGGTAACTGGAATATCAGTCCTGGTGTAACTATCCGAAACCGTTCTGCTTCAGCAGCTGCGCCACCACGACGAGCGCAAACGACGACACGATGAACACGGAACCCGGGATCGAGCAGCGCACGTACGAATCCGGGTCCCGTCCACCGTAGATCAGCTTTACCGGGTCGCTCTCGGAAACGGAATCGAAGTTTAAACACCGATCGACGGCCATTTTCCAGCGACGAAATTTCATATCCCTTTCTAAAAGGCAGCAAAAATGAAACTCGATTACTTCCCCAAAATACGGTTAAAAACCGTTAGCGTTAGAACTTACGACTAGAGTTGTACGCAGTATTAAAGACATCCGTCGGCGGAACGCAGTTTTGGCGGAACTGATCGATGGATAGAATTTCGGTAGCCAGTCCGGCGGCCAACATTGCTCCCAGGCATGCCGGTGTCGATGTTTGCGGTCGCTCGAGCAACAGCCCATTCAAATCCGATAGCATCTGCACCAGAAACGGCTGCTCGCAGAGATCCCCACCGACGATAAGCTTCGATAGTCTCGGCCAGGTCGGACAATCGTTAGCCAGCGATTCCAACACTTCGCGCACTTGATGGCAAATCGCTTCATGCGCGGCAAACAGTATCTGCTGCGGTGTCGTTTGTAACGTTATCCCAAACATCATCCCGCGTGCCTTATACCGCCAGTAGGGCGTATAGTATCCACTGAATGCAGGTACAAAGATAACGCCAGCGCGTGTACTACTTCCGACGAACGTTTTCGCGTCGTTGTACTGTGGTACGGGGGAGCTGGCAGAACAGAACGAAGCGAGCAGCGGAGACGTGCCATCGGGAATGAGACCGTTTCCACTGTTGTTCATGGAATCGCTTCCAGCCGGGTCGAGGGCAAGGGTACGCTTGAGCCATGCTATGGACGAACCAGCGTGTGCTATTGCTCCTTCCAGTGCATAGTATACATCACCACGTGCGCCAAGCTGGTACGCAACGGTCGAAAGAAGTCCATGGTCCGAGTCGATAATTTCCTGTGCGGTGTTGAATAGAACAAACGTTCCATCGTCAATTGTGCAATTCGCTTGTCCGGCTTTCAGACACATCTGTCCGAGAAGCGCCGCTTGTTGATCTCCAAGGCACTGCAAACAAAACGGTTGTTTAAAAAAATATTCGCCTACTAGATAAGGTAAGGATTATCGATGGCTTACGCTTGCAATCGGTATACCACTGAGAGGTCCATCGTTAATGTACCCGTACACCTCGGAACAGCTCCTTATTTCCGGCAGGATCTTACTGGGAATTCTAAAAAACCGACACAATCGCTCGTCCCACTCGCACGTTTCCAGATTCATCAGCATCGTCCTCGATGCGTTCGTCACGTCCGTCACATGGA
>KE525355.1:0-10658 GCA_000441895.2 Anopheles sinensis | reverse complement strand
AGTTATCAAACAGTCATGAAACCAGGCTGCCTCTAATGAAGCAAACAAAGTGCGTTACCGGTTCCGCCGGGGAAAAGATCCCGCCTTATGGCTGACCGTCGAGCCGTTGGGGGAAAAGTTAGCCATCCAACAATCCTACTTGCTAGCCTGAGCTGAATGGAGCGCAAACCGCAACGCTGATTAATTATTTACTCCTTAAAGAATTCTAGTAGCAAAATGGGGTAAAATATTGCCCTCTCCGTATTTCTTGCCCATGGTTTCAATTCGTTCTGTAATATTTACACTGTTTGGCTGTTATTCTCCCAGCTTGTTTGTGTTTCGTTTCGCAGCTTCCGTCGACTCGGACGCTGGCATTTGGGGCTGTGACATGGTTTGCAAAGTTTCAACCCGGACATCCCACAAGACTTTTTATTAAATTTTCCAAGCGTCAGATCTGTTTCTTTCCTTTCACCCAATGGCCTGTGCGGTTTCTACTCTTTGTACCTCCAGAAGGTACACGGTACTGTACGTCTATGAAAGGATGCTGAGCAGGAACAATGCGACCGGGGGAACAAGGAGTGAGTTTTCATTAGTCTTTGAGGGGGCGACCGAATTGCCGAAAAACCAAACGAGTACAGATACACATTTGACTTCCATTTGCGTGTGGAAAGCCAAGAATTTTTCTCCTTTGTGTGACTCTTTGGAAACATTCCCACCCACCGTTGGGTTTGAAGAGAGATTGAAAACAAAAGTAAGCTGACTCATACTTGCATTTTTCTCCGTTTTCCTCCTTTCATCATAGGAGTGCGTACATGGTCGTATTTACTTCTGCCCAACCAATTATGTTTGCCCGAGGGCAATCTTATTCTTGCGTTTCTACACCAACGGCAAGTGATACCAACACCTCTTCTTTTCCAAAACTAACTGAAGCTCTTCCAGTTTTCTAAAACGGTAAACAAAACAAAACTTGCAACCGCCTCTTGTTGGCTCTGACAGGCTGTTGGGCTTTGTTGGCAAATTGCTAACCACGCAGAAGTTGACGGTTGTGCCGTGTGTCACCATCATGGCACGCGAATAGAACCTGACAAACTCAGACGCAATCGAATGTTCTTGTTCGACACTGTGTTACGCTGGAAAGACTCGCCTCAATAGCGAAGTGTTAATTTGAACGGGAGTTCTCATTCCACCTGGTTCCATATCGTTTTCCGACTTGGTTGGAAATGTATTGAGAGGGATGGAGGCAAACCCATTACAGACTCGGTAGTAAAACTCCGCTTCTCAGCAGCGCACCGCGGGAGACAAACGGCATCCCTCGAGAGGGGCATGGCATTTGCCGTTTATGACAGAAAGTTAATGAAATTCAAACTTTTCTCGGGTGATGCAGCTGACACCTACATTTTTCGGCCCATCTGTTTATGGGTGTTGAAATGGTTCGATCCGCTCGTTTTGCCATCAGCGAGTGGACATTCCCTACCGAACATGAATTATTAATATTCGATAAAATAGAGCCAACCCAACCTCTAGCGCTTTCGGTCAAAGGTACATCGTTGGAATGGGATGCCTCAAACACACCTGGAACCTCATGGGCTGCATACACTATTTGGGTGAATTTTCCGATCATAATCGATCGTTTTGCACTCATTTTCCATTTCCTCATCATCCTAAGCACCAACACTATTGGAGCGTTTTACCTCGGGGCTAATTGTTGCAAGCGCAATGTAATTATTTCACCAGAAATTTAATTAAAATTATGGAAATGAAATATTTAATCGCAGCTGTCGGATCGCTTTAACAGATTGATCGAATTTACATAAATTAGTTCTGTTGTCAAATAAATAATAACGCCCCAGCCGCGCGTTCGGTGGTTCCCTGTGGCCGGTTGGACCACAAATTTTTGCATGCCTTCTGCGCCACGAGATGTCCGGATGCTTAGTTGCTTCGTTTCTCCCTTGAGTCGACCCTGGAGGCCTCGATGTTAATGGTGACGGAATACATTAGCATTTTGTTAGATTACATACCGAGGCTCGGGGGCCGATCGCCAAACGTTACCAGCTACAAGGGCATCTGAACGGCAAGGATCCTCAAGAAATGCCAGAGCGGCCTAGAAAGAGAATCTGTAAAACTTCCCAACAGTTGGCTTAACAGACAGACGGACTGGCCGTGTCGGTGATTTCCTAAGCGAATCCAACCACCGAAGGCTTTGAGATAAATGTGGAAGAATTTGTCATTCCTCGATTCGCTACGGTTTTAAATGTTTCGTCCGCATTTGGGACCAGCGGCGTGCGAATGATTAGAAGTGAGTCGAATTGCTTGGTAGACCGTGGAATTTTGTAGTTTATGGAACCGAATGCAACCTTCAGAGCTTATAGCGTTTTACAACACTGTATACGTTCAAGAACATTTTCTTTTTGAGTCATTACTTTTGAAACGAAAAAAAATCATAAATTTCCAATTGGTTCATACGATCAAATACAATCCGCTTTACCTCGTACTGAAAACAATTCCGTCCTATACGTCGGATTATCAAGAACCAATTCCACCGGGACGCATCAAACAAGGACCAGACAAGTGGCTCGCTTCGACTCTCTTAATCCATTGACAAATCCTCGTGACTCGGAATCTCACGATTACAACAACCCAATTAAATATTACTCATTCCATTCCAGGCGACCATGTAATTTGGATGCCTCATCGTCGCTCTAGCACTAGCAATTGTGTGTCTGCTCACCCTCAAACTGTAAAATGCATGAGTTTTATCTTCTTATTTTTGATACAGCACACCCACCAGCAACATACAACGATACTTATCGGCTTAGCGTTCTGTGGGGATTTCCGCGTGCGCGATCCCTTCATCATATTTCCCAATGTCCTTTTGTTAACCGGCGTGTCCCTAGTGACCCCTTTCATTTCACCGGACGGTCCTTCGGCTTAATCGTATTTGGCTTGTGAACAATGTATCTTCACCAGCAGCATTGACGGAAGCGAAAAGGCATGAAACCGGAAATCACCCCACTGCCATGTTGTTCGAAATCCCTCACGACCCTTCCCAGTGACACAACTGCATGGTTACAAATTTTCCGTGCACACCACGAGAACTAGGGAATATCGACTGACAGATCCTACGTTCGTTTATGCTAATTTCGTGTCATCCAGGATCTGTTTAAGATGTGCATATTCCATGGTTCTATAGTTCAAATACCTTGCACGTGTGTACTTCGTCCCCTTGGAGGCCACTCTGTTGCTACTTCAGCGCTCATAATTCGTAATTTCTAATTAAACATGATCAAAATCTACGCATTCCAGGGACAAAGTAGAGGGATGCGCTTCTATCCTATGCGTGATATCTTTCTTTCTAAATCCTCCATGATGGACCAGTCGATAAAGAATGGAATGCAATGGTTTTTAGAGGGTTATCCCCCGTTCCCATAGAATCGGCGTCGTTTTCAGCAGGAAAATGTAATTAGAAGCGCTAATCTTATGGTCCCGTTTTTGTTGGTCACGTGTCAGCAACGGTAGTTGCCGGCCTTGAAATCTAGATTTGACAATAAGAACCGAAAAGGAGGACGCGATGTTGCAGTAGTTATGATATGATTATCTTTGCGAATTATTCCACAATTGTTCCCAGATGGTTCCGACGGCAGCATTGGAAACTTAAATTTTTGACTGTTTCGAATTCGGAGTGGCGTTTTTAAATTTAAATTTAAAAGTTAGAATAAACTAAGTTACTGCTGAAGCTAATTTTATAGTAAAATTTACTCCTTGAGCTTGATCTCATCTTGGTTTTGTTCATACCACATTCTAGAATATCTAAATTTCCAATCACTAGTTCGAATACGCGCATTGTACTCCAAGGCTCGAGCCTGGAAAAAACATTAACATACCGAATGCGCCAAGTAAAACACATGCAGTTATGTTTACCTACCGAGACATGGAAGATGGAAGGATGAGTATTTTCATCAACGAAACCAATGTTGAGCATTCCTTCACAAATTACAGAACAGACACACTCAAAAGTGTTTGGTGTCTTTTTATTCTGTTCTCATAGCCATGTCTAATGTATTGTTTTCTATTTCGATGAGAAGGCGCCTGTGAGGAGTCAAAGGGGTAAAGCCACTGGCAAACGGTTTCTGGCTTCACCAGCGTACCGGTTCTTCTTCTGTAACAACACCGACGCTGATAAGGTACACAGTTTGACGTACTGTCCGCCTCTCCGGATGGAAGCTAGAGCACCCGGATGAAGCAGTCGGAATGGGAACGAGAAAAAACGAGAAAACAAATCGGAACATGAAAGGATCTGGGAAGTACAAAGCGTTCTTTCCGGTGAACGTATGTAATTTTGCGATTCACTTTGGTGTGGCGAGACGATTGTTGTTTCATCTTACGTTACTGGTTGGTATGATTATGTTTCTTTTTTATAGTACTCCCATTTCCTTCCATGTATCTGATCTCCAAGCAGTAAGCAATAAGCATTCCATTGGGTGGTCCTGCCACCCGGTTGGTTCTGGGAAGCGTTTGGATGAAATCTCGGTTACGATTAAAAACCGCACCTGCCAACCACAATGGAAGACCGCATGGGCCGCATAGTGCACCTTCCCGGGAAAAGTCTTTTGCTACTCATGCCGTAAGTTCTGCAAGCTGTTTTCGGTCCTAAGGCAAGGCTCGGTGAAGCCAGCAGCCAACCGATAGTCAGCTAATCTGGGTCGGCTTACATGACATCAATTAAAGCCATCTTGCTGGGAGTAATTACTCTTGCAGCAACGACTACCCACCGGGTTGTATGGACATTTAATGGACTCCACTCGAGGTTGGATTGAAACGGAAACTGAACGTCCGACTGATGGGAAAAATCTATCATCATCGTGGTCCGGAAGGTGAACCATCCCAAGTAACAATTCCAATACCTTATAGACTTAAACAAGTTTTACCAAGGTTTTATCATAGATGTACTAAGTCATATTGGTTTTATTGAGCCTTTTTATGGTGCAAAACAGTTTTAATAATCAAAGCATCTTTAAAACCTTTTGAGGATAGCTATAAAACCGACCGTTAAGTCTAAAAATATTTCTCAATCTGAAGAGTCTTTCAATACGCTGTTAAGTCCGTCTTAAAACCTTCGCTTACAACCAGTCAATGACAATGCGTGTCAAAACCAAATAGACTTAACGTAGTCTTGTGATGAAATCCTTAAGGCTGCTTTAAGAGTATTATTGAAATCTGCTGTTTGTTTACGTATGGTTCATATCTCCGAAGTAGGGAAAAACCAAGTGTAGTGGATATTTCACTCGAAAAACCGTAATAAACTGCTTAAAACTCATCAAACACAACCTATTGAAGTACGGGATAGTGAAAAACTGATCGATCACCCACTATTACATGCAGACTCCTATTTGGTGAAATTGATTCAAGAGACAAATACATGATGTCCTGCATCTGAAGAAAATGCAACCATGAATGACTAAATACCACAGTCTCAACAAAAGTCTCAACAACGAATGTGCACAACAATAAAAAATAAGCCGTAAAAATCAACACTATACAATATGTTTTGAAGGATTCAATCATCTTTCTTGTTTTGACATTTCATTAAGAGTTATTAGTCTGCACCAAGGCAGCCATAAGGCTTTTAGGCCTTGAAGTGGTTTTGTGTGCGTCGTGTTAAAGCTGTTTGTACTTTACGGGCATTTGAGCAGTAGCACTAAAGGCTAGAAGTTTAAAGTGGTCTTAACAATGTTTGTTCAATCCCAAATGGTCTGAAAATGTCGGATCGCAAGTTATTTTGGACTTAAGCCAATGGAATCCATCTTTATTGACATCATTTTGTTGTTGTTTCAAGTATGGGTTGGCCATATTGATATTTCTATCAAACGTTCTATGATTTATATGCGAAAATGGAACTAACTGGAATCTTATAATCGATTTTTCTGTCATGAGAAATAAAGTGTGAGCCTTTGGTTATTTTTAAGAGTGAATTCATGCCGTATTATAAATTTATAATAATTTGACAAAACATATGTAACGCGATATTTTCTCATATTAATGAGGCGCTTCATCAAATTTCGAAGTACCATATCACATTTCATCAATGAAATTTTCTTGGCACAGGTTTCTGTCTGCCTGAATAAATTTATTTTCAAATTCTAAAATCACCATGAGAATTGCGTTTTGAGAAAACAGCTGACATGTATCGATGGAAGAATTACGGAGTTGTCATTACCGTGCCCGAAATATTTCAAAAACAACAAACTGTATCTGTATTTGTGTGGCCTTACCCATAGCTTTGGTGTTAACGAATGGTTTTATTGTGGACTTAAGGAGGTTCTGGACACTGCGTTAAGTTCTCATGCTAAGACTCTTTTTAGTCTAGAGAAGGTTTTAAGGGATGGTTTTGACAACGTTCTGTAGAGTGGGCCCTCGTACTCTTAAGGCGGTTTTATAAAGATTTTATCACAGCATTTAAGAATGTTTACTCTTAAAATGAGATTTAACGATGTAGCATTAACAACATCTTTAGAACCATAATAAAACTTAAAATGTTACTTGGGCATGTACGGTGGATTCTGAACACTGTCATAGCGTTTCGGTGACCAGGAAATTAAATGCTAACCCAATCAACCGATCATCGAACAGTCAATCGAACTTCTCATAGTCAGATCGAAAAGAATTGAAATTGCAGCACGCTGGTACTGTGAATGGAAAAACGGGGTCATGATTGTACGACATTTTGGAGATTAATTGACATTCTACTGAAGAGACATTGCAAAAATCTGATGAGCTTATTCTTTGGACTAGTGAGACTAGTTGGTTAGTTTTAATGAGATTGTGCAGTTTCATCCAAATTCTTGGGGAACTATCTATTGTCCCAGGAATTTTGTGTGTGAAAACTCAATGCTAAACTTTATTTATATCCAACTATGAATTCAGTTTTATTAAGAAAGGAGCAATTCACACTAGATTCAAAATATCAATTGTATTTGGATTAAAGCGGACGTTTTACAAGACCTATAACACCTTCAAAACTCAGGCTATAACACCCCTTTTTGATGGATAATTAACTCCTAACTAATCTATCGATCACTGATTACATATTAATACAGCCTGTTTAACAACATTTAAACACATGGTGAACTCAACCACCTTCGATATTGACATCTTCCATTGTGAATCAAATGATAGTCATCAGGGAGATAATGGCGTTATTTGCCGCTTCGGCACAGCTGTTGGTCGGTGTAATGGAGTAAATTTTCCTCCCCGGAGTGGCATAAATAAAAAATCTAATTAAAAAAGTCAATTCGCTACCGGAAAAACTTTTAGCCCAGCAAGTGTCCCAAAGCACCCGTTAGTTTAGTTATCACCTCGCCATAATCTCCATTGTACCGTAGGATAAAAAAAGGAAAAACAACAAACAAACAAAAGGTGGTGGAAAATATATGGGACTAGGGTGCCCTTCGCTCATTCTTCAAGAAGTAAAATCGCGTCTATAAAATTCTAATCTTTACGCAAAAAGTTCTCTGTTGGTTAAGGGGGATAAGAGACGAGTGGAGAAAAAAGTGATACGGAAGGAATGCAGAACATGAGATGGAAGAAACCGAAATCTTCCTTTTCCATGATTTTTAAGGGGTAAAATAAAAGTATCAAACCTGTGCCTCCCGTTCTTGCCAGAAGTCGATTCTAGAGGATTCGTGTGATTCTTTTGCCAGCAATTCGACTCGAGCCGTTCTGTGCCAACTCGAGACTATGTCTGCGGGCGGGAGGACATTATAAATTATGAATTTAATTTGCATAAATTAGCTACCATCGAAAAGTGAAATCCGTCCCGGTGGCATTTTGGACGGCTGGTGCTGGCTGGGCAATGAAGCAAAGCCATAGGCTGAGCCGCGTAGTCACGTTGCCACCTTCACGATGGGTCTCAAAAAAGAGCACAGAGGCGGGTGAGAAGCGTGGAAGAGAATCCTGTGGAGGACGGATGCGTTTACATTTCCTCGCGTTGCCACTCGATGGATGGACGGTTGAGCCATAAATTTTATAGCGCATCAACCCCGTCCTGGAAGCGAACGTTTCGTACCCATTCTGGCGTTTTGGGGAAACGTTGCAAACATAACAATTTCCCCCGGGTTTTTTGTCGCACCAACGTCGTCTCTCGGGAGTGAAAACGGGAAAATGGCGCACCAAATGGTAACATGCTAATCAACCCAAACACAGCTGTTTAACGAGAGACGATCAAGGTGTTTGCAGAGCAAATAACGTTTAAAACATAATGCTAATTTGATGATGCATCAGGTGTTGAGGGTAATATTAGGTTCGATTTATGCATCACCACCCTGGACCCGTTGTTTCAACCGCTTTCCTCTACTCCCTTTGTGCAATAAAGTTTAATCGAATCAAATCAACATTATCGAGGCAGTTGGCACCGACCGTGCTGTTGGAAAATGGAAAATCCCCGGGTCGTTCGCCTGTCGTCGGGTGCGTCGGTGACACGTGTACCGGATTGCATTGCTACACCGGGCCGACCCATCCATCACTCGCACGCGTCCACTGGAGTAGAATTATGGTGTTTCTATATTTAATTTTTTCGCCAACTTCCCCCACGAACCCTCTCGGCGGCCAGGTTTTCCCAGATCCAACGGCTTGCGACCCCTGTTGAATGCTATTTCACCAGACGGGGCGCAAGCAAGCGTGGAGAGGATCGCGGCTAATCTGCGGAACAGTTTTGAGGTTGAATGCTGGACGGATGCGCTCTTCCATGGGGAAGTTTAGTCTGGAACGTATCCGCTCATATCTTCCGACGGCTCTTCTTCACGCTGCCCTTCTGCCAAACGGGATAGGGAAACTTGGCTCAAATTTCCGTTAACCGTGGATGCCTCTTCTAGCTACTCGCACTCCGTTTTCGGAAGCCGGCGTTTTCATCAAAATCTCCCAACTCCCAGCTTATGCATTTTAAATTGGGGTATTACATCCGGGGATTCTTCCAACACACTTGAGGGCCGTCTCTATTGCAGCCGATAGGTCGATATCTCGAAGGGATTTGGATCAACAATTCCCCAGCATGCTGTTGGACACGCGTGTCTTCTGGTGGTTCGATGTAATACCATGAGACTTGAGCGTCATGTCGACGACCATCGTCTGGCCTCCGGAAGCGAGCACAACATCGATGTTTATCATGCTTCCTGAACAGTGATTGCTTTGATTGACGCTACCCTGGTCTGGGCTTGCCTGATTTGCACATTGGATGCACATGCGGGTAATTGTAGGGGGCATAAAGTTTATTCGATTGTTCTCACTCAAGGCAAGAGCCCGGAATGGGAGCATGGTAACTCGAAACATCGGACTTAAAGTTATATGTGCTACGCCCAGTGGGGTTTTGAACCGCCCGAGAAATTGCATTAAGCCATTTAGTATCTCGGCACTCTGATTCTGGAGCTTGTGGTCTTGTGGGCATGAGGAAAATGCGGTCCAATTAAGGCCCGTTGCAGTGCGTTTCATCCGAACTATAGAAGTGTGGCACGAAAACAGACGACACCGAAAACACAACAGAAAGCACAGAAAACGTACGTCAAAGTTATTCGTTCGTCGACTAACCTTTGGTTTTTGTTTCCAGTTCGTCTGACCATGTTTCACACTATTCACAATGTTGTGCACTCTCTTCCCGCGTCATCCGGCAGTTTGTTGGAAAACTTTCCCCCAAAGGCGTTTGACATCCTGCTCCATCTTTATGTTGTGTTTGAATTTCCATCTCTGCATCTCCTTTCCGGAACGACCCGTCCCGAGTTCTCTTCAATGCCACGCAAAACACTTGACGGAACGGACGCCGGATTTCGTCCCGGCAAGTTGCTCTGCGTTTGTTTTCCCGAATTCATCATCGAGTTTTCCGTTTATTTTATGGAAATATTGCAAAACTTATTACCAACCCTACATCGATTTGACGCGGTAAATCCGCCCTCCAAAGAAAAGAGTGTGGAAAATCCCATCTTGAGAGGCACGGTGTACCACCACATCTATTCCTTCTGACAGTTCTGTCAACTTATCCGGAAATGCCTCAAATAATCTCGTTCGAATGGAATAGAACCGAAAATGTTCTTCATCGTTTCTGTCGTGAAAATGAAAGTCAGGCAATTCACCAACAAGCAGTCGTGATTTTAGCGCAAATGCGTCGATAAACCTCGGGATTTCTCAATGATATCATAAATTTGAAAATATTTTTAGTCCGCCTTTTCCATAGGCTTAGTGTGGTGCGCGTGTTGATGAAACATTTTTCGGTGGAAGGTTGAAAAATCAATTTCGTTTCCTCATTATCATCAGCGCTTTCCAAGGGACGCTTGGTGGTGTTCTGTATTTGACTGGAATATCATGCTTTGCTTTCAAAAAGAAAGATTTATCCTCTTTTGTATCTATTTATTTATTCTGCTTTTCTCCTTCCGCGCCAGAATCGACACGCGTTGGTTTTTCTCGGTTCGGAAAGGTAGGGAAAATTATTACATTTCCTTGCGCTCATTAAATGCATTAACATTTTCAATTTAGCCTTCTTACACTCTTCCGAGTCTTTCTTTCAGGCGGAATTCGATCACGTTCGCAGCAGAGGATGGGATTCCATCGAAACAGTAAGCAATCTTTGCGTGAACAGTGAAAGTGTTCCAGCGCACATGAGTTGGTTCCTTACCCAGCTCCTTGCTTGGCTTTAAATA
>KE525354.1:248056-284249 GCA_000441895.2 Anopheles sinensis | reverse complement strand
GAACCGGTCTCCGGCACCGGTTGAATGTTATCTGTCAATCTGCGATCTGTCATCTCGTCGAGCTACTCGAAGCCTCGGCCACCGAAGGGCTGTCCTCAGCGTTGCAGAGGGTTTTCTCTAGCTAACTGTTTGAAGTTCGTCCCATCCCGTAGAAACACACAAACACACACCAACTGTCGGTATGTATGCAAAACTTATCCAACATATAGTGTTTACATTTTGTTTCGCCACGCCGTATCATATCGTAAATCTTCATCTTCGCCTGCTCAAAGCCGCAATCCATCCGTGCTTAACCCGGTGTCCCCCGGTATTGGCTGGCAGTTGCTGGTGAGGACAAGTACTACCATAACCTTTCACGGAGTTTCAGGGCGGCGTGTTACGGTTGAGGCGTTGTTGGCCGTACTTAAAAAGCAGTTTAGATACACAATCCGATATTCATAGGATAAGGCGACCGATGGTAGGTAATTGATTGCTATTGTCGTCAACTGAAAGCAACAGGGACATTCTGGTGTGGGAGATAAGGTGACACGGTTTCCATACATTGGTAATTTGTAGAATCCGTACATCGGAGCCTGCGAATTGTTAGACTCTTATGAGGCTCTCTGTATGACTCAATTAGACGGAGTGCTTCGTGTGTTCAAGAATTTATAAGATATTCAAAAATCTTTCAAAAGAACTACTATTAAAAGGTTGTAAAAGATAATGGATGAAAAATATAGAAGCTTCACCGCAAAGATGATTTTATTCTACCTCGTTTTATGAGATTTATACATTTCATGGGTTCAAAAACTTGCTTCAAATGTATCTAAATAACATTTGGTATTGAAAAATGTCTGATTTATACGAAATGTTCCATAAACTAAACTCATTACTTGAGCTTTTTAAAAAAAAGTCGGTACATCAACTGAACTTTAATGTTCTGATCATCGTCAAACTTTGTCTAATAGTAAAAGATTCGGATTTCATAAGAACATTTAAATACAGGACTAGATAAGTTAAAGTCTTATCGCATTCATTACAACTCAAAAACCTTCCAAGTGAAAATTTATATGGCACTTTTGGAAAAATATCTAACAAAACTTAATTCTAACAAACATTGCTAAGCCATTTTTAAGATTGGAACTTGAAGATAAGTGCACGAAAACTACGATAAAAAACAATACAAGTAACACACATTCATACATCAGATTCCACATTTTTTTCAGAAATATCCTTCATCCTTCAACCGGAACCATAAATGGCGCCGGTAATCCTGAAGGTCTCTAGCGTTCTGGAGACCCCTGTCGCTCGTAACTCGTCCTCCCGCTGGCACATTCGAGGTGTTGGCCGATATTTGTAACATATTTCGAGGTTTGCACCGGGCGTTTACAACTTTTGCGGATCCTGCTCCTGCATCTAATGCTTTGAATGCACTAAATCCCTACCTTTGGCCCCCTTTTCCACACCATGCTGGGAAGTGAAAACCCCGTCCGACAGATCGGTGGTTGTTGTGAAGTACTTACCTCGCGGAAAAGCGCGCCGTCCGCCGGCGGAAAACAACGACCCAACGGCGTACAGCCGGGGGTGTGCGTGTGTGGGGTTGTTCCCTGTGTGCCTCAGTTCGTCCACTCGAGCACAAGCTAGGAGACTGGGACCCAGGACGGGAGGAGGGAAGCAACAATCCCGTTTTCAAGTGCGCTAATCTTCAACTTTCAATCGGTGAACCGTTTAACGGAAGGCATGGTTTTAACGTTTTCGTTCCTGTTTTATTTCCCGCAACCATATATTGTTTTCCACCCGTCACTCGGCCATCGTTGGTGTTCCTAGCGGACTGGAGTGGTTTTTATTTTAATTTTTATTTTGCACAATATGGCTCCGGAGAGGTCCCGTTAACGGCAGATGTGATGAGGGCAAGCGTTAAACAAAGCTTAAGCGGTAAGGTTTTATTTTCTTCCCTTAAATTTGATCTACAGAAAGTTAAAAATAAACACACAAACACCATATGAAAAAAGTTGTCGTAAGAGCAAGTTTTGTTGCAATATTTTAACAATTTCATGCAACTCGCTCCCGAAGCAAGGAAGACAAGTATTCCATTTTGTTTTACTTTTTTCGTTGGTACAGTAAAAACCAACTAAACGTATTAAAAATGAAATAAGATTTTCCATATTTCAAAAACAATAATATAAAAATAGTTACCTTCGAGCTATGAATAATAAATCAGTTCTCAACCAAACATGTTACAAACCACTCCAATAAAACAAATAAAGCAAAGTGGATGCTATTTACGTCCTTTAATTTTATATCATCCAGAAACTTGTTCTATGGATAATATTTTTCACGATGAAAACGTATTCAAGTGCACAATTGATGCACACACGGATTGAACCAAAGCGGTACATCGGCAAGTGGTGGCCCTTCATTTCGAAGGATCCTTCCAATTAATTGAACTATTTATACACGCCGGCACGCCTTTCCCGGGCTTGAAGGATGACTTTGAGCGCCCTAGTTTCCATGTGCCTTCACCCGTCCTTCCTGCTCCGTTACCTCCGAGGCCAATTCGCGACCACCCAAGTACGGACACCGAGTGGTTTAATCAGAAGTCATCAAAGACTTTTCAACTAAGAGTAACGAGACCAACGTGATACAGAAAGGAGGAGAGAAAGTGTGCGATGAAAAGTTCAATAGAAGAAAGTAGGGTAAAACGCACGCGAGTCCTGAAAAAACATTGAATTTTCTTCTCGACACTTATCGCCCATCTTGAGAGAACGAGAGGGAGAGAGTGTGTGTGTGCCTCCGTTCATCATCATGTGCATCATCTTAACCATCCAACATGATCATCACACTTGTGTCGTTGCTCCTGTTTAACCATTTTCTTCCCCGATCTCCCAGTCCCGAACTCCACGATCGAAGTGATGTGTGTGTGTGTGTTGCTTTAAAGCATTTATTTATAAAATAAAATTCTTCACCTGACGCGCCAC
Source organism: Anopheles sinensis (assembly GCA_000441895.2). NCBI lineage: Eukaryota > Metazoa > Arthropoda > Insecta > Diptera > Culicidae > Anopheles > Anopheles sinensis. The sequence continues at coordinate 281,292 of KE525354.1, read as the reverse complement.
CGAGGCAAGGATTCACTCACTTATCGCTTCCATCGCCCTACTCGAGGGCCAACCCCAAGTGTCCTTTCGGTCTAATCTGGAGTGTGTTTGTGCGCCGTCCTCTCGCTTCCCTCTCCCCCCGGCCATGGCTTCAACGGTGGCCAACCGCGAGATTCCACCGAATCCAGTATTTCCCAACGAGGTTTGTGTGGTCGAAAAGTTCCACACATACACAGCGCCAGCACAAGGGTACCTGGCTTGTATCTTTACGAAAATGAAAAATCCATCAGTTCGGTTCCTCCGTCTCTCGCTTTACGGCAACACTTTAAGGATCCTCCGTGCGCTCAGCCAGCGCCGGCTCGCCTGCCAGCCGAAATCTCAAGGTTAGCCCCGGCCTCAGACAGGTTGCAGCGCTGCTCCTCTAGGGGCCTCCGGGAAAAACGCCAGGAGAAACGAGGAAAACACTCCGCTCCGGTCAACAGTACTTATCCTAAGGAGTATGATTTTGTGTAGAGAGCTCACAAGAGCCCCGGTTTTTTTGTGCTCCAACCGGGATTGCTTGCTTCCCGTGTGTTACAGCAAGTGTGTGTGTGTGTGTGTGTGTGGTTGGCGGCATGTTTATGTTTGACGATCGGTTGCTGAATTACACGGTGCGACACGCCGTTGCCAACGGCTGGTGGATCTATATTTTCACACAGACAGACACACACGATCACACGCCCAACCGAGATCCTTGTTTCCTCGAGGTCAGTGTCAAGTGGAAAATAAAGAGTTGTCAAGCAGGACTACCACGCAGGAGAGATGTTGGATGGCCAATGATCACGTCACGGTTAGATCATTCTCACGAGAAGGAAATTTATGAAACCTTTTGACTGGTAATGTTCATTTTTAAACAAGCACTTTTTAAAATATCCCAATTCATTCGAGCTTCAATAGCTTACTTTATTCAACAACCCCCCAACATTGGTTCCTTGTTGTGCAATAATTGACACTAAAAACAAACCAATTGACAAGGAAAACATGTTTCGAACGCAGACAGAAGATGGGTTTTAAGTGTGCTCTAAAAGTAGGGCAAGAGTGGAAAAAGAATTTGGGAAAGGGTGTACTTTTTCAAAATTTAAATAATCATTTCTCTTCTACCACTTTGACTACGATTTTCCATGGCACTCTAGGTTCGCGATCAGTTTCTCACTCGAGCAAGGGTTCGCTTCGGGAGTGCGTTTCGCTTTGAGGATCGTTAAAATTCCAATGACACTCCAGAAACGCGCCACCATAGCGGAAAATTTTCTGGACTGTGGCTTTTCTCTCTCCGTTTTTATTTTTTGTGGTGGAAATTCGTTTATTTTGAGGACACCAGCTCAAAACCAGGTGAATGTCAATTGTATTCGAAGTGTGTTAAGTGTGAACACCCTCCAGAAGGGTGTATTAGAATGGGGTGCTTTAGTGCAAATGGTTTGAACATTTGATCATTGTTGAGAAGAAGTGTGTGAGATGGGAATTTCTATGCTCGGTTATTGAAACCGTCTAATACGCTTTCTTTTAATGACTGATTTCTTTCATTAGACAGTGGTCGTTAAAAAATGACATTTTTTCTAAAAATAGTTTATTACTTTCCACCTATTGTTACTTGAAAAAAAAAGTCAATTGGAACTCTGGAAGACAAAGAAAACACTTCATATTCCTCTACAGTAAAGCAGTTATCATAATCATAAAACAAAATGTACGAGGTTCGACGCAAACTCCCCCTTCTCCCACAATTAATGGAATCTCCTTCCACGAGACAGGCAAAAGTTTTGCCAACTTCTTGATTCGCCAAAAACACTTCTTCGCTTATTTCGCCGGGTGCCGCTCTGGGAAACAATGTTCCCCTGGAGTGGTCGTCCCCTTTTGTTCTACCCTGAAATGCTGCATAAAACTATACTGCCGAATGCGCGAAAGCACCGCAATGCGCTTCCGGAGTGGACATTTTCCCGGTTTCTAAACTTTACCGCGCAACAGTCCGTCGGGATGGTGAGGGGAGGAAATCGCAAAAAATGGCGTCCGCCAAGGATACGGAGGTGAAATGGAGGACACGGGAGGGAAGGTCAGAAAAAACAAGCTGCAATAAAATGAGAAGCACCAGAAACAACATCGTGCAGCAGCAGCAGCATCAGCATCAGCAGTGGCAGTAAAATCAACTACGCCAGATTCAGCATTCGAGCAGCATTAAAGTGGCCACTCGAAAGTTCGCTAGACCGGGCTCAAGCGTACTTTATTGACACCTAGTTTTCGTACCGTATCTACTATTGCTTCTACTGCTCCTTCTACTGTGGTCGCTGTAACGTCTGACTCACTACAACTAGTGCGGCTAATGCCATTACATTTCGCCCGTGGCCTTCCCGCTAATTCCTGATTTTTCGTTTTCATTTTTCATTTTACCCATCATCAATGTTGTCTCAGCTGTTTTTTGTAACGTAACTAACCGTCATTAGGACTTTTTCACCATTTTGCTTGGTTTCGTTAGGATTGGTCCTTTTCCATTTTACGAGTTACTCTTCATTTAAAAAAATACATTTGAGTATCTTTTTTCATTTCATTGATTTCTGATCAATTAAATAGTAAGGATTTAAAGTAACGTTGAGTAACTAGTGAAATTGATAATTTCAACGTACTTGTATGATAAAATCTACAACAACACTTAAAAGGAACCAGTTTTCGTTACAACTAGAACAGGGAACTAATTTAATAACATTAAGCAAGGAACGTGCTGCTTAACAACAGCCCACATTCGTTCGCAAATAGTTGGCACAATGCTAATATCAAACGAAACAGTCTGTTATTGCCGGCTAAAGCCATTAATAAGTTCCTTTTTGATTGCCGTTGCCAGGTTCAGTTCGGACCCGTGTCTGATGAACATTTAATTGCAATTCCATCACATCCGGTACGTCACGAACCCCGGCCAGGACTTTGATCGTCCATGTTCCGGTGCGTTTGTTTTCTCAACCTCCGATCCGATCCCTCCCAACCCGTCCCGTCCGGCGCTAATTTTCTTCGGTGGAATATCTATCCCACATACAAACACACACACTCGCACAACAGCCGCCTGCAGCATCCCGGTAGGCTTGTTTGCTTTTCCTTCGGGAAGCACATCCGGGAACAAAGGGACTGCCTTTGTTCTTGCATTCCACTGTATGGTCCTATATGTGTGCTTCCGTGCAACTTTTCCATCCTTCTATCCCTCACACTCACGCACATGGCCTAGGAGCTGTGTAGAATAAAAAACCCCTTACTATTGATTTAGCGTACTTCACGTCAGAGTCCTTTTGTTCCCTTTAACCGCGGGGGCTAGTCGTCCTTACGGTTGGAGCAGGGAGAGGGAGCAAAACGAAGCAAAAACGGAACCACTTCACTCTGTCAGCGTCAAACTTTTGCTCGCGTAAGCAGATCGGTTCAAACGAAAATCGTCCCAAATTTAACGCTCGTTCGCATGTGCGTACCGTCGTACCCAATGGTTGTGTGCATTTGTGTGTGTGTTTGTATGCTCAAATGAAATGGCGAACAATGATGCAAGAGGGAGCCTGTCAATTGCTGAGGAAGGAAAACAAGCTGTTTGTTTGTTTCTTTTTCATTCCTCGCTTTCCCGTATCGCTCGTTCTCGCTTCCAGTTGCTCTTCCCTTGCTCTGTTTGTCTCACTTCAGGAAAGGAAGAAAAATACCCCGCTGTGTTGCTGCACCCCACCCGTCTCGACGTACGCTCCTGCGATTAGATGAAGCATGAAGCGTAAAGCTCGTCGTCGAGATGATACAGAGCGAGTGCGAAAATCGCACCGTTTTTGAAAACGTTTTCAACGAGCCCTCTGGGAAGAGTGGGAATGGAACGAAACACACACACAGCCGCACAGGGCGCTGCATCAAAACGGGACGGAGCATAATCGAGAGCACACACAGAAGAAGCGCTGGAAAAACACAAAATAACAATTTTCGGTTGGATTTCATCAAAAGGACACGCCTTTCGAGTGTCCTGATAAGGGTACTCGAAAACCAATCGGATGACGATGATGAGCGCTTGCGAACGAGAATGTGGCGAACAGTGGGACGACGTGTTGGAAGTCGGACGCCGGGTTCTCCTCGGTATCGAAACGGTCTCCAAGGATCCCCCTTGTGATGATGTGTCCGATAACGCACACTACTGTTTCAATGGCGGTACAAAAGTCTTAAAAGGGGATTGAATCCTTTAGCTGATTATAAAATATTACATTTCCGATAAATCATCTCGATAAAACAAACAATTATATTCAAGACAGCATTAGATTTTTTGAATTTCGAAGAAATCGAAGAAAAATATGTTTCAAATTACCGGTTCGCCAGTGTCAAATTTACCGGTTCATAATTACCGGTTCGCCAGCCAATCACAAGCCTTACAGTAGGCGTGGTGTATCGTGCATCGTTCAAAGGAGGTGCGAGTCGCCATGATGGAAGTCGGGATGAAGCAACGACGAGGGTGAGTGACGGAGAAAGAGAGTGTCAACGTTCTGGTGAGTGTGAGCGAGTGCACCGTTTCTCACCGTTCGCAGGATCTTCGTCGTCGTCGTCTCTTCGCGTGTGGAGTTTGAAAGCGGCGGAAAGCCAAATACAACTTTGCCGCACTCGGGCGTTCAGTACTAGGTAGACCTCTTAAACCGCTTGACGGACACGTTCCTCCTGGTGCGTCTCGAGTGGTGCGTTGTGTGGCTTGTGAAGTTTTTTTTTTGGTCTGTGTTCCGTCATCTCTTCGGTCGTCATTGCTACTGCTGTTGCTGCTCCGGTGGTTCAATTGTCCCGAGCCGCTGTTCGGAATCGCGGAGTGCGTAATCGAGAGATAAGAGTACTATCGAGTAAGCGCAAAGTAAACAAACGTCCGCGTGGACGAGCGAAAGGAGTGAAATAAGTGCCCGGTAAAGGTGAATGATAACACACAAACAAATGCAACCACCCCGGAACCAGTGATCGAAGTTTCGCACGAAGTAAGTGATTAAACTAAAAGAACCAAACAAATTTTGTCCACCGATCGTTAAAGTGTGCTTGGTTTGTTTTCTTGTTGTGTTCCAAGGCCAATTCTACTTTCAATCCAATCGCAGTGTGTGGTTTCCCACGTTGCTTTAAGTTTTTCAAACAATTAAACGGTGTGGTTTAATTTACATTAAGTACGAAAAAGGTGAAATGATCCTCAGATGCGTGTAGCTTTGTCCAGCAGGATATGGATTAAATTTCGTTTCGATACCGAACATTTTGGCTTGCTGTGAAAAAAAACCGACGAAAATTTTTAAAGTGGCGAAAATGTTATCATGAGTTTTGGTTTCAAGTGCAAGTGTTCCCGTGGCATTCAAGTTTTGAAGCCATACGAAAATCTTTAGTGTGCTTCTTGATGGAAAGAACCCGAATGCGAGTGATGAAACAATAGTGAGGATAAATATATTTAGAGGAATATAGCCGTAAGCAGCTAATGCTTCGCGAGTCCAAATAAAATAACAGCGTCGACCAAAGTGCGACTCTCGGTTCCGGCGTTGTGTTACGGTGGTCGATCAAGCGAAACCCACGGTGGGGCCCCCAAGGCTGAGTTTCCTGCTTCTTTTCTTCTTCGTACTGGCCGCGCGCGTTGAGCGAATTCCGGGTACATGTCCACCACGCTATCGAGTGTCTCTGGAGTGTATCCAGACGATTCCGAGCAAGAGCATGGACTGCTACCGGATCTGAATGGTGTCGATCTGGTTATGAGCTTGTCGCCCAAGGCGCCGAACCACCACCATCACCACCACCACCACCATCACCTGACGAGCCTGCAGCATCTGCAGAACCTGCAGCACAACTCGGCGCTGCACAGCCACTCGACACCGTTCAGCGTCACCGACATCCTCAGCCCGATCGAGGAGTACCGCAAGCTGGAACTGACCGCGAATCCACCCTCTCCTTATAGGTGAGTTCTATTTTCAGGAAACTCTCTATCAAAGAAAACGTATGAGATCCGCTTGAAATGAAATCCAGATTTTGTTCAATTCCATTTATTTTGAAAAGGATTCACAAACACTGTGGTTATTTAATCTCCCTACTTCTGAATCCAAAACATGCCTAAGGAAAGTTTTCATTTAAATCAAACTGGATTAAACAAAATGTTTAGGATAAATTACTCGAGTGGAATATGGCGGGAGAATTGCAAATGTTGAAGTGGATAAGCGAAATTCAGCAACCAAAGCATGTCACTGGCGTTCCTTCATTCGCGATTCTTTTCCTTACAGCGGCGGCAGCAGCGTCAACTCGCCGAGCGCCCTCGGGCCGAACACGACCACCGGAAGTACGACGACCGGCAGCAGCAGCATGGCGAACCCGTACGCGATGGGGCCGCTCTACCACAGCCCCGGCGTGCAGGGTTACTGTGCGCCGACGGACAACCTGTCCCTGGCCGGCCACTACACCGACATGCGCAACTCGGCCGCCGCCGGCTGGTACGGTTCCACCGCCAGCGATCCCCGCTTCGCGAGTAAGTGTATTCTTTATTGATAGATTTATGGGAAACAATTTTTAAATTAACCAGAAAAATGTAGAAGGATTCATGTGGCTTTTTAAGGATGTATTTCCGATGTTTATATTTGTTGAATATCAAAGGAAGTAACACGTTCAAATTTCAAATCGATCTCTGGAAACTCAGGGGAAACTGATCCACGATCACGATCACGATCATTGTGCCACCGCTTTTGAAATGATATGTGCATTTTAACCGTATTTATCATCCTCTCTCGCTCTTTCTCCCCTTCAAACCCATTTGGCCTAACATTTTGCCATAAGCATGAACAAACTCCCGACCATAAATGGTCATCCAATATTGTGTGTTGACAAAACGGTACCTCGCGCGAGTGTAAGTGCTGCAGCATCTTCGCCAGCAGTTTGAGCAGCGCAAGAGTTTTGCAGTTTCGCAAACGACAAACACACGTTCGGTGCATTCGGTGCATAACTCCCGTTGCAATTGCGGCCGAAACCTGCTGCAGGACGGCTGCCCCAAGAGGGCAAACAGTTTGACGCAGATCACTGCACTGTTTGTGTGTGCGCAGCTTTGTGTCAAATGAGTTGAAAATGGCCAATGTTTGATAATGTGTGCCGTTCCCGTGAACCGTTTGTTGCTGAAACGACAAACCCGCGTGCTGCATTCGGTGCATTTGCTCCAAAGTCGTTAGCAAATATATACACCAGCTTCCTCGCTGTTTGGGGCGCGTATTTGTGTGCGGTTGGCAGTTTGTTTGCGGGCGAAAAGATTTGCGGGAACGTAATTGGAATCGAGTAACGGGGAAGCTTGACCGGGAGACCGTTATTCAACTCGATTTCAGTCTGGAAGGATGAAGACTAATGAACGAAACGAACGTCTTCGTTTCTGCGTAAACCATTGGGAAAATGGCGTAAATAAAAGGAATGCAAATGTTAACTAATCTATAGCTAAGGCATTGTGGGATAAAAGTACTTTTTGTTGGCAGCATCTCACGCTGTGCCGTATTTCAAACTAATGGTCTAGGATACATAGGAATAATTTTACTAAGCATATAAAATGGTTTAGTATTTTTTAATGCATCTCATAAAAGGATTCGTTTTTTGAGCTTCGCGAAACGAGGTCTTTCAGTATAAATTGTTTTCTTAGTTTATTGACCTTTTATTCGGTATTTTAACCCACGTCCTCATCGAACGATAATTTATTCAAGCTTTTAAACGGTGGTTAACCTGTTTCTTAATAAGCTAATTCTCTTTTTTCAAGACATAATGAATTGAATGTAGTTATCAATTATTAGCACCAACCCAAAAAAAGGGGCGATTCGTTAAATTCATCAAGAATAAAAGAAAGACTCTCTAGCGACTATCAAATTACCGCCTTACACTCATTCCCAAGTAACCCGATAAGACGAGCTAATCAAAGCCACCCCATCACTAACTGACCAGACTTCCAAAACCATTTCCCAAATTCTCAAAAGCCTGCAGCTGAAATGCCGTTGCTTTCTTGCCCGGAGGAAATACTTCGCCCCATGGGCTGTGGGCCGATGCCTCTGACTGGTTGAGGCAATATTTTGACAACCAATTTACCGCACAATTATACACCGATCATTGCATTGAGGTGATTGATCTCTTTTGCTCCAAGGGACGACCATTGGCCGTGGAAAGAAGAAGGAAAGCATCGTAGAGGGGGAGCGAAAATTGAATTTTCGGCTTGGAATAATAATTATTGGTTCCAACGATGCGGCCCAACACTAACCTGCTCACAATGGAAGGGTATTATTCTCGTCTGAGATCATGCTTCCGAACACAAGGCCTCGGGGAGGGCGATAACATCATTTGTGTCTGATTGATAAGTTTCTGGAGAAGAACGAAATCGTTTTAAAATAAGTGTGACATGAAAATCGGAAGGAACGTTTTCTGATGTCCTGTTTGAAAAAGACATACAGATCGTCTAAATTTCGATTCTCGTTAGAATATGGCAATGTTTCTAACATTTGTGAAGAATCGTACAAACTTATCCATCCATACAGCATTGGCCCCCGGGCAAAGGATCTATTTCCTCCAGAAAGGCAACGGCCGGGAGGGAACATTGCGGGTGCCTTATTTCACGCGTTGTTTCACGCCGAACAAAAGCGGAACAACCCTCGTGTCGACATGATCCTGGCGAGGGTGAGCCGACCACCAGACGGAAGTGATCAATTTCCCGAAACCGCCGGAGGCTATTCTGGCGGTGTCGGTGTGTTTTCCTAGTTGTTACAACTTACCGGAGAAGGTCGAACATCGCACGTACACACACAGAGGGGCGTTTAGGGAGATACACGAAAAAACTCAGCGGTGAAAAGAAAGCAGGAAGCGAAAGGAGGCGTTGTTTGGTTGTTTTGCTGCGGCCTGGCCGACGACACCCCAACCGAACCACTGATTTTCCCTGCCTTCCCGGAAAAACATAGTGGCAGTTTATTACCAGCAGGAATTAAATTATGCGTGCACCGAAAGGAAGGGAAAGCACCGCGATTTGAAGGCGTAGTTGTGCCGATTCCTTCAAGTCCTCCCCCATGGAAAAACGCTCCTGTTTTGGCACGGGACGAGGGACGGTTTGGAACGTGGTCGGAAAAATGGAAACAATAAATTTTCGATTAAGTGCAACCGGTTTCAAGTGGCTCCGGATGCTTTCGGGTGCTGACCGTGTGGTTTTTTTTACGTCTTCCTTCCTCTGCTTCCTTCCGTCGATTAAGGATGCAGTTGAGTGATTGTGCTCTAGGATGAGGGCATAATTGTGGGACAGTTAAGCAGGGTGGGATGGCACTAAAAAAAGAAGGATAGGGATCCGAATAGAGCTTACTACAAACTACCCGTATCCGTGTACGGGTGCAAATTGGTTGAATAATAATGACGCATGGCAGTGAAGAGAAAAATATGAATGAAGCGGCGACAGAATGTTCGAAGGACGAACCGCAGACTACCGGGAAGCAAGGATATAAAAAGGGGATTGAACAATTACATGCAACGATAGGTTTATGAATGTATGAACAAAAAATCCACCGATTTTTATCCTATCACTCTTCTTTGAGAGACATTTCCGTCCGATCCGTTGAAGGAAAATATTGTCCCACTAGAGGAAAGGGACGACAAATCGGAATCAATTCAATTCCTTCCCGCGGCTTACCGACCGTCGATCGAAATATGGAATACTAACACGCATCCTTCGGGGCAAGATGTGGACGAATTCCCATCGTTACCGGCACGAAATAGGATTACACATAGATGCCGGATTTACCGGCGACGATAGTGTCCGGTCCGGGGCGGGTTACAGCTAACCTACCGTCTGATGCCGAGGACACGAAAGCAAAGGACAAATATTGACATGCAATCGCCACCAGAAATGGGTTTTGCAACCGAACGCGCCACCGGCATGATCTCGGACCGGTGGCGCAACATAAGAGGATTGTCGTCAAGGTTTTTCGTTAGTTCACTCGGACCGACTGTAAGACTGTATGATCCGGTTTGGCCAGGGTTGGCTATTTGCACGTTTCGGACAATCAGGAACAAATCTCCGGGCACACGACGAAAGGATTTGAGCCGCAGATTGGAAAGAAAGCGCCGGACGATTGAATGTGAACAAGATGATTTGCTCTTCTTTTTTGCACCGAAGAAAACATGATAAATCAATCCCAACCAATCGCATTACAAATTTAGTTGTAAACAATCCTGAGTTCCTAAAAAATACGATAAAACAGAAGGAAAAATGACCTTCCCATACTTGATGAGGTTCATCTCAAATCTGGAAATGGCGTTGTTGATGATGCCATTGATATCAACCATTTAACACATTTGAACAACGAGCTCGATCCGATGAAATTGGAGATTTTTATTACATTCCAAACGTGTTGATGTGTTGACACGGAATTCTATGAACGGACGTTGGCTTCCAGTAGTAAAAGTATGTAAGAAGCGTTTGGCTTTCTTTTCCCATTTCCATTCCTTTTCGATGGAAAACAATCCACCCAATTTACGGCGAGTAAAAGCACTTGCCCTGGGGTTTGTTCGAGGCGTTCCATCCCGTATCCGATTACTTTCATATTCCGTTCCTCGTATCTAAGGGAAGGAGCATAAGAATGTAAGGATCAAACGCGGGCGCCTTCCAGAAACCATTAGGAAGTCAAATTTTTAGCTAATTTCCACCGACAGGCGGACATTCGGAGCTTGGGAGAGAGAGAGGGGATGATTGTTTCGGCAAACGTTTCGGTAACATGAGCCTTAGAGACGCCGGGTAGGGAATGTGCGGTCCAAGGACCCTTCTGTGGTGGAGGTGGAGTTTTCCTTCGTCACTTCATTCCCTTCATTGTTGTTTGCGATGATTTAGCCTGGACGTGTGTGTGTATCCTTTTGTTAAGTAGCCGAAAGGATATGCGTACAGTGGAGAAAGTTCTTCACTTTCCCAACCGGAAGCCACGTACGGTTGGATGTTTGAGGTTAGGGTATACTTTCTTTCACACTTTCGCTCGAAAGTGTTCCGCTACCAGAAACTGAGCCCGAGCTACTTAAGCGAGTGTATTTGAGAATGTCAAAGAGGTTTTCCGTAACCTCAAGGCAAACCGTAAAGGAAAAGGAGATTCCAAAGGAATCGTATGAACTAATTGACTTTTACGGCAGTCACACAATACTTTGAGGAATCCGAATGTTGGAATGGATATAGTTAGGGTTTGGTAATTGGAGAGTCTGCTAATGTGGTCACTGATTTTCGAGAGTAGACACCGAGTTCGTCCCAATGGAGTTGAACTTCCGGAATAAGACATACGTGTGGGCTTGCTATTTACCCTGTCGTTTTAGGTGCTGTATTTATTCAGATGACGAACATTAAACACGTTTAACATTTATCCACCGAATTGCACTCCCGATCAGATGCTCGAATAGGAAAATGTTAAGCTGCAGTACGTAATCATGAGTTTTCTCACATTTATTTCATCGCACTTCTTTCGCCCCAAGCGCAAATTCTTACCGACCGATTCAGCGAGCTTTCATTCGAAGTTTGTCGATGGAACAACGTTTGCCGAGCACTTGAAAATATAATAATGCAAATTTGCAGTCGGAACGGTTGGCGAACGTTATGTAATGGAGGGAGGGAGCGTAGGAATGTGAGTTGGTCGATTCTTCCGATTGCTCCGGTGGCATAATTGTGTGCATTTGAATATGTAGGTAGAAAAAAATGGAAATTCGATTGCTGAGGGGTAAGAATTGTTCTACGATCGATGACGTAGCTTTAAGATTTATTCTTCAATTGTTATGGAAGTTTAAAATGTTTGATTGAGGAAATAAGGGTTTGAAATGTTAACCCAAGTTGATACCATTGGATATAGAATTGTAGACAAGTATAAGATCAAGAATTACTTAAGAGTTAAATGCAATTAAATTCAAAAGTAAGCATAAAATGATTACAAAAGTTTAAAATCAAACATATCATGTGATTATCTTTCAGTATCCCGATTGATGGGGAGCTCGGCTGGCGGTACGATGGGGCACGCGATGTCCAACATGGGCAGCCTGGCGGCGTGCAGCGTGTCCGACTCCAAACCGATGCAGTTTCCGCTCGCGCAACGACGAAAGCGACGCGTCCTCTTCACGCAAGCGCAGGTAAGTGCCGATGCCAAGTGACAATGACGGTGTGTTTATTGCGTGCCAAAGTGCCGAAGCGACGACCTTCACGGATCGCGTGGCCGATTGCTGGCATAAGGACCCACCCAGCACAAACCAGCTTCCCTTCCGAAAGCCGCCTAGTTCATTCGGATCGATTATGCACAATCGGACAGTCTCCGCCTATGTGGACTTTTGCTAATGACTGTAACGGGCCGGGTTATGCGTTGGTAGGATCGCAAGTGATCGTCTAACGAATGGTTTTGCATCTTCTCTAGCTGCCCGTTGCTCATTGCATAACATCCGGATGGCAAAAAGGGAGTTTTGAATTATCCATAAAAGTTGCAGTATTTTAGAGCGTGCTTATTTCCCGACCTTTGGCCTTGCAAAATAATGTTTGATTTTAATTTAATAATTTACGACATCTCTTCTGATTTAATTTGCCAGTTGCTGAAGTCCTCAAATTTTATAGTTCAATTTTTTGGGCCTTCCGTATTTGGTACGTGCCCAGCAGAACCTTATTTATGTGTCAAACACAGTCGAGCATTAACGTGTCACTCGTTCGGCAGCTACCGTTTCGGCGGCTGCTACCGGTAACGGCTTGTCAATAAACCGAATCCACCGGAATGGAACCGAAAAACGCCACCGGAACGATATCGCCGAGCACCGATAATCTATTGCTTTAACTCGCCCTGAAACGCGCCTCGGTTTGTTGTCTTTCTAGCTGACGCTTTTTTGTCCCCCTTTTTCCCCTCCTTCTCCTCTCTATCCTGGCCATCTGAAAACGTCCTATTGTCATAGACGACGGCCCACCAGCCTGGTGGATGCTGCACACACCAGTGCGACTCTTCCTATATTAGTTTGCTGATGAAACTTGGCATTTCATTTCAAGTGCTTTGTAAATAGATATTCCCTGCTGTATATTTTTTCTTCCTGCCTTCTTGCCCTTTCTCGCACCGGAGCCTTGCGGGTTTAGTGTTTATATAAAGCGTAGCAGCAGCATTCCTGGCCACACCGGTCTGGCGTTCTATTGCCCCGGGAATCCGGGCCGAGGGATTCGCCAGAAAGTTGTTTCCCCGAGCTAGCTTTCATCCAGAGGGTTTCTTCTGGTTTGCTTGCACAAACACACCGCAGCATCAAATATTTTACTTGAATCCGTTTCGTACCGAGTCCAAGAATGAACCGTACCAAGGCTGACAATGTAAGGAATGGGGGTTTGAAGGTAGCTTTTCTTGAGGATGGATTTCCGAGAAAACCCCAGTCTTGACCCTACACTTTCATTCATCTACCCGTTGAGTTTGATGGAAATGGGTTGCAAATGGAGAGAGAGATAAACCACTGATAAAAATTATAATTTATTTTGTAGTTTAACTTCAAGTTTGTTGCAAAAAGTCATCTTTAACTTGGGGTTATTTTGTTCCAAAAATAATCTCCAAAATGTTGAATAAAATATTCTTCACTCGATTCATTGAAGAAATAAATCAAACTGAAATAATTAAAAAGCCCTCGATGCCGGCTGTTTGACACCTGAAGAAGTTCGTCAGAAATAGTCAAACAAAATACATACACACACTCGCAATTGATAAATATCAACAGCTAACTTTAAGCATTCAAGGTCGAACATGATCACTCCACTCAGGACACAGGACAGACGTGCCGTCGTACAAGCTTTCAACAACTGTCAATAAACCCCCGGGGGGAGACAACATTTCCAACCTCGACGAGCGCCGACGACTGGTGGTGTTTCAGTTTGTTGTTCGATCTAAGTAAGCCATCGGCCAAACCACACTAAACAAAGCCACAAAAATGCTCGTCGGACATTTGTGCATTTGCTACCGAAAACAAAAAACCCAAGACCAAAGCGCACCGTGACGGAGGCTCGTGGTTAAATATTTGCTTCAGTTTTAATTTTAAGTGGATGTCAACCGAAAGTACGCCACCGAATAAAATCCACACTGTAATCCCCGAACCCCTCTGCCTCCACACCCTCTTTCGCTGGTGTCCACCCAGCGTCATCTTGGGATGAAAAATTAAACAATCCCATCACAAACAAGCATCTGCGCAGCGCGTTTCTCCGATTTTGCATTTTCCGTGCCTGTCGGCGGGATCGGGTTTCGGTTGCCGATCGATTTGTCAATATTTTGCCACTTGACGCAACCGGCTTGTGCTGTTGGGGGTGGTTTTTTCCTTAAACATCGAAAGAGCGGCTACATAACCAGGGGACTTACGATGGATTAGCAACAAAACATCATGCACTTTCGCCTTAAGTTAATCCAGGAAAAAGTCGCTCAATCGTTGATTATTTTCGAACATTTTGCCGACGTTGCTGAATTAAGGCCAGTTCCGGCGGGTCATCGGGAAAAGTGCGTTCTGCTTGCTGTGCTTCAACATTGGCTACGTTTAAATATTTGATTTACTTTCTCACCGAAACGGTAGCATCATGAGGCGACCATGGCTTTACATCCCCACAATGGCGTTCATTGCGTGCCGGTTCCGTCCCCTTCCTTGGTGCTCTACTTCGCATCCCGCTTGACATTCGACGTTCGTTTGTGTTTTCATTCCTTAAATACAGCTCCATTTAAAGGGAAAATAATCCTCGATTAGTGTCTGTCGGTACCCCGAGGGGGGTGGGTGCCCAAGCGGACGTGAGGTGAGCAAGGGATTATCATAACTTTGTCCCCGACCTGCCGAACCTCTGGATGGATTCCCCTTCAACACGCCCCGACCGGTACGCAGCAATGCCGTGTTTGTCAATACTTTTATGCATGTTTCATGTTCGTTCCAAACGCTGCCTTTGCGAAAGGGCAAATATTTGATTTGGCGGAATGAAACACCGAGCGCGCCCTCAGAGACGGTTCGCAACCACGCCGTGAGGCCTTTGCTTTCGCTTCGGCTTCTGTTCCGCCGGTTCGCCTTGAATGAAAGGGGCGGCCCACCGTTGACGATGTTTGGATTTTGAAAATGTAATTTAAGGACGGATCCTTGATACATAAGTAATTGCTGCGGAAGGTCAAGTGGGGGATTGCGTTCCCGCTGCGTCAGCCATCTTCATTAAATTGCAATAAATCGTACGATAAGCGTAGGTTGAACGTTTCCCCTGTGCTTAGTTCACGTTTTTATATTACGCAAACTTGTGTCCAGAAACAATCATGTAGAAAAGGGGATCCCTTTGAATGTTTGTAGAAGTTAGTAAAATAAAATGTAAAAAAATTGCACTCGTTGAATTGTCCTCCATTGACGCTATCAACATGCTACGAATCAACCTCGAAAATACTTTCAATTTTCTAACGAACTTGCAGGGTTTTGTCATAAAAGAAATTAAAATAGGTGTTATTAATCATTTTTCTCCTTTCTCATTTCAGGTTTACGAGCTTGAACGAAGATTCAAACAACAGAAATATTTATCAGCTCCGGAACGCGAGCACTTAGCAAGCTTAATACATCTCACACCGACCCAGGTAAGACCAACGGATATAAGGCTCCATAAAACCACCAGTTTTAATTTTTAATTTTAACAACATCTCATAAATTTGTTACCATCTCGAAAAAATCCTGACGAGGGAAGAATATTTTTCTTTCCTAGTTTTGATGGGATAATATTTGTGTTAAAAACAAATAAATAAACGATCGTAACGGCACTAGGCTGGCGTTTCTATTGTTTCCAGGCGCACACGCACGATTCGATGCGCGTGTCAACGCCAGTCCTTGCGTGCGTGTGTGTTTGTGTTCGTGGAAATTCGTTTAGGCCCGAGAGAGTGTCATTTATTTTTCCACGCCACCCGCCCAAAATCGATCGCGCAAAAACGCACGCCGAAAACCCGTTGAGTTTGACAGTTATCCCTGATCGCACGCGGGATGAGGGGGAGGAAGGGTTGTGGCCGAAGCAATAATATTTCTTCTGGGCGTGCGTGCGACACTTCGAGGGGTGAGACGCGCGCGACTCCGACCAAACAAGGGAAGTAATAGACCGTGCGATTATGACAACCGACGACGCCGTTCCGGTTGCTTTACTTTCCGTCGCTCCTTCGAATGCCGAGGCTACCATCTGGTAGGACGATTTTCGGCCTTTGACGCAAGGAAGCGACCTTCCGGTAACGCACGCGCCCCGAACTCCGCGATCTGGCAAATCTCACCCGAAACCTGTCGGTGACAGTCGCCTTTCGCCGGGGTTAATCGATTCTAATCGCTTCCGCTAGGCGTTTGCATTTGTTTGCCTCCGGTCCGGAAGTGTCACATGATGGACCGCCGGAATGGAGTGCGCACAATGAAAGCGCGCAAACACACACACGCGCGTCACGTGCGGGTGAAATAAAATGGACCGCGAAATTTCGAGTGGCGAATATCTGGCCCTGGCTGTCTTGCGATGATAGAGGGTAGGACGAAAGGGCGTCGAAACGTCGTTCCGAATCATTGGTCAGGCGGTAAAAAGCGAGAGAAATGTTTTCTTTACCGCAGGGGAAGTTATTATCATCTCCTTTAGGGTTCAAAATAAATTAAGCCTTTCGTTATGGTTTATCTTATCTAGATGATAACTACTGTGCGATTGTTACACCAATTAATTTGTAGATTAAATTGAAAGTCTTAAAGAAACAATAGACAAACATGATTATTATGTTAATCATATTCATGTTGCATTTCCATTGAAACACCTTATAGTGAGTGATTTTCTAAATTCGCTTCGCATAAACAAAGAAAGTCGTACAATCTCGGTTGTGGTTTCCCTACTCTGCGCCATATTGGTCCAATCCTTTAGCGATGCTATCGGGCGCGAAAATTCGTTGATGGCAACCAGCGTACAGTGTAAACCACTACCGGATCCGGATTAATCTGGTGGCCATTCAACACTCTGGCATGCGCTCCCGAGATCGCACCGGGAGATCTTGCAATCTTAATTCGAGGGTGAAGCAAAAGAAAACAGTTTTCATCGCAGATAATGGTCCAAACGGTCGGTTGAAGCCTCGGGAAAAGCTTGGTAATCAGATTACCGGCGGGATGCGAGCCCGAACGTTTCCTTGCGTTGGTGTTCGTAGCAGCAACATGCGTAAGAAAAGTCACCCCAGTGTCGAGCTATTTTTTTTTACCTAACAAAACAATTTTCATGCCTCTCTCTTTCGTTTGATACACCTTTAAGGACCTCAAGAGGATATTTTTTACTCGTTACGTTGAAAAGAAAAACACATAAGTAGGGATTATTTTATTGTTTGTTATAAGTGATTGTAGGTTGCACGAAATGTGCTTGATACCATAGGTTCGGGGAGTTCATGCTGTGCTGAAGAATATAAAAAAATCTGGGATCCAGGAATGAAAAACCAGTCGATGAAGATATCCTACACAAACAAAATTATCAATGTGAAAAGCGATGAAACGAGGATCGAAAAAGTAAGGCGATTTTAATTCATTTTTAAAAATAACAAAGACGAAAGTTTATCACCGTCGGCCAAAACCTCTAAAAATAAACGGGCAGCGGACAATGGCGAAGTGGAAAGGCTTATAGCACCTGATGAGATAGCGATTTTTTTTAGCATCAACCCTTAAGCAGGTTTTGCAGGCAATTGAAATAGCGATGGCCTGATACGGATTTATCGCAATACCCATTCTTTTTTCACCCATTTGTCGAGATTTATGAATGAAACAAAATAGAATGGTGCTTCCAATGAAATGGTTCGTGATTAACGACATTCAGTTTCAATATCGATCGAAAAAAGAATCAACACGATGGCTTGTCTTTTTTCGAATCAGTTGCTCGAAACTCACCGCTTACTTTTATTGCTCCAGAATTGCTCCCCGTTCGTGCATGATGCACATTTCGAGTTGATTTATTTTTTGCACAACACATGGTTGTATGTGTGACGAGGTCCTCCTGAGGTACACATCAACATTTGCACTCGCTTCGGGTCCCATTTCTATTGAATCGCCACTCTGCTCCTCGCTGACGATGTCACTTTTGATTAACGCTTCAAGTGACACTTCGTTTTAGAAATTCAATTTGACAAACGAGACGGCCAATTGAAATCGAAGCAGCTCGTCTCCGGGGGGAGCGATGTCAACCGGTGTGGAGCCGTCGCCACCCAACCACCCCACCGTCTGTTGCGATCCTGTTCCGAGAATTTGGGGATGATCATGATGGGACATTTCGTCGGCCGGGGGAAAAAAAGGTCAAGCAAACTCGCTAACCGTTCCGTGGACGGAAGGTTTCGGCGGGACAGCAACGTGGCGAAACGGGACGGTTCTGTGCGCTTACCAAAACTGACGGACGTTTGTCAAGCGAAGTGCGAAAATAACAAAAGCCCCCTTAGCCGACGGTGTCCGTTTGTGTGCAACCGGAACTTGGGAACCTTGACGCACTCGTGGGCGGCTCTGTTATCGGGTTCGGATTTCGGGCGGCAACCCGCCATCGGGGATCTGGCTAGAAAAAATGGCCACTTCGTAGATCGGACTTCACCCGAGTCGGGTTTTCCAGCGCAGGAAAACGACCAGCTTCACGTGGATTGGAGACATCCAGTTTGCTGTGAAAAATAATCGCATTTTACGGAAAAATCGCCAACAAACGCAGGGCAACGCCCACATTCAGCTCGGGATAATTTATATCATTTTTCACGTCGCTATGCTTTTTCGTTGCCCCGCTGCAATGTGATAAATTTTGCAAACATTTGATCAGACACATCGTGCCGATATTTTTTTCCTTTTTCGCTGCGTCCAACCACCATTACTTCCGGCAGCTCTCGACCACTTTTTCTGGATCTTCACATGTCCAGTGCTATTTATTATCCACCGTTCAACCGGCGCCATTTGTTTGCGTGTGTTTTCCCCTGGCACGTCGGTCTCTCGACACTTTAAAAAACGCACCGTTTTTCACGTTATGCATGGGTGTTTCAGTTGAGTTTTTCATCGACTAAGTTTCACTTCCATCGTTTGCAATCGTGTCGGATTTACGTACGCGAAAGTAAATGGGGTTTCCAACTACCCGTTCCGCGTAACCTTTGCGTATTTGCAAAAAGCTGACCAGGGAAAAAGTTTGCTTTTCCCCGCGGTGTATAGCACAACTTTCCACTGGCGCCATTCTCTTTCAACCTGCCTTTGAAACGACTATTTTTCACCGTTTGAGGTCTAAAGTGGCGATGGTGGCGATCAAGTGCTGCTGAAGCGTTTCGAGGAGCGATGAGAGAGAAAGACGGGGTGTTAAAAGAAGAGACGACAACGACGACGACGACGGTACACGATGGAGTTAATCCTAAACTGCATTAGAATAAAGAGCTCCACTTAAGTGCACAACTGAGCATTTGAACGGGTTGGGGGAAAGTGTTGTTGGTTTGTTTTTTTTTCAGTCAAACAACGTGTGGAGGATAGCATAAAGTCGAACAGCTACTGTTGCTACATTTTAGATGAATTTTGCTCAAAATTCAGTAGTAGAAATAAAGCTGGAATAAAAGTTTTTTTCTATCAGAGCTTCGATTAAATCCATTTGGAAGATAAGAAAAATAAATAGCTTAACATTTTCCATCAAAATTTCATGTCTCAGGGCAACTTCTTGCACACACACCGTTGACACAATGAGAAATACAAAGCGAGTAAAAGAATGACACTGAAACAACGCTTTTGCCAACGGGATTTCAGGAATGGGATTTCCCCGAGGGAAAGGTACGGAAACAAGTGTCAAAAGTCAGTCACCAAAGCCGGAAACTCACGGAGAAACAAAAAATAAAGTCAAATCTTGAGAAGCTGGGGAAATACCGGCAGAACCGAGCAGGAACTGGGTAGCGGGACGAACCTCAAACTTGGATTAGCGAACATAAACATAAACATTACGAACGGTTGGAGGCCCCCAAGGCAGGCAGGATTTACCTACTCCTGTCACAATAAACATTGCGAGCACGTTCGCTCGCTGCCTGTTGGGTCAAAATGGCCGCTCGGTTGGCGTTGGATGTAAGAAAAATAAAATTATGGTAAGAGCTTCCGCACGCAGCGGGAGCGGCCCACGGAGCACAGGGAAACAAGATGGAAAAACACATTTTACAGGTCCTTCGTGCGCAATGACGAAACGAATTTTGCAAGTGCTTGTTGACAGAGTCGAGAACAAAAAAGCTTCTTTGCTGACTGTTTGTTACACAGTGAGAAAATGGCCGAAAGAAAGCATAACACTGAACGCAGGTTTTCTCTGATAACAAGTAAATAATTCTATTGATGGCGTTCGATCGCGTATCATCGCTCAGTTTAAAGGCAAATTACGTTTTATGATTTGGCTAAATCTGTTCAACAGCAGGATGCAAAACAGAATTATACTTTGATTTTCTTCATCGTGGAATTTAAGAAAATTCCAAGTGCTTATCCTTTTCATGTTCAAGAGGAATTTTTGATCGTTAAATGATATCTAAATATCTATTAATTCTAATACCTGGTACATTTAAACTCAACGAGCATAAGAAAATAATAAAAGAGCGACTTAGGAACGCTAACATGGAACAGAATCTCAGCTTTGCTCTGGCGGGACATAATTTGCGTAGAGTTATTGATCGGAGCCAGATGTTGTGGAAGCTGCAAACCGTCACCAGTTTGTCACCGGTGAAGGAACACGGCAGCCACTATCAGCAGGATCAGCAGGACGAAAATCGAATACCGAATCGGAGCGGTGGAGTGGTTTCGCAAGCAGTTCAAGTGGTTTCGCTCCTCATTTTTATGTTTTCCCCCTTCGGCTACCTTCTCTCCTGTTTTAACACCCGGCTACCTTTCGATCCGGCGCACGCTTTCGTTTCTGCTTCTGCTTGCGGTTATTAAACTTTTTTTTTTGGGCAAACCAACGATCGAACCCGGTTCCGGGAGGTTTTCGCAACGATTACGACGCATGCATGCAGCTCAGCCAAGGTTCAGTGCCGTGGTTGAACAGTTGACGCGCAATCGGGATTTCACTCAAACATCTGGTAATCACGACCGTGATGTGGATTTTCTGAACAGATTTTCTTTCCACTCTTCGATGGCACGAAAAGGTAACGTTAAACACAATGCAATAAGCTCCGAAGGTGAGCGCAAAACAGTTGTGAAGAGAATCCTGCAAAAGCACTTGAAGCTTCGACGTTCGACACAACGTTCAATTTAAAAAAAATTGGTTCATGGATTACATTGATGATGGTTTCATCTTTAGAGGAGGTGGTCGCAAATAAGTCCGCTTTTTTAAAACTCAAGATTGCATTGGCTCACAAGTTTGCACAATTTATCGATACATTAATTGTAAGCTTTTAACATAGTAATTGTACCAATATTCAAATTTATAAGTTTTTCAAGCACTTTTATGTCCTTTAGTGATATTTTTATAATTCCTTAATCTATGACTTCGTTCTCGGTTTGATTTCTTGCCGACGGTAGTCATTTCGAAAATGTTTTACTGCACTTTAAGCAAAGTTAGTGCTGCACGATACACACACGGGGAATTCCCATTTCTTATCACTCGCAGGCACCACCTATTCTGAGCTGAAGCTTTTCCAGATGGTTTCGGTCTATTTGTGTTTCGTCTTAACTATGACCCAAATGGTACCCCGTTCGTAGTAAGCAAACGCACCGGATATCCTCGCTGTGTGGCCAACGGAATCGGCGAGGAAAGATTAAGTGAATTTTTTAAAAACATCCAACCCGTCGGGAAATTCCCTACGCTTTGCATTGCAGGCTGTTGGCTACTGGAGGAAAAGGGAACGCCGGTGCAAACGCCGTCCGGGGGAAGTGAAATCCGGATGCGAATGATTAACGTATGAAATTTTCTGTTTTTCAACAATTTACCTAATCCCGTCCATCCGCTTCGGGAATGTTTGTGTGTGAGTTGCTTACACGCGAAAAACTGAGATGACTGGGACTGGCGAAGGTGGAGGATGCAAACATAAAAAATAGCACACCCCGTGAGGGATGCTTCGTAAATATGACTACCTTTTTAATCCCTTGCGGGAGGAAGGTGTTTGCGGGAAAACGTGCGCCCTTCGGAGGAGGAACAAGGTCTGCGAAAAGAGGAAACAGTCAAAATAAACAGACCATGCAGCAACGGGAACCGGGACCGGGCCACCCGTAACCACCCGAACTGCGAAGGTTCTAACATCGTAGTTTGCGATGGCCCGTGGAAACTGGTAAACCGGGACTGAGGTTAGACGCTTCGCTTCCCACGCAGCTTACAGCCCAATTAACAAGTGCTCGGTGATTATGAACGTCATCATTATCATCATCATCATCTACATCAGCCAGAGATCAACATATTTTGCACATTGGTTGCAAGCTTCGATGGAAGCAGACAAAAGGGACGAATATACCGAATAGGATAAAGATTCGTCGAACAGATACACCACAGGATTTTTAGATAACGTAGCACAAATGAGGCGATGCAAAACATTGTACCTGTTGGTAAAACACGTTTTCGACTTTTTTTCACACAATAAATTACAGCAAACCCGCCAATGAACCATGCTGTGAGAATCTGGTTAAGCCATCGAGATAAAAGATTATAAAACAGGTGTTTTGTATTTGATTTTCAAACTGGAAAGTACATTTGATAGTATTTTGTTTGAAATTACACAACACAAACTTAAACATAAATCCCGCTCCAGTTGGTTTTTGGTTTTCTGGAGCGAAACAACCTAATTAAATAGTGCATTCAATTTGCAATTCGTGTTCTGAAGAACCTGGTTTACAATTTGTTTTATTGAAAATGAAATGCGCATAATAATTATGACTCTCGGTTTAGGTACGATTTCGTAATAAATTAATCAAATAAAAAATCGTTGTGCAAATGCAATGAACCTTTACACAACCTCGTGCATATAAAAAAACGAGGAATGTACTTGTAATTGGAAAAATAATCCCATCTTCTTAATTATAGCATGAATGGTGTAAAATTAATTTAATAAAGGCTTTCATGCACCTGGTAGTTCTGTATAAAATTGAAACATAATTAAAACCAACACACACGAATTTCTATGAACGGACATTAATTGAGATATTAACAATTGTGAAAAGGAGTCATGTAATTGGACAAGCGAATTGTACGAAAAACCTTCCCTCCTGAAGACAAAAAGGAAGATAAATGTCGCAATGAAATATCTATCTTTCACTTAATCCTTAACAAAGACACCAGTATCCCGTGGATCCCGTACTTATTGCGGAAACCTAGCGCTGTATTAAAAGCTGGTGGCTTTATGGTCAGAGGTGGTTTCTCGTGTAGTGTTTGCCCCACTCGAGTACCTCTCGCATGGGACCCTCGGGAGTCTCCATTCAGCCGGGTGGATTGCAGAGCATGGGAAAAATAAAACACACGTCCATGGAGTGCTGCAACCGGATAATTCACGATGGAGCCTCCGAAAAATCCGGGCAAAGCCTGCGGGAAGACTGCAGGAGCAGCTTCTGCTGCTTGATTACGCTACTAATTGCACCCCGAGAAAGCTGCTGATGAGATAATATTACACTCATCCTCGTTGAAAGCTTCCTCACGGTTCCCGCGACAAGACCTTCACGCGCTCCCCGCTCACACCAGCTGGAGAAGTTTCGAAATGGATTGAATTGAAGGAGTGTGTTTGCATAAAGCATCGTCAGCACATGTTGTTCGAGCCATTTCGGTACGATGTGCTGCATGGGCAGAGCGGGAAAAACAAGACCCCATAGAGTTCCCCCGTTTTCGAGCGTCGAAGGCACTTCTCTTTCACCGCTCGGTCATGGCTGATTTTCTCGTAATTAAAAAGTAAGAAAGTAGCCTGCGCTGAAAAAAAAGCGCGCAAATGCACGCTGAACCGGCGCCAACGGCGGGTGCTATTCAGCCGAGGCTATTCAGTGCATCAATGCACTGTGCCGATGCAATACGTCTCGCCTTTCGAAACCCGCTGGTGCCACTCGAGTGTTGCATAATAACACACTAGTGGTTACTTTAGGTACGATATGTTCCAGCCACCTTCGCGTCTACTGGTTCTCGATCCTTCCTCAAATGGGTCTAATCTCAATGAGCAACCCCTTCCCGGTTGGCGGTCGAGCTTAGATTACGAGCGCACATATTCATCTTCACCTTGCGCTGAATTTTCCATCTTGCAAGCCCGTCCGCCAATTTCCTGTACCGAAAACTAGGCTCGTTGGCTACTGACACGCGAGAAAATTCACCAACACTGCTGTTCATTCACACCGAGGTCTGCTACTTATCAATGGCTTACGAGGCATGTAAAGTACAAACCGTACCGTTCTTTTCTTAACCAGAAACACAGTTACCGAGCCCATTCAGGCCACTTCTTTTCCTCGGCGGCACCTCTCTAAAGCCAAAGAGAATATGAAATTAATGTTTACCGTCCTATCGCTTTCACGTGTATGGACACCTTAAGCGCAGTGACAGGAGATCTATTACAACTAGCTTCCCTTAGCGAGGGATTAAAGTGAAGCGGGGTGGGCATCGGCTGCAAGAGAATAGATTCTTTGTTGATGCAACGTAAACCAAAACTTGGAGCTTCTTGAGTGTGCGTAAAATGCAATTACTGAGCTTGCGTCATAGCCACTTCATTAGTTGGAATCTGTTTCGAAGAATAGTGCGCCTGCACACTATGTGCGCTTTGTAGTACTTTTCTTTCACTACTGGGCAAATCCTTGAATTATGAGGTTCCTTTTTCTATTCAATGTTTATTTACAAATTAATTATATTTTTAACATAAAATACGCAGACATTCAGCGATTCTGTGGCAGCAGAATGAATAAAAAACAGTGGGAAAACGAATTAAGAATGTTCAAAGTTTTGGAAATGTTAATGCTGTTCAACATTAAATGACTCACTGATTCGTATGGCTTTAGCGTAATACTAATTTGAGCCCATCGGCGATGCAAGGTTCTGTGAAACTGCATCACTTATTTCGGGGTCTTTAACACAAGGGCCCTCGAGGGCACCGAGCACACTTATGTGCAATTCCACACGGGGCCAAGCAAAAGCCTACGTCTGGGAATAATCTGAACGCTGCCCACCGCATAAGTTGCCAAGAAATCTGAGCGAACGAATTAAAGAATCGTCGTGGGCGACTACCAGGATGTTGCAGAACCGTCGTACGTCGGCGACGTGGTAGAATTGTGAAAGAATAAACCGGTACGAGATGTTTCCGCCGACGGATCTCCGCTGCAACGCGAGATGTATACGCTCCACAAATAAAGCGTACGCCTTTGAAGCATCGCATCGCGGGTTTGCGAAACCGACGACCTCCTTCCGGGCGAAGTGATTCGTCTTCGCGTTTTTATTCCTGCGCTTTAAAGTGGGACCCACCGCACGCCGGATTCAACTTCCGTCGGCAACCGTCGGAGATTTCCGCACGCTTGATGAAATCAGATTACTCATGGACATGGGACCCGTTTCCTGGCCAGCATTAATGCGCAAACATAACATTCAGCTGAGGCAACTGAGTTCTGAAGAAATCGTCCACCGGAACTAGGCTGCTTGCGAATCGCGCGTTCGTGATTAAGAGAAAGAAGCCCTGAATGGCGAGAGCTTGAAGTTCTTGATGTTGAAGAATTCAGGCTTTCGCTTGGTACAATGTCACATCGCAGTGTGGCATGAAATCAAAAGCCCTTCAAGGCTCTTGGGTGCACAATAGGTAACGTGTTCCGTCGTAGGCTTGGTGCCTGGTGCTAATCAGCAACAGAACAGCTCTTTAGGCAATCCAGGAGGGATTTAATTTCTTCATTCAAATGAGATATTTCACTTCCTAAAACGTTGGTTGGTTAAGAAGGTGTGCTTAAGTGATGAATGATGCGACAATGTTGCTAATGGCGTTCGTTTTGCTTATCGCCAACAGGTTAAGATCTGGTTCCAGAACCACCGGTACAAGTGCAAACGGCAGGCGAAGGAGAAAGCGATGGCAGAGCAGAACCAGCACAATCAGGTTAGTAATCGCGGCCAGCCGCACAACCTGCGTACCACTCGGGTGCCGTCGGACACTGCGTCCGTTGTTGCTGCTGGTGCTGGTGCTGGTGCCGGTGGTGGTGTTGATGGAGGCGGAGTTGTTCCTGCTGATGTCACCGTGGTGAAGGACTCGACCAGTCCGACGCCGTCCTGCGACCTGCAGCTACTGCACCGCGAGCAACAGCAGCAGCAGCATCAGCAGCATCAGCAACAGCATCAGCAGCAGCTCCATCATCTGGTGCGCGAACAAACGCAGGAGGCGTACGAGGACCACTCGCAGTCGGACGTCCTACTGCCGGGGACGGCGCAGTACGTGAACGGCACCGGAATGCTGGTCGGCATGCTGCCCCACCCGATGCTCGGCTCGTCCCCGGTCGTCGCGTCCGGCCCAGCGCTGCGTCCGACGTCGACTAATGCGAGGTTTGTTTTTCATCCCAGTCAGCCAGCTCACCACGACGTGTGGCCGTACCAGTACTAGTTAAAGATGGCAAGCCGTGCTCCGGCGGCTCCAACTCGAGCAACACGCACACCGGCAGCAGTGGCAGTGCTGCAGCCGCCGCCGCAGCCGCCGCCGCTGCAGCCGCGGCCGCCGCCGTCCAGCAGCAACAGCAGCAGCAGCATCAACAACACCAGCAACAGCAACAGCAGCAACAGCAGCACGGACAGCATCCGTCCCAGCATGGACAGCATCCGGCGCAGTCTCATCAGCAGCAGCAGCAGCCACATCAGCAACAACAGCACACACATCAGCAGCAACAGACGTCCGTAGGAGGAGGCAGTGGGGCCACGGCGGCCGGTGGAGGAGGTGGTGGCGGTTCCGGCACGCCGACCAGTGGCCCCGGAAGTGGTGGCAGCACCAGCAATGGCAGCGGCGCTAGTAACGGCAGCGGAGGACCGGCCAGCGCCGGCAGCATAGTGTTGCTGAACGACTCGAACGCCCACTCGCCGGATACGGCCACCGCGGCGCTGCTGTCGTCGTACAACGGGGCCGCCCACCAGCACCAGATGCTGCAGCAACCGTGCAATAATGCCCTCATGTCCAACAGCCTGGCGATGGCCTACCGGAACCAGAACAACTTCATGGCCAACAGCCACCAGCAGCAGTGCGGCGGCTACCTGCCGCTGCAGACGCGGGCCTGGTAATATTAGTGGAACCGCTTCCGTTGTGCCCCGACGGGATGATGTGAGCCAGCGCCGGAATCGGTTTCGGTTCGTGCGGGAGTGAGTTTCAGTTTCTTTGCCGTGCAAGAACGTGAAAGTGTTGAGGGGAAATATTCGGACAAAACTTTCGAGTGTTTTAAACGGACAATTTGTTATCTCCTAATTGCGAGTAAATTTCCTATCCAAAAGTGAAAACCGTAGAAATGCGGTGTTTTAATTGTAACCATTTTCTAAATTCCTTTCACAGGCATTCCAACTCCTTCACTTAGATTCACTTCCAACAAACCACGACTATCCTCCAACTGCTTGTATATAACTATTTTCGTACCGATAGTACAATCGTCCCTCTTTTTTTTCGCTTATTGCGCTTTAGTTTGTCTCTTTATATGAAAGTAGTGTTTTCTTGTAGCAATCGATTATTAGTTTTAACGCCAGACATTGGCTGGTTTGGAAGAAGAAAAGGAAAAGGTTCTGGATTTGAAGCGCTGGAGCTTGGCGCAAACACCAGTACAACATTAGCTCGGTAGGATCTATGCTGCACCGGTAGGACGACGTGTTTGGTTTGTCTTCACACCGCGTGTGAAAGTGTGCGGTTCGATTGTGGCCACCGATCGACGTCGGGTGCGCTTTTGTGTAAATTGTTTTTAAAAAATATATCAAAAGAAGAAATAGATGTTCCAGCGTCGGATCGAGGAAACACGAGTTTTGGTAAAAGGCAGAGCAAGAGGAAACTTAATCGAACATGTGAAGCGGCATGCAAATGAATTAGATTTGGCTAAGGTAATCGGGTTGGGTTCGGGGTGAAAAATGTGCACCAACGCTAGAGAAAAACGCTTCTACTACCTTCGGAAAGGGTGAAACAATGTTCGATAAAAAGGGACATTATTAAGCCCACGTGTTCCGTTCGTTTGCGTCCCTGCTGGAAGCAGTACATTTCTATTGGCAGTTTCTCAAGTGAATGCGTTGCGGTGACGTGAAAAAAGGGGAGAGAAAATGTTCCACATGTACCTTAATTCCAGTAAGTAAGAACGACAAAATTAGCGAACACACCCACTCACGTTTGTATATAACTGTTTTATTGAGCATTGATTTAAGCACGCTAGCGTTTAGAAATTAAACACAGACAAACAACATCCGAATGGCTTGCAGGAGTTTTGCATGAGCATAAGGCAGAAGCGAAAAGTTGTTTGAGCGAGAAATGTACTAAACAACGGAAAAGAAAAACAACAAACGACATGTGAAAGGGTCACTCTGTTCTCAATGTGATTGTAGCATTGGAAATATGGATAATTAAATAGGTAAAAGGTATTGGTCATAGCCCGACACAAACGACTCGTCGAAAACAACAAGCAAAAGTATAATAAAAATATATATAATAACGATGGTACATAAACTAATTGATTAATGATAGAAAGATACAATGAAAAAGGTCTCGGCTTAAACCAGGGCTTTATGAAATGGGTTGACGGGACGAAGAGAGATAAAGTGCAAAAAGAAATCAGGTCGGAGCAGTTTTCTTAAGAAAGTCATCAAAATAGGAGGCAAACTGAACGAACACTGATATTTTTATTTCGAAAATTACGAATTGTTTCGCGCTCGTTGGACGTTACCGTCGCCATTTTTTGATTATTGGATAATGAACTTGAGTTGCACAACAGATGAAAACAGATACAGGTAACATAAACGAATCGAACCCCAGGAAAGATTTCATTTGATAAAGCGTGACACTTAACCGTAAACAGAAGGCATCGCCCGTCTAGCAAAATAAAATGAATCAACTCAAAGTCTGTTCAGAAGCTACTAATGGGGCAAGCAAACAAGAACTACTACCGTGCTATGGGCAAGAAGTGAATAAAGGTTCAACAAAAGAAAAACAGAAAATAAGAAAATCAATATCTCACGAGATTTAAGAGAAATGTGCAAATCATCAACACACGAAGGAAATTGGGTAGCAAGAAATGTAGCAAAGAAAATACGAGCCAGGATATGCGAAAGAAGGCAAAATGATGTATGCAAACCACCCATGAGAATGGAAACGAAAACAAAAGTAAGAGTTTAAAAGAAAATATAAATCACCGAAAATAAATAAACGAAAACAAAATGTATCTCAAAATGCGCATGTTTTTCTTAAAAATAATCCATGAGCGTTGGCTTTTCTTTTTTCTGCTTTCTTCTACAGATGATTCCACGTTTTATTGGGGAATAACGTTTTGGTTTCAATGATTCAAGAAAGATTTTCAGAAGTTTCAATCAGGTCAGGTCCTGACATTTGTTTTGCTTAACCTTACGTTAAAAAAAAAACATAAAAACATTTTAACGATGACCTCCTTATCAAAAACGCTTTTCGTCAAAACTGAGCGATACAATCTTAGCTCAATCCGTGCGGAGGAACGAGTCCCGCTTTGTCTTGCACAAAATGAAGGCGTCTTATCGACTTGTAAACACCGCCTTGGTTCGAAGCTTAAGGGCAAGCGCTAAAGAAACTTCCCGCCTACGTCTTGGAAAACTTTTTCATCGTTTTGCCTCCCCGGGAAGGATACGACCAGCCGCATTAGTATTCATGCTCGCGGAGCTGCCGTTTTGTGTTTCCGAGGGAGTCAAAGTGTACACAGCGAAAAAGGGTTTCCCGGCCATTTTTCATTTTCCCTTTTTTGTGCCAAACCATTCTCAGCACTCCTTATCTTTTTCTTCGTTCGTACGTTGTTAAGAACGACGCCGTACACGAAGAAGTCGCGATGAATTTTGAATAGAAATAAAACAGAGCGATCAGCCGCCCCCTAAACGAAGGGGACCTACCGCTTGGGCGAGAAATTTGTCTTCCACCAAAAGGGGGAACCTTTATAAATGGCCTAAAATGAACCGACGACAGAAATGATTTCGATAGGCTGGAGGCGAACGAAAGTAAGAATTTTGCGCTGATCCTTATCGGATTGATTGCCTGGGTAGGAAAAATGGGACGGGGCCAACGGCCGCGAAGGAGGTTGAACATTTCGGGGCCAGGTCGTTTGCGGGAAGAAACTCGTCTTGAAAGAAGTTATGAATATGATGGTGACAAAAATCTACAATGCTTCGGAATGATAGCCAGGGGTTATGAATATTATATTTTGCCAGTCCTA
Organism: Anopheles sinensis; assembly: GCA_000441895.2. Lineage (NCBI taxonomy): Eukaryota > Metazoa > Arthropoda > Insecta > Diptera > Culicidae > Anopheles > Anopheles sinensis. Next base: position 251,034 of record KE525354.1, on the reverse strand, counting down.
AAATGTCGTCCCTTTATTTTAACGGAAAATCGTTGATTGATGATGGCAAGATGTAAGAACGTTAGGTTTTAAAAAAATCAATTTACTATCTTTATTTATGTCTTGTCGTCAGATTTATTTGAGGTTTACATCAATCTTATATTGTTATTTCATGTTGATGATACTTTTCCTAATAATGAACAACGTTTAATGTAGTTCGTTTCAAGTTTCAATAATTGCAGTAACTAGTACAATAAAATTAAAGATTATTTCATTTCCTTGCAAAATTTACGATCCCTCGAACAGAAACGCGCAAACCACATTCTTCTCTATTTATAATACATCGACAAATTAAATTCCACTTTTGCAACCATGCTCAAGGAAAATCTTACTCCGAATCTCGCCTGGAGATTGTGACACTAACGAACCTCCACTTCCTCCTGACGGTTGCGCTGACATTGGTCAGAGTTCAACTCGACACTCCCTCCAATGCCAACGTCAGCGGCAACGTGCTGGTCCTCATCCGCTCGAAAAGCACGTTCCTTAACGCCGTCGGACCCACGAGATGAGCCAGCGAGATAGACCGTGCGCTTCCGTTCCCCGACGGGCCGATGGAAAACGCTTCATATGCCTCCCCGATTCCCCCCTCCCAGGACGCTCCGACAACTACCATCAAACCCGCAGCAATCCGCGCAAACTTCTGCGTCAGTGTCGGTCCTATTGTTTTGCGCCGGAAGCGGGGGTTGAGGTGGAGTGATGGAGAATGGAACCAGTACGTGACTTGGACAATTGCACTCGACTGTCGACAGGTAATAGGGAATGTGAAGGATGTGTTTGGGTTGTTTTTTCCTTTCGTGTTCGTGTGTCTCTGTTTAAAACATTTCTTCCTGTTTTCCCAGCGAGTTTCGTTTTCCCTAGGGGGGTTTCATCCTTCTGTCCTCACGTGTCTGATATTTCACATTGTCGCCATTTTATAAGCGGAACACAAGATTAATTTATACTTAGCATTTGGACAAAGAGTTCACATCTTGCTCATCATAAATATATGAAGCTCAATCAACTTAAGAAAAAGGTTCCGTTTTAGACAAATTTCATTTAGGACAAATGTGAGTCACAAAACGCGAAAAAAATTAACCACAACCTAATGAACAGTAAATCTTGGTAGAACCAGAGCGAACTCGGAAACCCACATAAAACTCTTGACATTACTCTTGAGCCGGCGAACCGCCAGCTCCCAGGCCCGCATTCAGTAATTCAATATGTCTGTGAGCAGAATCGAAGCAATAGAGTTTCCTCCCCAACGAGACCGATTTCCCGGGGGCGGAAATGGTGACGGCGACAAACGGAAACGCCGAAGGAACGTGCCGAAGTTTGATTTTGCTTCTGCGTGATATATTGCGTGCCGTCGTCGACTCTGGTCCCCTTGTCGGGTACCGAAACGGAAGAAAACCGTGTGCCTTGTACGCATGTACAAGAAGGAAAACCTAAGTCCTCCCCATCCCAAGCCGCTTCAGGAAATACTACCGAGGCGTGACGGTTTTGCTGACGGGGAGCGAATCTAATGAGCAAAACTTTGAGCATCTTCACCACTGACCCGCCGTCTGTATCGTGGAGAAATTTGGCGAAAAAGCGGAAATTTGGATCTCATACCCCCATTTGAGATTACCATCCACAAGGGCGCTCCAATGAAAGTCCCTCAATGGAACAGTTCTTCTTGTTACAGAGGTCCCAAAATATTCGTGCCACGAACCCCAAAGAAGGCTTTTTAGCTTCTACGTGATGACGGATCGCAATCAGCGCCGGACGAAACGAAACGGATCGCTGTCATGTGATTAGCGTCGGATAAGCGTGACAAGCCGGCTGACGCCTTCTTCGCTGAACCAGCATCCCCAGCAAGGGCAGGAGGTTTGGCCCGAAAAAAATTGGGGAAAGAAAAAAGGGCGTTCGAAGAAGAAAAAGAACGCTTCGGAAAGAAAAAGGGAAGGCTTTGTAATGGCTTGCGCCAGCAATTACCTGGAATCGATTATGGTTGTTTGACAGCTCGCGCCTAACGCGTTTGACAAGTGAGCTTTTTTGTTGTCGAGTTTCGGCCGTTGTGCATTGTTTATTATTGTGATCTCATCCTGGACGCCGACTCGCGCACCGTGGCGCTGTACACGATGGCTAGCTGGCAACGTATTTTTTTTTCATGGAAACCCACACCACCAAAGTGACGTTTTTCGGCGATTCAATTCGTAGCGGAATTGATCATTTTTGTTCCTTCTTTTCGAGAAAAAATAATCAAAGGTGATGAATAAATTGATTTGCCCGCCATTTAGCCCTGCCATCACACTGGCTTCAACAACAGCCTAATAAATCATCCCGGGCCACCGGCGCAGGCACGAGCCACGAGGCGAAGACAGTGGAAATTGGTGAATAATTACTTAATTACCGCAACCCTATACCGCAGAGGAGAAAAGTGCTTCCTTCCCTCGGCCCCGGCGAGGCGTTTCTGTAACGTAATTCCACGGTTTCCCGGATGACCCTTTATCTTCCACCTTCCGGGAGGTCACCATCTTTGGTTCTCTGCCGTTGAAGTTGTTCTGTGGAAACTCCTACCGAAGCGATTCCGAAGAAATCCTTTCGGGATCCCAGCGCGCCTCGGACGTGAGGTTAGGGTTACCGTTCGCCGAACGCGCCATTTCTGCTGACTAATCGTCACTTCGGTACCATTTTCTCGCTGCACGTCGTCGGCTCTCGAGGTCCCGCGAAGGTCCGGAGACGTTGGAAAACGGTCGAACCAAATCTCAGCCCACCCAGGTGATTAACCGTTGCGCTCATGATGGGGAATCGTTCGTAGGCTGGCGCATTCCCCCGCATTCGACAACGTGTCTGCATGACGACGCCATTCCTTCTTGGACACCTCGGAAACGGACACCTCGAAGACAGCGAGTTGGAAAAGATTGACAGGACATCTTCTTCCCCCTGGTGCCGTCGTCCATCCTTTCGCCCGATTGCGC
>KE525354.1:178695-232976 GCA_000441895.2 Anopheles sinensis | reverse complement strand
GTTTGACATTCCCATCTTCAAGCTGTCAAACGTCTGCAGCAATCACGATCACGTTTTATTCGCTTTTGGTTGTATTGTTTTATGTTTTCCTCTCGTTTTTCCCCCATTTCCATTTTCCGCCATTGCGCGAACGTTCACCACTACTGGTGCACCTAGAAGTGTGTATTGTTTCTCGAGCGGATATTCTTTTTTAACGTTTCGTATTTCGTTGTTTCGCTTCTTTTGACAGATTCTTTTTTTTTGTTTACTACTTTTGTCTTTGTATTTTTCCCCCGGTACGCTCGTTGCGTTCGCCTTATGCTGGCAGTGAACTGAATTTCCACATGCTTTTATTCCTCCCTCCTTTTGCCCTCCGCTCACCGTACCTCTCCGTTGCCGGAGTATATGGCATATGGAGCCGTGAAGAGTCCTTACGGGCTCAACTCCTGACGCACTCCCGTAGTCCCCCACGTTCATGCATTCATATCCGGGGCGCGCGCGCATCGCCAGTACGTTCGCTCATCGATTGTTCGATCACGAGTGGCCACTCGAAGATTTTGTTTCTGAAGGAGCACGATCCCACCCTGCCGGAGTCCGTAGAAAATTCCAAACGCAGCATATGTACGCCGTGCCGTGCCAGCGATGGCGCATTATTGTGCGCACCCCGCGCTCAAGAGTACCCCCTTCCTCCCGGGTTCCGTTCAGCTGTTTCGCTCCGGCGGCGACCGGTTTCCGGTTTTTCACGTCACGTCGTTCCCGTCGCCAAGCACGCTGAAGGATTCCTCGATGGAGTTCATCTGCACCATTTGCCTCGCGCGGGACGCAAACAGTTTGCCCCAATTTGATTCGATGACCAACGGAATTGACTGTGCCATGATTGGTGAGCGTAATAATCCGTTTAAAGGAAACGATTCTGAAGGTATTTTTGGCACCATTTCATCCGATCACAAATATTGCGTCTAGCTAGGCAATACTGATTGAATAAGATTAAATTAAGGTCAATTAAGAATGTTTATCCCCTTTATTCTTAAATTTAAACAGTGTTAATCATTCCGAAAAAGAGGAAACTTTGCAATTGTTTTCACCTGGGAAGATTCATGAGTTTTGGAATTTCCCTTATCCACCCATCGCGAGTTTGCCACATACGGGTTCATGATCGCAAGTTTTAAGGAGCAAGTCATTCCGTCTTGAAGTAAGAAACGAAACTAAACCGATCCAGCCCAAACCAGGAATCCCTTAGGGCTTTACTCCACTTAACTTTACAAGTTTCCGTTAAATCAGCTCAAGTGGCATTGTGTGCCTTCATTTCGACCATTTACTTCATCCTGCCGGATGCAGAGGAAATGTTGACCGACTTTACCGCGTTACATACGGTATTTCCGTGGTCTCAGCCGCGTTCTGTACTGTGAATAAAATAACAGCTGTTTGAAACGGTAGAAAAAAATGGTAAAGGGTTTTTGTTGTTCTTTTTATTTGAGTTTTAACTACACAAAGGAAGAATCAATCATTGATATACAATTGTATAGTTACATCAGCTAGATGGTCGACATTACCTTCTAAAACTAAAAAGTGTTCGATGGAACTCAATCCTCAATTTCCACCTACTAAGGAATACCAACACTTGAGGTAATAAAAATAAAATGGAAAAAATAGAAAATGGCAAATTTACACAAAATAAAAATTTTACGGTTAGTTGCGAAAGTAAAAAGAATAAAAGCTGAGGTTCTATCCTAAAAACTAACCAATCAGCACCTAAAAAGAGTGGAACAAAAGACTGAGGAGTTTAGAAGAAAGAGTGAGAAAGAGAAAATAGATACATAGACATTGAGATAGCGAGGAAACGAGGAAAAGGTTGGTAGTTTTTCCAACTTTCGAGTGGCCTTCTCTTGACATCGCGACGTTTGTTGATCTCGACTGTTGAGTTTTTCCCCGGCTCCACCGTTCGAGCACAACGCGAGCGGAAATCAACTGTCAAACTTGTCAAAACGATCCCCGACCGATCAGAGTAGTACGGGAAAGTGTTCGCACGTACGCTTTGCCAGACGGTTTTGACGCCAATGGGGAAGGCGGAAGGCCCTTTCTGACCTTTCCCGTCATCGGAACGTTTAGCTAGAGCTTGCTTTTTCCCCCCATTTCCCCAATGGCCACATTCCTCTGACCATTGGAATGGCATAACGAAGCCCTGCGGTGGGAAAGCGAAGAAAAGTATGAAGAAACTCAACTAGTCGTGGTCGAGTACGTGAGTAAGGAGTTGGTTGGCTTCGCATCCAAACACTGTCAGTTGGCTACCGGCAACTCCGACCAACTGGCGGGATTTCAAGCACTGGCGCCCGCCATCACCCAGAATTGGATAACAGATAATTTTCCACACCGGGTTTGCCTTCGACCATTAACAAAAACCGACACCGCATGAGCCCTCCGGAACCGAGCAGGTCTTATTCAGCACAGATTCGATAGATCATTTTGTTTATCGGCACTAAGACACGAACCTCTGGAACGATTATTAAACCTTGTAAAATATATTAGTAATACTACAAGCTCTCTTTGAAACAAACGGGCTAAAATTACTTAGTAGTGTAGATTATTGAATCTTCCCTCTCTCTCCATTGATTCCACCAATGGACCATCATGCTTTAATACTTCCTAGTAATGCTACAACGACGCACTGTTCCCTTTTGCTGCACTGCAAAACGATTTGGAGCTTCTTTGGGGAACTCCTCACGCACCCAACAGAACCACATACCGAGAATAACGTCCCACCAAACCCCATCGGCCAAAACAAAGATAGTGAGCACTTCAGCCACAGGCATCGCTTCAATCTTCTTCCCGGGCACTTCATGGCGCCAGCAATCGGTTCGAGCGGAGGTGTGGCACTAGAAATCTAGCGGGCAGTGGCTCCATCATCCATCCTACTGAGGAACTGACAAGTGAGGCGCCTCGAAGGCTGAGAATGGTCGCTTCACCTGTCAACCGGGCATCGCCGCTAAGGTGACGCAATGTTTGTCGAGAGGCGGTTTTGGGGAAACATTAATTAGGAACCAGCATTTCTCTGCTCGCCCACGTGGCCTGAAGAGGGTTTGCGCTTCTGATCGCAAGCATCGGTTAGTTGTCGTTAGGTTTCACAATTTTTTTCTCACAATCTTCTCTATAAAAATATTGAATGCCATTATATATTTAAAGTAAAAATTTTAGTAAAAATGATAGAAAATAAAGTATTGTTCAAGATAGTTTATATGAAACAACTAAGTGATATCGGTTGTTCTGAAGTGAAATGTCGAAAATCATATCATACCATTCATAATTAAAATTGGATTAACTACATAAGGGGTTTTCCTCCCTTTTCTATGCAAAGGAAAGTACATGAAATCCAATTCAACACGCCAAATTATCAGTTTGCTCAGCAAATGAAGCATCTCTACAAAATCCCAATTAAACGATACGCCGTAAAAGAACGAACAAAATCATGTTTAATTCCGGCGCAATAATTACAGAATCGAAGACTGAATGAATTTAATAAAGTTAGTTAAAAACTAACCAAGATTGATGCACCACACGATTTGTTCCTTCTTTAATTATTAACGATTAAAATGAACAGCAATGTTTCGCGTTACTATATTATTTTATAGTTTGCTTACACGCGCTTTCTTACCCTCAGCTTGGGGTTCCGAAAATTCAAACAGGGCCCGATACCAATTGCCACACAATGGACACACACCCCGGTGGGAGACCAACCATCTCAAGAAACTGCGCGACATCCGAGGGTTCCTTTCTCGAAGAAGGAAGTCCTACCTTCCGGCGAAGGGGCCAGCAGCAAATGTCGTGTGACCGCCCGGTTGGTGGTTCGGTTCCGATTTCGAGCAAGCGTGCAGCCGAGCAAGCCTCCCGACGGAAAGCAAAACCCAAAACGGAAGCTGGTCGTTGTCGTGTGTTCTTTTCTCCGGCCTGCTTCCTTTTTTTCACGACTCGCTAATTGATGTCTCATTTTCAGTCGCACGCGGAGCGACGGTCACGGGTGGTCGTCGGGGCCCCAACGTAATTTTGTTGTGATTTTATTACATGCAAGTCTCCCGTTACCGTCCTAGCGTGCGACGTTGTGGCCGGCTAGAAATGCCGGTCCGATGTTGGCTTTATTTCTCCTGTACCCACGGGCGTAAGTCGATTCTTCCGGACCGACTTTTTTCTTGAGATTATTTATTCCCTTCCAAGGGAGACGGGCGAACGGAAGGAAGTTCCGGACACCCGTGGGAGGTCTAAGGAACGTGCGAATGTGCGCAAAAATACCGCAGAGGGAGAATTTCTGCTATGTCGCATATCGGTGGATCGCGCGTGAGGTCCAGAATTTCCGTAGAAACCAAGCCTCGAAGGAAGTTGCACAAGAAATACGCAAATCGTCTCATCTACCAGACGATACAGTTTCTGAATTTTCGGCCTAAAACAGAAGCAACTTTATGTGGTATTATTCTTTCTCAATCAATATCGTTCCCGCATCTTCAAGCGATAAGATTCTTTTCATTCAGCCTAGAAAATTAATCTAGATCAAACCCAACGCACGATAAGAAATAAAACCTCCCGACGGTTGTTGGGAGTTGTGCTATTGTTTTGGGTGTGTGTGAGAGATTTTCCTTCACTTCGCATCTTCCTGACCACCGATAGGGGTGCCTGCAAAGCTGGGAGAAAATACATACCAGCCTGTGGCCGCGAGCAACGACGGGGTGCACCCGCGGCGCATAATGCATTCCGGTATACACGGACGGACCGAAGAATGCCTCCTTACGAAAACAATAGGATGACCTTTACCACTCGATTGTTCCGGCAGTGGAAGAGTTTGAGAAAATTCGTCGACGTTTTCCCCCGTAGGGCAGTAGAAGTTTTTCGAAGAATAAGTGTCAAGAGATCGCGAGAAAATTCGTTAGCCGAAAGAGCGTTTTCGCGCTCTTGGTTGAGATTTTCTCAGGGAATGCATAGAACCCGGTTGAAGTACAAATCTCCCGGTGGGCTACTACTTGCAGTGGCGTGAGAAAGTTTCGGTGAAAATCATTGGCAGATATTCTTAAAGTAAAAGGAAAGAAACATTCGGACCAAAACCAACCAGTGTTTATAAATAGAAAATGTACCTTTAATTCGCAATCAACCAAAAAAGTGTAGAAAAGACTCATCGTCACAATACAATGAAATGTTCAAACAAGGAATTCCCAAAACACAGAAGTGAAGCAGTTTAACATGAGAGGACAAAACATAACTTGAAACCGGTCATCACACCAAGGAAGAGGAAGTAAATAAAAGTAGTCAAACACATTCGTTAAAAGATACGTCTCCCATTCCCCTGTCACCGCGAGGGAAGGATTAGAGTTCTAAATATGATTTTCTTTATATGATTCACATCCGTTCCCATTTATACGCTCTCGCTAAACAGGACCTAGCATACGTTAGAACTTTTACTTGTCTTTACTGTTTTACACTATTTAGTATGCAGTACGCAGCATGGACCATATGTGTGTGTGTGTGATACAAATATACTTTGTACAACAATCATCGTTTGTCCCGTTCCGAACTATTCTGTTATTTTTGAGTTACTGATAGTTCAGTATGGTTTTCTTGAGAATTGCAACGTGCAAATGTTAGCCAATGAAATTGACGTAATGTGTGTTTGGTTATTAGTTTACTGCTCTACTTTTCCGCAAATCAATGATGAGCTTCTACCTTCTATCGTCCATCGGGTACGCAATATACGTTCTATGTTGTCCCTTTCACCGAGATAAACGTCCATGCGTTGTACTGTGCTGTTTTTCTTTTTCTTTTTTTTGTTTCAAACTGCATCTTGGTGGGTAGGAACATTTGGCCACAGTTCCTTAGCACTAATTCCGCTGATTGTTATTATACCGATTGTAACCGCCGCCACCGGAAGAGCCATAATTGTTCTGACCGAAACGACCGTTGTTGTTGTTATTATTGAAACGCTGTCCTCCACGGCCGCCGCCGCCGCCACCCCTGCCGAATTGACCACCACCACCCGAGCCGTCCCGATTGTACGGCCGCCCACCGTTGTTGTTCATCCAGCTGCTACTGTTGTTGCCGCGCTGGTCCGAGTCGTAGTTGTTGCGGGACTGAGTGGCGAACGGATTCGGCAGGACTGTGCTGGCCGCCGGCTGGGAGTTGCGGGAAATTTCGCTCATCATCTGCTGCTGGTACTGCTGAATCTGGCTGCTAAGCTGCTCAAATACGCTCCTACCGGCGCCACCACCACCACCTCCACCAGCAGCAGCAGCATTTCCGTTGTTAGCTTCCGTGGCGTTGCCAGCGTTGTTGTTGGACGAGTAACTGTTGCTGCTTCTGTAAGTACTGCCACCGTCGGTACTGTTGTAGCTGGAGAAGTTATTCTGATAACCTGCGACAATAAAGTTAAGGATTATTAACGAGCTTATCGCTGCTTTAACAAGTTGAATTTGTCTTTAAAAGTTCTTTCTTTTAAGTTGAAAAAAGGAAAGCGATGAACCGAAACATAATAATAAATGAAAATTAGAACTGACTTCGAATAAACGATAAAAATCATGGAGAGATTGAATAATGGCCGATTCTTATCAATTAAGCTCTGGATTATTACTCGGGTGTACTATTTTAAAGAAAATGGCCACCTTCTGAGCAATAAATTGTAATCGTGTTATAATTAAACCATGAAAAGACAAATTACAGATTCATTAGTTTGACCAGTTCGACACAAACCAACATTGAATAGAGCGCCTGCCCTCTCGAGAACGATTATTGTAGTTTTACCGAACCAAATCGAAGTTCCCAAATTATTCTCAAGTGCTGCCAAAAATCACGCAGAACTCGAGCGGTTCCTCCTGATTGCATCGATGGTTAGTTGGCGTGACGAGAGACCGGGAGTGGACATATTGTCACTCGGTTCAAAGGCGACAACCCTCTCCCGTCGCTCGGTCGCCCGTACATCCTCTTTCCACTTGACTAACCACAAATAATTCTCTGCATTTGTTGGAACGTTGGAAAAATCACGCCGTTCCAGCTAGGTGCTCGCCATAATTAAGGCCCGTGCCGTTCCAGCACGAGACCCGAGTGGCCACAGGATCAACTCCTGACTTCTCCACGCACCTCCCGAGAATAGAGGTCAATCCGTGTGCATCCGTCAGCCACAACCTGATGTGCAGTTCGGAACGCTCCGCCATTCGATAGCAAGTCGGTGCGCCGGAGAAGAGCCTTCAAACTTTTGTGTCACCCGGGGGGTGGTTTTGTTCGGGCGAAGTTGCGCCCTCGTGAATGAATGCGGAAAATGTTCAAGTGGACGGAAGCGACCGGCGGAGGGAGCGGAACCGGGATGGCAAGTGGACGCGCTGAGCCAGCCGATCATCGCCTGCCATCCTTGCACCCGCCAAAGGACCTCCAAATCTACGCCCGAGAATCGAAGCCCTCAAGTGCGAGTCGAGTTAAGTGGCCAAACCACACGGCAGCAGCAGCAGCAACCACTCCTCGTCCGGATGGTGGTCCGATGCACACAATAGTGACAATTTGTGTACGTCCTCTGGCAAATCCGCCCCCTCCTCCCTGCCGGGGGCTTTTTCACCGACGGGTTCTTTATCTACATCTTTATTCTTCTCGCACTTGGCGCACCGCAGGACACGTTTTCCACCGTTTTTTTCACCGGTGCCCTTATTATCCTATCGATTGCTGAAGCGTGAATTTGCCAGGATGTCAAGTTGGTAGGGATGGAGTTTGCTGAATAGGAAATGACTCTGATGGCCAGAGGAATATAACATGCTCGCCTACCTCGGAAACGTGAAAATCAATTCTATGACATAGTATGGATTTGGATGAAAGTATTTCTTTACAAAATTTAGTTAAAATTAATATCTTCATGCCATCTTTGAAAAAGAAAGTTCCCAGCGAGAAAGGAAAACCCACAAACGATAATTCCCTGCGTAAAGTAACAACCTTAAAATCCCACGTCAAAGTTGCATCAATCCGAAGTGCATTTCTTTCTCCAGCAGAAAAGCAGTTTGATGAGCAGCATATTTTCCATCGCTGCATCACGCTGGTGCCGGAAATCACTCAACTTATGCCGCCTCCCGTTTTGTTTTCCCTCCCTAATCGGAGAAAAACGGTGGGCTCCGGCGTGTATGCTGGCCAATGGGGTAGCGTGGTGTTCGTCGGAGGCTTTGGGCTCTCAAGTGCCGCTTTTCACCGCTTTAATGCGCCGAACATAAAGCCTCTCGAGTTCAATTTGCAATAGATTGTCTGACTGTCGCACTGGAACAATGCACTGGATGGATTGTATGCGGATGAAATGGCTTAGGAGTGAGGCACAATGCTGATAATACTTTTTAATCTTTTGACACAGATTTGATGTTAATTTAACGAACGAGAATTTTGAAAAACTTGATTAAAAAACCTTTCGCAGTGTTTGGCTGTCAAGCAAAACGAAGAGAAAACATCTGATGCCTTATAACATAATTTGCAAAAGCATCATTACCAAAGTATCGTTTCTATAAGTTTGCCTTCAAAAGATCCTCAGAAAAGCACCGATGCGTGAACCTGGAAAAGTTTACGCCAGGGTAATAATTTCCTCTTTGGAACACTCACCCGACAACCGAACCATATCTTTCATCTACACTATCATCAAATTGGATCACTGGCGGGATTCTTCAGTGACTCTTCGGGCGTTCTTGTGACAGCGCCGAAAAGCGCGCCCAGGTGACAAATAGAATAAAATTACGTTGACGAAACGAGTACTTGTCGGAATGACCCGGCGAACCCCGGAACAATCCTAAGCCGGTAATTAACCAAAACAAACCTAAAAACAACATAGCTCGTTCGCTAGGGACTTTGGGTAATTTATCGTTCGGGCAGATATCTATCGGGAACAGAGAAGAAGAAAAAGGAATCCCTCGAAGGATGGCGTGCGCAGAGATGAACATTGAGATGAGATATCGCGGCTTTTGTGTAAAGCTTTCTGGCGCATCATTGCTGCACTCGATCCTTCTGTTGTACCTTCTCGAAAGGCAAAAGGATACTCGAGGTGGTAATTCGATGCCGTACCCGTACTTAAGGGAGTACAAGCGGGGGAACAATATTCCGTGGAAAAGGAAGCCTTGTAGCATCCCGTTCCGCTGCTGGTTTTTCCATTGTTTGTTGCGATTGTTTGCAAACAAAACAGTCAGGATTACCGGGAGGAAAATCAATGAGCCACGAATGAACAAACGGGATTTGCAGGAGCATGAACTGTGGCAATCCTAAAAACACCTACTTTTTGTCTGTGGGAGAAGAGAACAGATCACCAAAGTTAACTCACTAACCCCATTATTATCTGTTCTGAATCCGATCGTAAGCCGGCGATAATAAATCGACTCAAACGTTTTTAATTAAGACAAGAAAGATTATTTAAGGTACATAACTTGTACATCATTGATCTACTCGTGGGAAGTAAACAAAGAGTATTGCACAAATACGGAAATAAAATAAATGCTACTTTTTCTCAAAACAAACAAACAAACGAACTTTCGATATTGGACGTTTCTTCTCTCTACATCGATTTTCTAATGTATCCCTAATATAGTATTCTTGCATCAAAATTATCCTTCCGAGAAAACAAACAGGCTCAATTTTAAAATGCTCAGCTTTAACTCGACACTTTGCCATCCAAGGGGAGATGATTTGAACTCCGCCTCAAAAGCATTTGTTGTTTGCCAAACCCGTGAAGAGTTGGATGAAAGAAAAAATTGAACAGGATAACGGGCAACACTTGAAAAATGTGTACCCACGTGTATAGGAAGAAAACGAAAGATAGCAAGCAAGCAGCACGCTGCATAATGTGGGTTAATTCGTTTCTCAAAACAGTTCAATTGCTAGGCGGAAATATCCTTGGATTTGATTCAAGCCATGCATCGGTAAACAACCCGTCCGGTCCGGTCTCTTTTGTCCCCGTCTGGGTTGGTCTGGGACGGAATTTTCACGATGCGTGTCTGATTGTGCCCGGACATATGTAAAAAACATTAACGCATGAACAAATCTCTCGCCCGTCGATGGCAAGTGGAATCCATCGGAAGCCTGCCATCAGTCCACGATCGTGCCTACCGTATTCTTGTAAAGGAACAGCCGAAGGGTTCCTTTTTCCATCGACCTTCTATTATGGTCCATCTTTTCAACGACAATCCCTCCTTTTCCGTTGGGTGAACGTTATGTCCTTATTAGAAACAAACAACGTGGACCAAGTTTTCTCCCCATTCCAGCCCTCGTCTGCCGCAGGACCTCGATGCAACGGTGACAACGAGTGCGCCGAGCAAGTGGAACACACCCGAAAGGAATGTAAATTGGATTCGTTCGATGGTTTGGATAAAGAATGGAGAAAAGAAAACAAATCGTGCTCCTTTCCCGCATTGTTCGACGCGTTTCTCACACCACTTCAACACACACGATACACATCGGGACGATTGAATGTGTTAACAATGAGATTATAGGATTTGAGGATCATTATATCACACTGCCAAAAAGAAAAAAGAACCGTCCACCGTTAAAGAACGTAGACTGATGATATGTATAGTCTTGGAAAAGTTATGTTATTTAAGCAGCAATTTCATCTTTTGAACCATTCAACTACTTTTCTCGATGTATTTAAATTATACTGGACTATAATGTGATATTTGTCCTGTATGGTGTATTATTCATCCTGATTTAAACACAAGTAAAAAGATAGAAAATCCAAAGGTAGGTTCTCCCCCCCGATCTGTATAAAACCTGGAAGGGATTCTATTTGGTTAACTTTCAACTATTGTTTTCGAAAATCTGTCTTCACCGGATATCCTTGCCGCATCATCATAATTATTGTCATGCAAAACATTAGTCATGTTTCACACGGCGCGCTCATTACTATGCCTAACCACATTCCCGGAGGCGCGATCCGAACACCTCGCAGAAAAAAAATCAACTCCTCGGCACGCAGCGTTGTCTCCCTCGGGAATAGGGGGTTCAAACCCGGAGGCATATTCGCTCAATTGTCCCGCACACGTGAACGTGCCGCGTACGCCATATTGTCGGGTGCGTTGATGGTACTGACTGCATACGTTTAGGAAGTAATAAAACAAAACATATTTTCCTACTTCTTTTGTGCCACGGAAAAAAACAACCAAAAGTCAACCGCCCCATAATAGCACCACAAGATGGCGTCCAAATGAACCGCCCGAACAGCTCATTAGTGAAACATATTCCGGCGGGATGCGGGAACATAACAGCACGGCACAAAAACCCCGTTCGAAAACCACAGCAGGAACTAATTAACCGAACAATATCCTCCCGCCCAGGGACGGTGGTATGATCCTCCCACCCCCTTCCCAGTTAGGAAGTTTGGTAAGTTGCATTCCTGCCCGGTGGTGGAAGGTAAGGGAGTGAACAAAAACGTGCCAAAGTGGCCATTCACAGGCGACGACTACTGGAGATGGAACGCTGGACAAACGGGGATGGGGTTGGCTACGGTGAGGGCTACGATGAGCGATTCCCTCGAGTAGGCACTTGTCGTTCTTTGGATTTAAAGGAAGAGAAAGAAAACCGCCATTTGTCGCATGGTACTAGCGCTAATGCATCGACATCATTATCTGCGCTTCATTCGCTTTCATTCGTCTCCTAATTGACGCCAAAAATATCAGTTGCCCTCAAGAACGAAGGCATATGCAGTGTAACCGTTTACTTACTTTGAATGGCAGCAAAACTGCCTTACGATGCTGCGTACGGTTAAGATTTATTGAAACATGTAAAATAACGTCTAAGTACGCTGCTCTTTCTGAAAACATTTACGATCGCTCGCAAACCTAGTTCCATTCCAATTAACATGGGACAATCCCGGTTTACATGGTGTCTTAGTCCAAGCAATCCTTCTACTTAAATCAAGGGCTACTTTGCCATTCCATTCTACTTTGCAAAGACGTATATGAGAACTAATATTATGAATGTCCTTCATTTTCCCAGTTACTACTGAAGTCCTCATATTCATATCACATCCCTGTTTACATGATCAGTATTGTAAGAATGAGGATGCTTATAACGAACATCCTTCAAACACTACCATGCTACAATGTAACTAGTTCCTTTGCGTTCCAGTTCAAAAGAAATCTAGATAGTTTGTTTTGAGTATCAATCTAGTAGACATAGACTTGAAGAGATCAGTCTAGTAGGCATCGATATTGTAAAAGAGTAAGTTATTGAGTTTAGCTTCTGATACTGTAAATCCTCCACTTCGAATAATCCCGCTGTTCTATTTCAAGGTAAGTGAATTAGTTATGGCACACCGTTATGAGCCCACTTTAAATCGTATCGTAATCGTAATTGTTAAAGTAAAACAAAATATAACTTACCACCACGGCTGTTTTGCCGATTGTTGCTGTCGTAACTGCCCTGTCCTCCCCGGCCCTGGTAGTCGTTCCTTCGCCAACCATTGTCATTGTTGCCATAGCCTCCTCTGCCACCACCACTGTCACCATTTCCGTAGCCACCACGGCCTCCACCGCCTCCACGTCCACCCCCGTAGCCCAATCCGAGCCGATTGTTCACCATCCGGTGACCGGACGCGTCGAGGTGTGCCCGGTCGCCGCGCTGACCAAAGCCAATCACTGGACCATCCTTCGCGTCCAGCACCTTCGGTTGATCCTTCGCATTCTCCAGCTTCCGGGCAGGGAAAACGAAATCGTCCGCAAACTTCGGATCGAGAAAGTCCACCGTCAGCACGCGATTGTCCGAAACGGCCACCTGGCCCGGTATCGGTGACGGAACTAGCCCTTCCTGGGGTACACATTCCTTCGTAGGCACGACCAGCCCTACGACATAATCCACCGTACACGCGACCTCACGTTCGTAGTCCACGTCGCCTTCATACAGACCGGCCAGCATACGATAGCCAGCCGAACCGGGTAGTATGAACAGCTTTGCGTTGCCATTCTCGTTGCGCCTTCGTTCCTCCTCCGTCAGCTGGCCGACCCTCGGATCCGTGGCCTTAAACAGCCGCTTCTCGTCGACGAACGGCAGCAGGGCGACACCCTGCCAGGCGAACTTCTTTCCGTTTAGATCGATGTGAAAATCGATCGGGTAGAAATCAATGATCGGACTTTTGGGATCATCCATCAGCTCTGCGAATGGTGGAGGGACGTGGCTACGGCTAGCAGCCGGGAAAACGCCCATCAGCTGCTGCAGCGGCTTAAACGGCGTGCCCTTATCAAAGTGTGTGTTCACGTTCGTAAGCAGCTTAAAGTCCGATGCGAACGGTGCGTAGTGGTAGGGGAAGTACCACTCCCAGGAGGCGCATCCCTGATAGTAGTACTTCAGCACCCAGCAGAGACCTCGCACGTACTCCCATGCGACCGTCTGGCGGAACGAAACGTTCTGCGGGGACACGTCGAACTTCGACTCGTAGTAGCGATCTTTGAATCCGTCCTCCCACAGGCGCACCTCATCCGGTGTTTCCTGCTCTTCCTCGTTCGCCAGGGTCACGGCCAGCGATTCTTCTGCCTTTCGTTTTACGCCACGCTGCTGTCCTCCCTGCTCGGAATTGTTCGACTGATTGTTGCCATCACCGGTTGAGTTGCCGAGCATACGGAAGTGGGCCGCTTCCTGTCGTGGATTCACAATCGCTTGCGGTTGCATGCCTCGACCCAGCGGCGTTGGGGCGAACTGCGATCTGTTAATCTGCTCAAAATTCGGCCTCTGCTGGCGTTGTTGTTGCGCGCGCATACGTTTATTGCGCTCCTTGAAGCGGTCCTCGCTCGTTTTGCGCTGGCGAAAGATTTCGTCCTCCGCGTAACCGAGATCGGTCATGATCATCTCGACACGCTCGAGCAGGACGCTACCGGAGTCGGTAATATAGCCGCGCGTCTTGTACACACACTTCTTGTACAGCGTCACCAGTCGATCGATGGCATTTTCGCGGATCTCCAGGCTGGGCAGATGGGGTAGGAAGTCGTTACCGACGAAGAAACACATGAACACCCAATCGTCCAAGACGCGCTCGAAATCGTAGGGGAACGGCAGGTTCGGCATGTCCAGTTCCTTTTGCAGATATTCTTTCAGCACATTTAGGCGCACAAAAATGAACTGCGGTTCCTTGCCGGGTGCTGCCGGTGGCCGATCACCAGCTGCACCTTCCGCCTGCAACAAACCGACACAGTCCTTCATCTCGTGTCCCAGTAGCTGACAAATGTCGCATGGTCGTTCCTTGTTCGGCAGGAACTCTTCACGGATGATTGTGAAGTGTGTCTCGTGAGTCGCCAGCCCCAACATGATCAGATCCGCGTCGGCGCCACACAGCACGTGGTGCGTGTTCGGGTCGTAGTCCGGCTGTACGCGTTGCTTCCGAATGTAGTCCATGATCTTGTGTTCACCCTCGCCCGGTACGTTCGCATCCGAGAGGATCACCTTAAGATTCTTCCAGCTCGGATTGTTGTTCATCCGTTCGTGAACGTAGTACTGCAGACACTTGCTCAGCCGGTCCATGAACGGCGTTCCCGGTGTGATGCAGTTGGAATCGAAGTGACTGCCCTTCTCCTTTTCCGGCGGCAAAATGGCACCCTTTGCCTGCAGTTCCTCGCGAATACGGGCCACTTCGGCTACCTTCTCGGCCGTTTCCTTCGACGCGCGGAAACGGCGGGAACGCTGCTGGTTCATCTTGGCGCGCGGAGCCACCCCGTCGATGGCCATGTACAGGACCTTGCGCGGCCGGACGATGTTCATCAACCGATCGATGCACTCGAAGATGGCAAGCATCATCTCGTCCTCGTCCTTTGGCGCCGGCTTGTCCTCCGGATGGGTGCACGGGTGAATAATACCGTTCATGTCCAGGTACAGATTGTCAAACTCCACCCGGTTCGGGTTTGGCTTGCTCATGTCTTCATAATGGACATTTCCTTCATCGTCGATGGTCTACGGGTAGAGAAGATGTTAAAATTGTAATAGATTTCCATCGTCGATATCACAACAAAACCTAAGTTCAATGCAACAAAACATGTGGCGGGCATGTTTTCTTCATTTTTTTTTCTGTGCTTTAACCTCATCAGCCAAACAAACAAGCGCGCCAGTCCCAATGCCCACCAAAGTCCCAATAAATCCAGCTGATCTGATTTCCAGATAGCGTGGAGAAAAGTGAAAGGCAAACTATTTCCCTAAAACGCATGCAGAAAAGAAAAAAGTCGCTGAAAACTGCAAAACACACAACAAACCTTCTGCTCGACGCATTCGATGATCACGGACGGATATTTGCGCGTCAACCAACGGAAGAATGCTGGTACTCCCATGATGTGGACGAAGCGGCGGTGGTAAAGTTTCGATAAAACGCAGGATTTTCACTTAAAAACTAAGTTATCCCTAGTAATTTCCCTCCTCGACGATTGCACTTTCACGAATCTCGATGAAACTTTTTGAAGCGATATGGAATCGCCGTCTGACAGACGGCACAGCACGTTTGATTTGACGTTTCAAGTTATCACATCCCCCGATGTAACCCGATGAAATTAAACAACCCATATTATGTTGACAGCTACATCAGTGTTCCACTTTTTTTTATTTATTTTCCGTCAACAAACAATGGATCGATCAAGGGAAAGGGTGTCAGGAATGAAGTGGTGGAAAGAGGGAATTTGGAAAGGAAAATAGAACTACGTCAAAAATTTTGTCACCTCAACCGTGGATCACTAATTTGTGAAAACAGTTTTATTCGCGACCTTCCCTGGTGCAACGGTGGTTTCGCTTTATTACCATTTTGGTTCGATTCAATAAGAAATAATCATACTACCACGGCAAGACGAACGGCGCACAGAACGACCTTCGCGTGAAACGAGAGTCGCTCGGTCGGTCGATGTACACACCTGTGGTGGAATGAAGGGAAAAGTCGAAGGAAGTTGAAGTGTACGTGAATTTGGAAATTTGCATTAATTATCCAGGAAAGAGAAACCGTACAGGTGGCTGCAGGACAGACACGGCAATACGGTTGGTGGGTGAATAATTAAAGGGTGAATCGGCTTATGTAAGGATCAGGCCACGGTGGTAATCTGTTGTTGTTTACATTCCGCCCGTGACGTCGTCGTTTTTGTGTGTCCTTTACAGAACGAATCCTTGTGTGGCCGTCTTTCGTATAATGTACCCAATGCTGCATTTCCCTCGATAGACGCGTAGCTTGCTGCTGAACGATAGCTCGATCTGCTACTGTGCCGGGGTCCCTGGCAACGCATTTTGAAACGGGGAAATGTTGCCCTTCCTGGACGATACTGACGAGTTTCTAAACTATTGGATTCTAAGGGCCGTCGCGCTGATCGTTATCTACTTAGCGTGGCGTTCGACCTACGTTCGGGAAGATCGTACCACCGCACCGGGTGCTGTGCTCGTGATAGAGAACAATTTGCGACGCATTAATGCAATTCAGCATAGCGTTACCACTATTATACGTGAGTACTGAGTGGCGCGAGCGTTGTAAGGTCCGATTTTACCAAAGATCCTTTCCCGTTGCAGTACGCAGCTCATCGCAGCAGTCCAATATTTCGAACGTAACGGAAACGGAGGAGCTTGATTTGGAAAACGACAGCATAGCGTCCTCGATCGATAACATAACGCAATCAATACTAACGGAAGCGTCTGAATCGGCCACGGGATTGGATTTAAGCGACACCGAGGGGTACACAGGGGTAGTAGACTCTTTCCACGATCCCGGACCGGAGGAAATAATCCGCCAGATGGATGCGACCGATGCTGAACCCTCAGCGACGTCAGGAACGGTAGCTTCATCATCTTCAAATTCATGCGAGGTGCGACAAAGAAAGAATGCAACCAACGTCACCGCGGAAGGTGCAGGCGAAAAGTCCTCGGATCCTGCCAATACGAGGGACACCGGTAGTCCAACCAGCTCGGCTGACGGTACACCGGTGGTGCCAGCCGTTACGGCAAAGCCCATTAGAATTAAATTAAAGTATCTTAACGATGACTCCAAGTTGGTGGAGGGCAACCTAAACGAAGGTATTGGAGAATTCAAAAAACGAAACTTCACTCTCGAACTGAATGCCCACAAGCTCGTCCGGTTGGTATTCAACGGACACGTGCTGCAACCGGATAGCAAAACGTTGGCCGCATGTGGCTTGTTTGACAACTGCGTCGTCCACTGTTTGATACACAACCAAAAGTCCTCGTTAAACGGCGCCACCGACCGGCCGCTGGAGGGAACGATGGGGGCCGAAAATCTGACCCAACCGAGCAGTCCAAGCGGCGGAGGGTTGGAAGATGGCGACGGTTTAGATTCCGACGAAGGATTCGACGGGCGTGATGGTAACGGGCATCCCGATAGTACTGGCCACGCTGGTACGCGCTATGGAACATATTTCATCTACATCGGAACGCTGGCCGTGACGGCGGTGATTTTGTACGGCTGGTACTGTCGCTTTCACTACGGCCATCTTTTTAATCTGAACTCTACGATTGGGCTGATTGTAACGACCACCACGTTTTTGATTATGATGCCGACGATCATTCTCGCTGATAGTAATACACCAAATTGAACAACATGTAACAACGTTTTGAAAAAAAACCCCAGGAAACTCTACGCACGACGTGGCTTCGATAAGATTTTTATCTTACGCAAACGAAATCTGCAAACGGACACTTCCTGTCTAGGTGGCGATCCGGATCGTCACTGTATCCCTGCTGAGCCCCTTTCCTTAAGGAGATTTATCTCCATGTTTTTTTTTCATTTTTCTATCATCTAATATTTCTACGTGATCCTTGTTTTGTACATAATGTGATCCAATAAAAGGTAAACGGACGAAATCAACATTAATTTCAACAACTGAAAGCAATGATTTCTCGATGCGGTCATATTCTATGTCTATACTGTTATGAAACCCTTATAAAGGATCTCGTCATTAAATTTATTTATTTATTGTAACAATTTGGATTTAAAAATCTGCAAATACGCTCGTTAAACGGAATCCGATATCCTCTGCTACGATTGATGTTTGCCTTCGTTTGTCCAGCACAGCTATCCCCCTTTTTCCTTCCTTGGAGTCGACCTTGAGCTTCACCGAGCCAGAATGCAATACGGTCGTGCGTCATGCGCATCGTTACGGGTCCTGTCATCCCATAATATTGGTCACAGAGCAAAAACGCAATTGTTCCTTCGCAGTGAAAAGGTTCCCACAATATCAGTTGTAGTAAATTAACGTGTTGTTCCTGGTATTTCAGCAGAATGCTTCGAATTCCGGCAACACGTGCCGCGACCATCGTGGGACGGCATCCGGTGCGCGCGTTGGCCACCACACCGGCGGAGCTGCCCGAAAAGATCGAAGTATTCGTCGACGATCAGCGTGTGTTGGTGTCGCCAGGGACCACCGTTTTGCAGGCCGCCGCACAAGTAGGCGTTGAGATTCCTCGCTTCTGCTACCACGAACGGCTAGCGGTGGCCGGAAACTGTCGCATGTGTCTGGTGGAGGTGGAAAAGTCGCCCAAACCGGTGGCCGCCTGTGCGATGCCGGTGATGCAAGGATGGCGCATCAAGACCGACTCGGAGATGACGCGCAAGGCACGCGAAGGTGTCATGGAGTTCCTGCTGATGAACCACCCGCTGGATTGTCCCATCTGCGACCAGGGCGGTGAGTGTGACCTGCAGGATCAAGCGATGGCGTTCGGTTCGGACCGGTCGCGCTTCACCGACATTGCGTACACTGGCAAGCGGGCGGTCGAGGACAAGGATATTGGACCGCTGATCAAAACCATCATGACCCGGTGCATCCACTGTACGCGCTGCATTCGCTTCGCTTCGGAGGTGGCCGGGGTGGACGATCTTGGGACGACAGGTCGCGGCAACGATATGCTGGTCGGTATGTACGTGGAGAAGTTGTTCCTCTCGGAGCTGTCCGGCAACGTGATCGATCTGTGCCCGGTCGGTGCGCTCACAAACAAACCGTACAGCTTTGTCGCACGCCCTTGGGAGATCCGTAAGACCGAATCGATCGACGTGCATGATGCGCTCGGTAGTAACATTGTCATAAGCACGCGCACCGGCGAAGTGTTGCGTATTCTACCGCGCGAAAATGACGCCATCAACGAGGAATGGTTGTCCGACAAGTCTCGCTTCGCTTGTGATGGATTGAAGCGCCAGCGGCTCATTGCACCGATGCTGCGCAGCCCCAACGGAGACTTGGATGCGGTCGAGTGGGAGTCCGTCCTGATCCGAATCGCGCAAGCGCTACGAGAAGCTCCCAAGGGCAAGGTGGCCGCCGTCGCGGGTGGCTTAACCGATGCCGAAGCATTGGTGGCGCTGAAGGATCTGCTGAACCGGCTCGGCTCGGAAACGCTTTGCACCGAGCAGAAGTTCCCGATGGACGGCTGCGGAACGGATTTCCGCTCAAGCTATCTTCTCAACTCATCAATTGCCGCCTGCGAAGAGGCCGACCTGGTGCTACTCGTCGGTACAAATCCCCGCTATGAAGCACCACTCCTGAACACACGCCTGCGCAAAGGCTACGTTCACAACGAGCTTAACATTGCACTGATAGGACCAAAAGTTAACCTTTCCTACGACTATGAGCATTTGGGAAACAACCCGTTGTTGATTCGCGATATTGCAGACGGAAACCATCCATTCACCAAGAAGCTCAAGGCAGCCAAGAAGCCATTGATCATTGTGGGCGCCAACCAGCTGGCTCGAAAGGATGGCTTGTCATTCTTGACCGTGCTGCACGTGTTTGCCAACTCATTGAAGCTTGATGATAAAAATTGGAAGGTGTGGAATGTGCTGCAAACAAACGCCGCACAGACCGCAGCACTCGACGTAGGATACAATCCGGGCATGGATGCAGTGTTCGATTTACAGCCGAAGGTTCTGCTCCTACTGGGAGCCGACGGTTTTGGTGTTTCGGACAAGGAAAAGCTTCCCCAAGACTGCTTCATTGTATACCAAGGGCACCATGGTGATGCCGGAGCACAGCATGCACACGCTATCCTACCCGGTGCTGCGTACACCGAGAAACAGGCCACCTACGTGAACACAGAGGGTCGCGCCCAGCAGACGCTTGTTGCCGTCACGCCTCCCGGATTGGCACGGGAAGACTGGAAGATTGTTCGTGCCCTGTCCGAGGTGGCCGGGACACCACTCCCGTACGACGACCTGGACGAACTACGTGCCCGAATGGAGGACATTGCGCCCCACCTGGTGCGCTATGGCCGCCTCGAGGTGGCTAACTTCTCTAAAATCGCCGATGCACTGCTGAAGCACGCTACGGTTTACTTAAACGACAGCAACGCGGTGGACGTGGCCCAGAAGAAGCTGGAAGACTTCTTCATGACCGATCCGATCACTCGCGCCTCTCCGACGATGGCCAAGTGCGTTACGGCGGCAAAGAAGCAATCGTCCACCGAATCCCGTTAGTTGGTGCAATTTTTCGATTTAGTAGTCGTTATTTCATTCTACACCACGTGTTGATAACACACGTGGTCAACATAGTTTATTGTTGACTGATATTACACATTTTTAGAATTGCCCGAGATGTATACTTTGTAAAATAACCAATTACTAGTTGTGGACCCATATCTCAATAAAAGCCTCAAGAAGCTAGTATACTGTTCAAAATAATAATAAAACGTATTCCAAGCATGTTTAGTAAATGCATAGAGATTGATTTAATTTTCGTTACGATCCATTTGTTGGCTGAAAAATATCCCTCTAGAGAGGTTATTTTTCAAATCTACGAATATTGCACTATTTTCAACGGAATGACTCACGTGTTTAGTCGATTTGTGTACACTATTGCAGCACATCAAGTGCAAAAGAGCCAATGCGTTTCAGTGCATTGCGTCAGCTCGTCTGCCAAAGGTCTGTCAGTTGTGACGGCCACTCCTGCCTTCTTCACTCTGTTTTCGATTATATCAGGTAGTAGATAACACCTTATACGTTTGCAATCGAGCTTAGATGATAAATCCAATCCAGGATTTAATCTAATCAAGCGTAAATAACAACAAGTGGAAAAACCACCTACCCCGGGGAGTTAAAGTTTAAAGCCTGCAGTACATTTCATGCCTGACTGGTGCAACAAAGTGTGCCATGATGAGCTCATCTGGTGATACGGAAATGCGAAACGCTTTCGATCAGTTTTCATTGTGGATTCTTGTACGGTAAGTGGGATCATGGTGTGGGAGGTTGGTAATGAAATAAACATTTTATATTTTTAACTCGTTTGCAGCTATGAGGCCACTGCGAGTACGATAAAACTAATGAGCTGTGAATCGATACATTCAACACTACGCCACTTCATGGTCGGAGTGGTGTATGATCGAGTATCCGGTCTGACGGAGTACATCCTGCTAGAGCACTACCTCACGAAAAGACAGTTTGAGCTGGTACAGGAAGAGACGCGTGAATATGCCACAAAAACCATTCGGAGCTTTCTTAATATGCTCCCCAAGACCGTGTTTAGCCATTTCCTCCATATTGCTAATGGGTGGCCAGCATTGGATGCTATCAATCCGGGAATTCAGCTGCTCAAATCGGACGACTTGGATTTGAAATATCTTTCTTCAATTCCGTCTCTCGTTCTAAGTGTGATTAGTGTCACACGAAGTATGGAGAATGCGATTGATCGGAACGTGTACGATATAAGACTTTCCAACGGAAAAACGATCAGAGAGGAGATCCAAAGATCGGCACACGAAGTAGACGATACAGCACAGCGTGAGCCATACTATTGCCTCGATGCGAAACCCATGAATAGTATAAAGCTTGAAGAGCTTGCAAATGATCTTCATATGTCTGCGAAAGGAGGAGCGCCTTTAGGTTTATTTCTTGTGCGCCAGGCTGAGCTGAAAGACGTTGACCGGTACATTAAACGAAATTGTGTTGATCGGCTCGAGGACGTCACGGCGGACACATGGTTTCTGGTGAGTGAAACCGTTCCGTTCGAAACACCTTTCCCACATCACGCCACCGTTCATGAGGTCGCCCAACAGCCAGATTACGGAATTTTACTCTGGCAACGTAGCAGAGGAGGGCCGACTTCAATCGGGAAGTATTTTTGCAACATCTTCTGGGACGAGTACGACTCCATGCCACCAACGCCCAGTTGGCTGAATGTGTTGGTATCGAACGAAACCGACGGAAGTACCACCTACGTGCGGAAGCTCGCGTCCGTAACTAGAAAAATCGATCCCTTTCGAATGGTGCGCGTTTTACAGGGCATCGAGTTGATGAACGTTTTGCGACAGCAAGGTTTAACTTCCATCATGGACAAGCTTTGTGCCATATTTGGAGCATGTTCCGACTCGGAACGGTTCTCAGTAGCCCAAGGGCGCTTGCTGCTTATCGTGGACCACGCCATGGAGGACAACGGAATGGGAGTTTCGGCGCAGGAATTGGTGGCATTTTTGAATACAATCGGAACGTATTCCAACCGTTTAACTGTGTGGATTGTCGGTAATGATCGCCTATGGACGCACCTTGCGACCAACTGTAACCAAGTGCCAATCAAGCATGCCATGCGCCAACTAAACGAAGAAGAACGCAAAGAATATTTATCACTGCTACTAGATGGACGAGCATCGGAGGATATCGAATCGATCGTTCAAAAACTGGATGAGAACAATGAAAAGGAAACAAATCCGAGTGTAATTGGAAACGTTTTCATTCTTGCGGCTCTGAGCGATACAATCAATGGAAGGACGGATCTTGTTGGACAGTCTTACTGGTGGATCGACGTGATGGAGCAGTTCGTGTGGAAAAATGTAGCCCCCAAAGGGAGCTCCGAGATAGAAACACTAGAGAAAGAATGTTACCATCACTTCGTTTCTCGACCGGAAACGTTTGCGTCTATTTCCGGCGCCGGAGACAGACTGAAACATCGCACCGTGATCAAATTACTTGCGGCAAAACATCTTGTTAAAAATCCTCACATGATCGATGTCGAAAAGTATCGTCTTTTCGGGCGAGTGTTACTGGATCTACTTCTGTTCCGTCACAGTCCGGTTGCCGTTGCAGTATTGCAGAAAGATATCGAAGCTGTCCGTACGATACAGATCAATTCCCCCGACGATTTGCTTGCGGCAAAAGACTCCCTCGAACGCAATCTACTACATGTTGTACACGAATGCCCGGATATCGAGCAAATGCTTCTTTCTACCGGAGTGGACATGGAACAGCGTTGCCCTCAGCTGAACAACTGGACACCCTTACAGCTGGCAGACGATCGTGGTGATTGGCGGCTGCTCGATAGGCTTCTAGCCAACGGTGCTACGATCCCCGCGGACGGTTTAAGATTGCACAAGATGCCGCTCCACGAACTTAAAATCGTTTTCTCCGACTGCATCGCCTACGGGTGTTCTTCCTTGATCGAGTGGATTTGCAAACATCGCCCGGACTATCAAATCAGCCAGGAGGATGTGTACTGCCTGGTGGTCCACGATGAGTTTGAGCAGGAACAGCTATTTCGTTTGTTAGCGCTCGCCGTCGATCAACGTCTGCCGGAGCGGGAACCAGAACCGTACCAGTTCATTTGGTACAATACGGCGCTCGATAGTGCCGTAGAGGATGAGCGGTACGAGGTGGCCACTTTTCTCGTGGAGCAGCTTCACTTCACACCAACAGAGGCCTACTACGAATTGCGCCAACGGTACCTTGAGAGCAAAAGTAACGATTACATTCCGCTCTTCAAACAGTGCCGCGAGGGAAACTTGTCCGAGGTTATCCGAATGATAGAGGAAAAGGAGCTCGACCCGCAACACGATTGCAATGGGACCAATTTGTTCATTGAAGCGGCCGGAAGTGGTAATCTGGAGTTGGTTCGCTACCTCTTCGAGCATTGTCGGTTTAAGGATCGTCTAAACGAAACAGATGACCACGGGGACGCTGCCATGTCGAAAGCGATGCGATGGGGTAACGATGCTGTAGTGCGCTTCCTGTTCGAATGTGGCGCATCCTTGGAACCTTCGATGGCCAAGACCTATCCCGGGGAGCTTCCCGAGGAGGCGATCGTAATCGACACGGAAGACTTCCATTCGTTAAGCGGCCTGAAAAAGGACAGGTTAGAGAAACTGGACATTGATTACGGGCGTGTCGAAGAGGGCGAGCTTTTGATTCACTTCTACCTCCGCTACATCGATGAACCGGATGAATGTACCTTCCGGTATCTGCTCGCACAATACGACGACGTTGATGTCCGCACATCCGCCGAAGGTAACGGTGAAACTCCTCTCCAAATCGCGTTGCGCAACGGTAATGAACGGTGCGTGGAAATACTT
Organism: Anopheles sinensis; assembly: GCA_000441895.2. Taxonomy (NCBI): domain Eukaryota; kingdom Metazoa; phylum Arthropoda; class Insecta; order Diptera; family Culicidae; genus Anopheles; species Anopheles sinensis. Next base: position 208,748 of record KE525354.1, on the reverse strand, counting down.
CTCGAGGCCGGGGCCGATGTGCACGCAAAATCCCTCGGCGACGGTGCTTCCTCGTTGCATTTCGCCATTTTCGGAGACATAGGTAAACCCATGCTTACGCGTCTCATCGAGGTGTACGGCATCGATGTTAATACGCGCGACAACAAAGGTCGCTCCATCGCGTTCTACATGCCGATAAACCGGAGTTTGTGCTATTGGCTGATCGATCAGTACGGGCTCGATTTGAATGCGCGCGACAATTCCGGACAAACCATACTACACCATCGGGTGAAGGAGAACAGTTTCTTCTGTCGGCCTGTGATTGAATTTCTGCTGACTGTGCTCAGGATTCCCCAAATTAGCTCCGATAATCGCGGTCGATTGGCTCTGCACTACGCTGTGGAGGATGGGAACTTAAAAATCGTACGACTGCTGTTAAAATATCGCTCGGATCTGCTCGATGTACCGGATGATGATGGATTGACGGCAATACAGCTTGCCTATAACGGAGCGAACCATACGGCGATCAAGGAATTGTTTGAAAGCATCACCACAAACTAAGCCGAAACGAACGTGACCGAAATATAGTGTGTTTATATTTGGAATAAAATTTATTTTACAAAAATATATTCATTCATTTTCATCGTACTCATTTAAGTGTATAAGGACACATAAGGATTCTCGATTGCTTTTAAAATGTGTCGCTTTTGTTTCCATTAAATAAAACAGCCTACATTTAACAACATAAAGTGTAATGCACGATTGTGATTTCATCCTCGAAGAAAGGAAGCGAACGTCCTTTCAGCGACCTCTGGACAATAACGATACATAAACAGAAAAAGGTTAGAACAAGCACAAAAACACTTTTCAGTGGAAGAAAGGAAAAACAGTTTCGAGAAAACGGATACAAGATCATGAGCTTTTCACTAAATATCTGGCTAATGTATGAATTGTTGATTCAAAGGTCCAGCTCCAGCTGGCAACAGTGAAACCACCTTCAGATACCCCTCTGTCGTCGGAGTAGAGATCAGTTCGGTTGTTCGGGTTGTACGGCGGCCAGTGGCGGTGGAGCCATAGGCATTACGCCTGCTCCCGCTACCGCAGCTGCTGCCGCCACCGGTGGCACACCATGGCCGGAACCGGCGAGCCCTGCGGCGTTCTGCGCTGATTGATTCAGAAAAGCCACATTAAAAGGTTTCAACCGTCCGACCGCGGTGGCATCCATGCTTGACAGGGCCGAAGGGCACGGTGACATGCACGGCGTCGAGCAGTGACTGTTGCTCAGGTCACACTGATCGAGCTCACGGATCAGCTCGTCGGCCGTCGGTCCACCAACACTGCGCTTTGGTTGGTCTTTCTTCTTTGAGATTTCCAGCGCGGTCGTGAGGTCCCACATCTGGATCGCCCCATTGCTGTGGCCGGAGAGAATGAAACGGCGCGGCCGGGAACCCATCCGGGACGAACCTTCGCACTCGTGCACACAGAACGACGTGATGGTGGTACCATCAACCGATCGAATGAGACACACGCGCTCGCCGTTTGAAGCAAGCCGCACGTACAGCTGGTCCGTGTCGGGGACAACCTTCTGCACGAAGATCTGCTCGTCGTCCTGCTCCCCGAACGGGCCAAAATCATTTCCGGCCGAGTAGCTGTACGTCGAGTCGACAGCTTCCAGTGAGACAATCTGAAGAAGAAAAAACAAACCGTTTAACACGTACCATTCTCAAGTCATTTTCTCCTACACTACCTTAAACGATGCCTCCGGTGTCGAACCTGGTTGCGTAGAGATCATTCCGCGGAACCGAGGTACCTGCCACGTACGCACATGGTTGTACTCGCTGCACACCGATATAAGGAACTTCTCCGAAAGGGTCACCTTCGTGACCGGGCTCTGGTGGACGGTGAACGTTTGAAACAGCTGCGGACCGTGGCCAACCGTTTCCGGGTGCTGCACAATGACCCTCACCGAACCAGCTCTGGTACCGTATGCAATCTCGATCCAATTGCCAGACAGACCTAGTAGGCCGACAGAGATAAAAGTGCGAGTGGAGAGAAAATAAGATCGTAGTAGGCAAACGTTGCGTAGAACAACAACATCGTCAAACGAATGGACATTTGAAAAAGCGAGAAAGAATCTCTCGTTGTATGGGGTCTTGGTAGTTTGGCTTAAGTAGGGTCAGTGTATCAGTTTTGTTTTATCCAATAGAACTTGGTGGTGAACAATTTATCCGCTCAATCATAATCAGCATGTTTACCCGAGTTCGAGAATATTTACTATATTCTCTTCTAGTTTGCCTTCAAATGTGAAGCTTTTTGTAGTGTAAATTATTCTGCGAGCATCCGTAAACTTCGTAACTAATTTCGTTAACTTTAACGACGAAAAATGTTACACTTCCTCTACCATACTGTCTTACATGGTCGAATTGGTATAAATGAGAAGAAAAAGGTAAACTACCACCACCACCACCTACGCACCGTTAAACCATGAAAAGTAACAACAACAAACCGAAAAAAAGGTTACAAAACACTAAGCCACAAAGAACAAACAATTTACCGCACAAGACGAAATAAGGCAAAGAGAAATTTAACATCAAAATTTAAACAAAATTTTAAAAAACACCCAGAACAAGCCTCGGCTACCCTCTGGAAGGTACAGGTTACCGAACATGAATCTTGTTTTTTTTTTATAAAGAAAGTAGTGTAAAGCAAAGAAAAAACAGTATAAACCAAACGAAGCCATTAGAACAGCGTTCAACGAAAAAACACAAAGAACGAAACAAGGAAACGTCCAAAAAGATGTTGGTTTCTTCTTGTTTTTCGCATTCCCTTCTTTCTTCGAACATGGTTTTACCTTCCTTCACACGATCCGCGGCTACGATATGAGCCGAAAGGATACCGAGAGGGTCAATTAAACATCGCCAAAATCGCGAAAGTGCGGCGATAGGAAAGAAATAGAAAGAGAAAGAGAAAAAGAAAACTTATCACAAAAACAGAGAAACACATGGTTTTGCTAACTGGAGAGCACTGGGACGTTGGCACGTTTGGCCAAGAGACGGGGGAGAGCGTATGCAAGCGGTAAGAAATGCAATGAATGATCACGTATCACTGTATGACGCGGGGGTATAACGAAACGAAACCCAAAAGGATAATCGAACATAAGACACATAAAGAAGGGTGTATCGAATTCGGAGTGGATTTGGCGGTGAATCGTGTGGCCAAGCTGTGTTCGAATGCTGTGTTACGGGTGACTGTGGGGTGTATGAATGGCTCGAACTAGTAACACGCGACTGTCGGCGGTGGAGACGGTGGTGGTATTGTGTAAGTCGTGCTAATATAACGGCTTGGAGGACGGTATGTTGTTAGTTAGTTAAGTAGTCATACTAGCAACTAATACGGCGTAATGTGCTGGCATTTAAAAACGAATCAATATTTGATTGAAAAAAAAGCTCATTAAACGCTGCTACTCACTCGTTGTTTTCGGTGTTAAATACACCGATATGGCTGTAATGTGATCGTTCGACGGATCCTTATACAGTTCTGTAACGAGGAGATCGTTGTCCTTCATTCGTAGAGGAAACTTTTGCATATCTGTAAAGAAAATTCAGAAAGCTCCACGTCAGGACCGTTTAAAATGAAACTTTATCATGTGTAAAAACATACCGATGTAGTAGATTGACCCGTTGTTACATCCCAGCAGTAGGAACGAACCAGCCGTATCGAACGACAAGATCGGTACGAGATCCTGTATCTGCCAGTGCTGGGTCATCGCATGCCAGACGCCAATCTTGCCCGACGACGAGAGGGCGACCAGCTGGCTGCCGATGAAGAACAGATACTCCACCCGAACGTGCAAGTTGAACGTTCCCACTTCCGTTTTGCTGCCGTCCTCCGAGATTCCCCACAGCCGTATCTGGCTGCCGTATGAGATTGCGACCATTTTGCTGTGCGACTGCTCGCCGGCGGAAGTGGCCAGATTCATCTTGGCGTTGATCGCGATCCGCTCGATCGTGGCCTCGATGTACGGCGAGATAAAGATCTGCTGCCAGCCGGAGTAGTCCTTCAGCCGGTAGCACGTGACGAAGTGGGCGTACGCGACCGAGATCCAGTTGTGGTGGGCCTTGATGATTTGCACGCGCATCGGATCGGCCCAGCCCGTTCCAGTCGTTCCGGCACCGAACACGAGGCCCACCTCGTTGCGGATGTATTTGTTCAGATCGACGGACGAGTTGCGCGAGTGGCGCATCATGTCGAGCGATGCGGTACGCGAATGTCCCGGCATCCACTGGGAGTTGCGGTTACCGTTTCCATTGTACGAAACACGCAGATCCCAGGAGGAGTTACGCGAGTGGCCAGCATGACGCGATGAGCTACCGCCAGCCGCTCCCCCACCACCACCACCACCACCACTGCCACTCGCCGAAGAACCGGACGATCCTTGCGAAAATTCCGGGACTCGCACCATCGATCCAGGGCGTGGGTTTGTGGATCCATTACCATGGCTAGGGCCTACCGCTGGGGCGATAGACGCACTGGTACCCGGAACTGGATGGTATAGTGGAGCTTGTACGTTTGAGATGGGCGCCTGTTGAGCCGTTTGCTGTTGTAATGGGGCAACCGATTGGGGTTGCTGCTGATGTTGCTGCATGTTCGATGGTCCTGGCATGGGTTCCGGTTTTGCTTGTGTCGACGAACTGGACGAAGTGTTCGTGCTTGTCGTTGTTGTCCCTCCACTGATGGAACTGGTTGACGATGAACCGATTGGGATCTCTTGGATAGGGATATCTTCAAGTGGATATGAAAAAACATGCATAAGCTATGATGAACCTTCTAAGAAAATAGTGAGACCAGTACTTACTAGGCGCTGGAAGGTAGCCATAAAATAAAACATCCCCACAACTCGACTGATCCATCTCTTCACACAACATCAGCCGTTTGATCAGCGGGGCAATATTGTAAAACTCTGCCTCATGGCGCAACACCCGGATGTCCACCGATTTGATATCGATTTCCTTCGTTCGCAGGTAGTTCAGTATTAAACTGAATAGTTTCGGATCGCGATCGATAAAAATGGCATCCGTCTCATCCCGCAAACTGCTCTCGAAGGCAAAGGGTTATTTGGTGTGCAAAAGTTAATCGTTTGGTTTCCCAAAACCTACAGACTTACCTTGATATGCGACCATTCAGTAGGGAGGTAAAGAATGTGTCCGGTACCCAGGTTAACGTTTGGCGTGATGTGGAAAACCTCGTGCCTCCGACATTCAGGTGTACGATGTCCCCAACGTTGTTGGAGTACGCCATTTTCGCACGATCGATTTCACGGGACGAGGCTGACGAATGTTCCTTTTTCCTATCAAGGCTTACTCAAAGTTCATTCGAACGCTTGAACACTGTGCACACACAGGAAGTGCATGCCCCCGTTAGGCACACAATCACAAAGTTAATGTTAATCCGGTCCACATCACTAGCTTTTGGACATTTCAACAATAAATTCACAATTGCGACTGAAAAACTGCTTTCTGATCGTGAAGGGGTGGCGAAAAAACATGTCAACAAAAAAGTTTAACAATTCGGATGACAATCAACTGTCATTTTAGCTGTCAGTTGGTAAAATATTTAAAAATTGTAAAATTCACTTAAATTACAGAATTAAATAATAAAAATAGTTGTTGGACGACCAAAGCTGAGAATTCTTCAACTATTATTTCATCAATAACAGTCCAATATAACTGATAAAAAATCCTATGTTCAGTCTCCAAAGACTTTGTGAGTGAGTGAGCAGCTGAGATATCACCACCAACTCACTCACCCTCACGAACGCTCACGATACGTCCTGCGGCAGTTCCGTTGTTGTTGTTTAGCTTTTGGTGTACGAATCTTCGCAATCTTGATGGTTTGGTCTTTTCCTGGATCAATCTGCTTCACCACGGCTCAGGAAGTGGTTATTCAACACCGCCTTTATTACATACTACCACAGTACCTGTGTAGCGTGCCACGAAAACGTGATTCAGATCAGTCGCCTTATCGAATGTAAAAGTGGAACAGCTGGCAGTGGCTCTACAGCGCTGGGATCTGATCGTAAAGATCTGGTCTGCCGGCGTAGCTCGTGATATGGAACCGGAACAGGAGCACGATCCCGCCGTAATGGAAAGCACCGTTTTCTTATCGCCGTTTGTATCGGTTGGAGCATGCTTTGTGATATCCGTTATCTACGTGGCTAGTTTATATGTATGGAACTCGGAACATGACCGGTAAGCAATGGGCGTTGGACCCCATTACGTGTCCTCGGCACACACAAAAACTCCATCTAAAAATGCTCTAACCAAATTATGATTCATTTTAGCGACCACCCTTCAACCATAAAACGACGTTTTTTCAGTGTGTTTGTAGTAATGATCATAGCGCCGTTCTTCGTGCTAACCCTTTCCAGTAGGGACGTGTTGGAACACTACAGCATGTGGCAGATCATGGGTTTTCGGGAGGAGGGCTTGCTCACGGCCACATTGGTGCCACTGTTACTAACGGTTGTCCTGTTCCTCGGGCCCCTTAGCGTCCAGCTGTCGAACGGTGTGTGGCGCATTTACTCGGAACCGATGTACTGGCTGAACGCGGTGCGCAATCTGGTCTGGCTGCGGAACCACGTCGTTGCCCCGCTGTCCGAGGAGTTCACATTTCGTGCCTGCATGTTACCGTTGCTACTGCAAACGTTTCGGCCGTCGATTGCCATGCTCATAACGCCGCTACTGTTCGGGCTGGCCCACTTGCATCATATCAGGGAGCGGCTCAAGAAAGGCCGCCCATTGCGGGAGGTGCTGATAGTGTCATTTTTTCAATTTTTCTACACCACCATCTTTGGCATATACTCGGCTTACCTGTTCGTACGGACGGCGCATTTTGTTGCGCCGTTTGTTGTGCACGCCTTCTGCAACCACATGGGGTTCCCGGACGTTCAAGAGGTGCTCTCGCAACCGGATCACAGAAAGTACCTATTTTTTGCCTTCTATGTACTGGGGCTCGTCGGATGGATCGTTCTCCTGCCTACACTGACCACACCCAACTGGTACACCAATAACCTATTCTGGGCGACGAAACTCTAGAAAAAAACAAGTTGAGACAATAGTATAACACTAAGAAAATGCCCTTGCTCCCGTTGGTGCCATTATAGAAGTATCATGATAAGACGGATGGGTCTACCCTTTCGTTTGTAAACTGTTATGTGTTCAGTGCTAATCACACTAAAATAGCTAAATCAATCGTACCATAGACTGTATGTTTCACATTAACGTCCCCTTCTTATTTAAACAAATATCCCTATTTAATACAATCTTCTGCATTTTGAGCCCTTCAATGCTTAAACTTTTGTAAGTTAACAGAGTGACACATCAAATGATAAAACGTTTGGATAGAGAATGATACGTAATTGGAAACTATTTTCTGTACCGGCAAAGGTACAACGACATGCTGCCCAGATATAAGTCCTAGTTTTTGGGAGGATACGAAATACGAATGATATCCACACAATAGTGCCCTTCGAATTGGTGAATACAATATGTAAACGCTTACTCGTGATAGTGATAATTGCACGGATTTATAGGCTTTTTATCTCGAAATAAACTATAATTGCTCATTGATTTCGAACATTCAGAGACATCTTGTCGACAAAAAAGATTTCATTTACGTTTGTTTGAACACGGTATCGATGGGTTTCACATTATCACATCGAAATTAGAAGATAACACCAGAAAGTGCTTCAACGGTTGTTTTAAAGTGGTTTAAACGAGATTTTTGCTGCATGGGCAGTAAGCATGTTTTGATCATAAACGTCAAAAAAGCAAAACACGCCGGTCCTAAATTGTTCACTTCACCGAAATTGTTACGCGATTGTTGTACCAAACAGCGCGATGGCGAATTATCTAGCGAACGCGTTAAAACGTTTGTCCATTTCCCATAATGTTACCACCGGTGCCGCATTTCGCGTTCTTGCAGCCAATCTTCACACAACGACCCCACTGGCAAAGAACTGGAACGGACGCAACACTGGCCCACAACGATGGATGCAGTACAACAAGGTGATATACCCTCCCCAGGCGCCGGAAGAAGAGCCCCGGCCGGCATATGTTTGCCATCAGAAGACCAACATCAAGTACAGCCCGAAGAAAATGTGGTACGTTGCATCGTTTGTCCGGGGCATGACCGTAGACGAGGCCGTTAAGCAGCTATCGTTCGTGGACAAGCAAGGTGCCGCCTACGTGAAGGAGGCCATACTGGAGGCGGTCGATATGGCGGTAAAGAAACATAATGTAGAGTTTCGCAGCAACCTGTGGGTTGCCGAGTCGTTCTGCGGTAAAGGTCGCGTGTTTAAGGGTATGCGGCGGCATGGAAGAGGAAGGACCGGGGAGGTAGAGTACAAACACTGCCATTATTTCGTCCGGCTGGAGGAAGGTGCACCGCCACAGAACTACTACCAAATGCCACCCAAAACAGGCGAACAGCAGCTAGACGATTGGGTCGATTCGATGAGAAAGAGGAAAGTTACTAGTTCTTTGTAAACTCCAGACAAACTCACAGTTGAATAAATGATAGTTCTTATTTAATTCCAATACTTTCTTAATTCACTTTTTGGTTGATTGCTGACCTCGCTTCACGCAAAGTTCAACCCTATTTCATCCCCCCTTAAATAAATATACTTTGAGCACAATCTATACATCCAGATGTACGATTAAACTATCGACATATCAGCTCGTAGCGCATCTATCTGCTTTTTCAATGAATCCAAGTTGGCCGACAAAATGTTGGTAACGTGTAGCGGGGCTTCCAATTCCGACTCGGACGTCGATTCTATATTGTGTTTTTCGATATCTGCTCCGGGCTGCAAATCGGGTTCCTTATTGCCATTCGGATCTGCTAGCGGTTGGTCAGCAGCCTCTTCTGGCACGGAATCACTCACGCCAGCCGTCTCATTCGCCGTAGCCTTTGCCTTTGACGCCATCTTCGTGGTAAGTTTCATTCGCCGAGCGGATTGGGTGGCCGATTTGTGTAATTTCATGTGCAGATCAAGCTTCTGCTGGGTAGCCAACACCAGGCCACACTCTTCCTCGGTACACACAAACTTTTTCAAACCTTCATGCTTGGCGCGTACGTGAAAGTAGAGATTTCTGCGGTGTTCGTAAAACCGAGGGCATCCTTCGTGCGGACACTCGAACACTTCCCGCTCATCATCCGGCAAGTGCCGGCGTGCATGAATCTTCAGCGATCGTTTCGTGTGGAACACTTTCGAACAATCGCTGCAACGGTGTTTCGTTGGATGCTCCAGTCGACGATGGGCCACAAGTTCCGTCCACCATTTGAACTCCTTTTCGCAGTCGGAACACTTCTGCATGTTACGCGTGCACCGGTGGTCTCGCATCGATTTCATATTAACATAACCCTGTCCACAGTGTTCGCATTTATGAGGATACTGGCCTGTGTGCTTAAATTTGTGCCTTTTGAGCTGCAGCTTCCGCCAGAAGCGCTCATCACATTCACCGCAGGCGTACGGCTTTCCGAGGATGTGCTTCGCCTGGTAATGGCGTTCCATCGATTGTTTGTTGGTGAACTTCATTTTGCACGTTGCGTGCTTGCAGTCGACGGTACTTTGTTCGGCGTCGGAGGGCTCGAAATGGGAAGCACGCATGTGACGAAGCAGATGAGATCGGTTCGAGTACGCTTTATTACAGTTGGGTTTCAAGCACGGATGCTCAAGCTAAAGAAAAAGATGGGGAATGCAACGCTTTACTTACTCTCTTTGCTATCAAATATAGTTTTACCGTACCTTTCCAGTGTGTGAATAACGATGGCGGTCGTGGCTATCCTTGCGTTTGAATACTAGTTCACAAAATTCGCACTTATATTCCATCCTCTTCAATGCCGACGGTTTCACAGACGCTGCATCCTGCGATGGACTCGAGGATACGACTGGCGCTCCTAGCGGATGCTCAGGTTGATGAACTCCAGAGTCCTCGACCATCTTGGAGTCGTTTGGGTCAACTGAAGCCATTTTACTGTTCCGTTTTTAAAAATGGCACGCTGCAGAGATGGATTCCATATCGGCGTGTAAATCCTTAAAACCATTTTGTTTACAAAGCTGTACAAGTGACATTTCATTAACCTTCAGGTCTACGACCAAAAATACCTACGCTAATCAACAACCGCCTGCAGATCTGAGGGTTAATAATGTTGTTTTTCGAACAAATTGCGACACGAACAGAAAAGGCTCAATTTAATTTGACCGTTACGTTGATAGAGCATGGATAAAAGTGCAATAACGTAAAATGTTGGAAACGACAAAATTAGGTGTTATTTTCCCGTGTTGTAAAATTAAATTAAATGCACAAGCAGTGTTCTGATTCATTTTATTTATTGTTTGTTTCAGAATTTTCACATCTTACGATCAGAGATTTTACTTAACAGACACATTTGGGCTGTAGGAGATTCTCGGTTTTGATCCTAATAGAATCGAGTGAGTACCAATGTTTCGAGCCACCGTTACGCGCTGCGCCATGCAAATGGTTTCGACCTGTATTTTACCAATCTTTGTGTTTTGCCTCGTGTGTATCGTTTCACACCCAGTCCTCTCCTATCAGTGTTACCCACGTCTTTTTGCCTTCCCTTCCAAATCATCTCTTTTCTAATAATATTCATCACTAGCATATCGGCATACGTCTAATACCGTAAACTGGGTTTTTTATTTCGTCGGCTTCAGTTCCCCTCCATCGAATGCTGCCTCATCGACGCACCATGTGGAACATGTAAACATTTATTAAGAACTCTGTGAAACATTTGTATCGTGTGTTTGGTATGCGTTTGCGTTTTTTAATAGATTCTTCACACATTTAAATATGATTAAATTCTCACCTAACAGTTTGTTTTATCTTCTCGCCCCGCGCAGAACTACCCAGGTGGCGAGCTGAGGTCAAAGAGAATCGGACGTCAATACACGCGCGGAATTGGAGATTCGATCCGGCCGAGGGACCGAACCGATTCGCGTGTCCTGTGCTCGTCCTGTTTCGTTATTTAGTTCAATTTCCACATTCGGTTTATTGTCAGCATTTTCATAGTGTGTTTGGTTTCGGTTTGCCGTTTCTGGTTTGTTTCACTCGCACCGGTGTCTTGGGTATCTAAAATTTTCCTATTTGTTTATGAGTTTACTGTCTTCTTCGTGTAAGCATAATACTAACATTCAATGATGATGTTTCGCAAGATTGACCTGTTGTCGACAATATAATATGTGTGTGTAGCAATGTGGGTTGAACCCTTTTCCTTCGCAAACGACTAACCGACTGTGGCAGCTCCGAACGAAAACCCGAAGGAACGGCATTCGGAAAGTAAAAGCGTCGTAGTGCATCATAATATGGTATTATGGGGCAGGGCGGACATTCGAGTAAACGGGAATAATATGTTTTTGATTTATCGTAAAACTCATATCCTAGCGATATGGTGTGAAAGCGTGTTTATATGGTTGTGTTGTTTATGTGTCGTTGCGCAAACATACTAATAATGCGATCACAGCAAGCGACCTGCACGAAACTTCGTTTATAATTTTAAATAATAACTTGTGTACGTTAGTCAATACCACTTTGTTACCTAAAACAAACATGTTCTACTGTATAAATCACAAAATTATGCTTCAAATGTGGAGAAGAGGGTAGCATCTTTTTGCTTCTGCTGCTGCCGCTGGTAAGGGTTTTTTTTTGGAAGCGCCTTATAGAAATAGCAAGACAAACAGAAAGATCGTCTCCCGAACAACGCACGATTAAGGAACAAAGCAAATAATGTTACTGGTTTGAGACGCTTGTTCGTCATGTGAAACATAAAACAAACAATCTGTACATACATATGCTACCGTACGGATTTTGGTGATTAAACAATTAGAACGATACTGGGGAGTTGTGTTTAGGGAAGTAGCAGCACGAATGCGAACGAAAAACCGTTATTGTTCCTCATAGCACGTGCGCCACGGGGAAAAAGGATTTTCAATCACATTTGCCGGAGGAGTTTCCCATCGTTCTGGGACGGAGGGGTCTTTGCGTTTTGGCCAAGCAGGTTCATAGTTCCATTATAAATAAAAAGATCGCCAAACGATCAAGGGATACGATTCTAAACTGGGAGAGGAGGTTCAAGTGTTGTTACCTTCGTTAAATTGGGCTCTGTCTGCCTGTGTGTTCCTTTCGTGTTCTTTCGGTTGCGGCGGTTGTATGTGTTTGAGAGTGTGTGTGTTTGTGTGCGGTTATAGTGACTACTGTTGGCGAATACTCTTGCCCTACTAAAACCCGCCTTAGATGGGCACGTAGTTGCCCTTCGGTTTGTAGAACAGCTGTCCCTTCGCTAGCCGCTTGGTAATTTCGGTCAGGAGCAATCGCTTCTCCTTCTTGATCTTCTGCAGGACACCCTTGTTTTCCTGCGCCCGTCGCGACAGGTACGGCAGGACTTCGTTAACTGGACCGTATGGGATGTATTTGTAGGCTGAGTATCCCGCTTGACCTGCGAAATAAAAAGGATGGTTCGTTAAATCGGCGCTTAGAATAGGAGCACCTAGAGAGACAGAGACGCCGCTTACCCAGTGGGAAAGTGATGTAATCACACATGCCCAGTAATTGACCAAAGCAAATAACCTTATCCTCCGGCGAGATACCGATTTGCTTCATCTTTTCGATGGCAAACCGTACCGTGTCTTCGTTGTGCGATGCTACCATGATGGCAATCTTCTTCGGATCGGCATTTGAATCCTTGAGAATCTGCAAAAAGAGTGGAAAATAAAAATTAAAAATTGACCACGTTTTTCCAGCGATTTTTCCCACACACATACCCTGATTCGTCTCAAACACTCCGTCAATGTCTTATGGTACATTTCAGTGGTCGCCTCAAAGGACGGGTTCGTGGGATCTTCGTATCCTAGTGCGGCCGCACGGGCCCGCTCCTGCTCGATGTACGCACCTCGCACCAGCTTCGCACCGAAGTAGAAGTTCTGTCGTTTAGCCTGCTCCAGATCAGTGCATACCTACAAATGGCAACGGAACAAACCGAGCGGGGTCAGTGTCAAGAACCACTTTTTAACCGGGTTTCATCATCTCCATACCTCTTTGTACGTATCCTTCAGATAACACTGGTACGTATTGAAGACGATGGCCTTTTCGGTATTATATTTGCGCATCATTTCGAGCGTAATGCGGGAGATGGCTGGTTGGAAGTAGGTTTGCTCGGCATCAATCATAATGCGTACGTCCAAATCTTGGGCAGCCTGTTCGGGTGGCAATGGAGAGAAGAAAATTAATCCTTCAAATGGAACACCTTCTGCCATCCAATCGGTCTACCTTAACAATCGTAGTCAAACGCCTAATCATATTACGGAACATCTCCTCCTCTTTGGGTGGAATCTTTGAGATCAAGCGACGCATCTGACCGGTGACCGGGTCCGGCACGCGGAACGTTTCGCTTAGCTGACAGTCCTCGTTGATAATACCGGTCCAGGGGAAAAGGTGAAGAATACTAAAACGAAGAAAAAGTAGAACTAAAGCATATCCTTCTCTTTCCTTAAAAACGCAGCGAACACCTACCCGTCTTTGTCTGAGGTTACTTTCTTGAGGAACTCTTTCACCTCCGCCTTGTCGGACACGTTGCCGAGGTAGCGTTCGAGATCCTGGATGGTTTTGTGATGCGTCAAAATGTTGCCGGTACTGCCGGCCAAGTCCATCATGTATTTGCGGGCCTGCATGATTACTTCAGATACTTGAAGCTATAAAAAAGAAGAGAAGTTTAGCATTTATTTACTAAATGAACCGTTAGACAAATTGGTAAAATACTTACTAGCAGTTGGGGTCTTCCGAGGGCAGTCAATTTAATCGCAGTTATACCAGTTCCAAAGGTAGCTCCTTCATAAGCCCAAAAAAATGGAAAATAGGGAAAAATAAAATTAGTTTCAATTCATTTTCATTTAGAAATGCTCAGGGTTTTCTAAAGGTTATTCTATAAATTTGTACTAAATTTTCCGACCACTAATTTCCAGCAAAACGGTTCTCATTGCACCCGGAAAAGTGTGTGTCTCAGATAAAACCACTCACCCACCCGCTCAATTTTCCACGTCCAATACTCACAAACACACGCGTGAAGATGGGAAATTTTCCGACCGCCGGCATCACAGACACACAAACGCTTGTGTGAGGGTGAGAATCAAAAATGTGGAATAATCTTTTGCGTTGCATTCACATAGTTGCATTCGGGGGAAATAGGTTTCCATAAGTGCAATGAACTCCCTTCTGTTACTCCCACGTAAGCCAGTAGAAAAGCATGTTTTATCTTCCAATTGAAAGTGATCCAAAATACGCCCACTTCAAGTGTAATTAAACCATTTTCCCCCAATCGTCGGAAGGTTTGCTTCCCGTCCCAAGCTTTTCCGAGATTCTGATCGAGTGACGTCAAATGAAAAGTGTACATCGCAAAGGGCAACCTGGCAAAAGTGTGCCGTGGCGAGGACAGTATGGGAATCGCGGTCTCGTGCTCTCTGTCCATCGTCCATCTCGTCGTCGGTACGGATCGGCCCAGAGGCGAGACAGATATGTATGTATGTAACTGGCAAATAACGCACGTGACGTACGTCTTATCCCCGGCACGAGGAGCACGCGCTGTTCTGCGTTTATTTTTTCTTCTATCAGTTATTTGCGGGTGCCAAAATTATGCCAGAATGTGGCGACGTAGCAGCAGCAGAGACTAATAATAAATTGTTTGTCGGTCAAGAATGGTTTAGTCTAGCTCAAATGGTCAATAGAAAGGATCCTTTTTTCTATTGTTATTTTGGGCTTTATCTGTAAAAATTGATTTCCAATTATTTTTCTCGGAATCTGGAATGTGCAAAGTGTACATTAATTTATTTTGTTCTTAGCTTTCCAAGTCCAAAGAAGTTATGTGAACCAACAAAAAATAATCCTCTGTTAACGAACCGGTCGGTCGCGAGGAATCAATCAATTCTTCCTTCCAATAGGCAGTGTGTTCGCTCGTCCTACCCGAAGGTCAGTGGCAAGAAAAATGGCAATCTGGTTTGGCAGCGAATCAGTATTCCGGACTGACGAACACGGCTTTATAACAAAAAGATACCGCCTCAATCGGAATCCTGATAGCGGGAAAAAGTAGTTAAGAAGACCGAAAGGATCGATCGGAAGGTATTTCGTAATGTTGTGCGGCTTTTCCTTGAACGCATAATTTTGGGACCAATGCCCGCAGGCCCTACTGTCTGGTTTTGCTCCAAGAAGTTCCACGCCATCGATGATGTGGTTTGGTTCAGACCAGACGGAGGGAGATGAAAAGATGAATAATAAGCGAAAAGGGAATCGAGAGTACGTGAAAGGAAGTTTAGCCGAGAAGAAGTGATTCGTGCCAAAACCGCCTGAATTCCGTTCCGTGGAGTGTTTCTTTGAGAGCAGGTGAACGAGTGTCAAGTTGCCAGCCGGTTTTCATTCCTACACGGCATTCGTTTTCGCTGACCCGAGGAAGTGCCAAAAACGAACTTTTCGGGTCGGACGCGATGCAGTTCCATTTGTTGCAGTGCAAAGCTGCAGCACCGCAAGGGCGTATGCATTGGTTGGCAAAATTATGCAACCCGCGCCACGTCAGCGACATATTTCCGAGGACTGTCTGGTCATGTGGTTCACCTAACCTAAGTAGATCGCCTCTAAGACCGCTGTTTCGTCCACACACGCGCTGCTGATGGACAATTGACTTCAATGGATTAACGATGCGGATGGGTAGCTGTATTTTTAGCGAAAAGGTGGGTTTTTTTGCGGGCCCACGTTGGCGTGAGACCAAGGCAGCGCAAAACAAGTCCATAAGCAGTGCGCGATTCGATGTCACCTTTATGACAAAAGATGTTCCCCATTTGTCCTAGTTTTCCGTCGTAATTTTTGCAAGAGTATTTTCTCTCAAAATACGAGTGTGAGGTAACTGTAGACACTTTCTATCACGTTTGGTCTTGCACGTTTATGAAATGAAAAGTGTGTGGTTTGCGAGGATAAAACCAGAAAGGGACCAACCTTTGACCGCGTCGAGACACTCCAGGAACGTTTCCATGTTGCGTTCGCAGGTGGCTTCATTAAGGTAGAAGTAGGTACGGGCACTCTGCACCTTGTATCGCCGATCGGCGAACGTCTTGTCGACGCTGTACTGTGGCAGCGAGTCCGCATCGCCCGGATTTTGGCCAGTGGAGGACAGAGACGCTCTGTAAAGAGATTATGGGTGGCGTTATAGTAACATTGCGATGAGAACAGGTGCACATGTGTAACAGAATACATACTCTACTTCGCGTTTCTCTGCCTCCTCCTGGGATAGATCTTCCTCTACCGAGTAGTCAAGGATGGGTTTTACGCCGAACGAGCGCAACCTAGAATATGTTCAACGTGTTTCGATTAATTGCTGTTGCTGAGAATGCACTTTAGCTGGTTTAATACTATTAAACTAAAGATGGGATGGAATTTGTTAAGGAACTAAAGATGATTGTTAGTCACAGAAACTATGAGAGAGGGTTTTCTAGCAGATAAAAGAAACCTAAAAAAGAGTTTAACGTAAATTACAATAGTTATAGACCGTTAAAAACATAAAAAGTATAGTACAACAATAAGAGAAGACTTGTTTTCCGGCTAAGGATTCGAGCCTTTTTATGTCACGCGAAACTTGTTAAGACCTAAAGACAGAGTTTGACAGAGTGGGCAGCAATTAATTGTAGGTCGTGATAGGAAAATAAACGAGGTACATAACAAAATCCTTAACATGGTAAACTTGATGTAAATTTTACAGTGAATGATGTAATAGGTAAACAAGTTCGTTAAACATTTTAATGCATCTAAATCGAAGTAATAAAACCAGAATCATTACACGATCCATCTAAAGGTTAAGTGCGACAATGCACGGAAGCAATCCAATGGAAATAAAGGAAGAATGAAGAACAGGAACAAACGGATTTCATGTTTAGCTGGAGGTATGATGACAAAGAATTCATTTAAGACGAGTGGTTGTGCTTGGAGAGTAGTAGAACCAGGTGACCAGTTTTGGGCTCGGCCCGGAGGTTAAGACAACTCACAAGACACAGATGGAAAGACAGACAGATGGACGGACATAAAAGTGGGCTTGAAAGACCGTAGGCAGTGCACTCGAAGTGGGAAGAGAATCGCGGTGCAGAAAATGCGCTTATAACCACCGAGACAGATAGGGGGGGATGGATAGGATGCAGCGAGCGCTCGGGTTCTTGCACTTTCTCGCAAACAGAAGAGACAAACGGACACAACAGTGGTGTTGAGAAAAAAAGTAACGGAAGAAGTAAGAAACATAACAAGAACAGAAAACGGAAAACGGTTATGGGAAAAGACACCTTTCTAATGTTGGCACGATCCGGATGCGATCCTCGCCCGCCACAAAATGCCCATAGAACGTCTGCTTCATCAGATAGACGAAGAGCCCGTCACCGAAGATGGCTCGCGTCAGTTTCATGATCTGGACGGCGGGAAGGCAGCGGTACGATAGGATCCCAGTGGAGTGCCAGGGGGGGTAGAGTAGTAGCAGCGCAGCCCCACAGCCATACCAGGACCACAATGCAATCACATGGCGATGGGCAGGATCGAACCACAGCGTACGAGTTGGTTTTAGGTGATCGAGTTGGGCGGATGATCGAGTAAAGAGAGGCTCAAAATTTTTCGATCGTGGCCGAGGAAGATTTTTTTTCGTTTTTGTAAAACAGCAAAGTTTTAAAAATGTCCAAAGTGATAATTTTCACACCGTAGATTGCCAAAGACGGATGGGAGGGGGTTGAAAATGGAAAGAGAGATATTAGGAGTCCCATACCCAAACGGAAACCGAAAACCAAAAATTAAAAAATATCAAAAAAAATATGAAAAATACATAAAGAAAAAAGAAAGAAAAAGAAACGACGAAAAAAAGGAAATAAAAGAACGAGAGAGAGAGAAAAAAAAGAATACGAAATTAGAAACACACTACTTGCCACTACAGCTATGTACCTTTCCAGTGTTGGGACAATTTTGAACTGATCTTCACCAGCCACAAAATGACCGTAGAACGTGTACTTCATCAGCAGCGTAAAGAGCTTTTCGCCCAGAATGGTTTGCGTGAGTTTCATCAGCTGTAAACATGTTTGATGTTTTTTTTTGGCGCACGTGGATATGGTTTAGGCATTCGGGAGGTTCGTTAGTTGAGACGAGGGGGCGAGTTTGTGCGTTTATGTTTTGGATTCCAATTGGTGGTGCCCACATGCACATGGCGTTTGACGTTCGTTCCAATATCCGCGGTGACGGTTTGGTTTTGTTGTGTTGTGTTGTTCACCGTGTGGCGGTTCCATAAGGTAGGGGAGGTTCGTTTTTTAGGGGGATGCCAATTCCGGTCGAATGCGTGCAAATTTCGATTAAGATTTTTGTTTGTTCGTTTTGTTCCATGCGCCAATTCAATCCAATCCAGGACCAGGATTCAATCCACCGTGAACGATTTGTCGTGCCGATGATGATGAGTAGGAGGGTGGGTTGCGTTTAGGTGTATTCGTTTGGCCAGTATCAGGACGACAGAGGAAGCAAGCGGCAAGAAATTTCGTATGTTGGATCGATGATTTCGTTCGGGACGTCGTCCGTCGCGCGTATCGATCGCCGGGTTTTTGTGTGTGTTCCGGGTGATTATGATTGTCACATGTCGACGTGCACATCCCGAAATCATCATCACCAGCGTCCATCCAGTTTATCGTTATCCAATTTTGTACAATTTTTGTTTTTGTCATGTATGTGGAGCACAATTCGACCCGAAAAATTAGTGCCACACAGGATTCAATCGAACCAGAAATCATCGTGCAGACCGCCAATGGGTAGGAAGGCAGATGAAAAATAACGAGAAATAGAAAATAGAGAAAGAGAAAAGAGAGGAAAAGACATTTTCATTTGTTAGTTACACGGTTTTTTTTCTGGGCGGGAATATGTTTGTTATGCAGAATGTGTGAGCGAATTTCATTTACTTTGATGTTCCGAAAAGCAACGTTTTTACGCCTTTTTTTGGGGGAGTGGATCAGGATGCTTAATGCGAAATGGCCAGAAACTAACAATCGGAACGGATGGAAATGTCTCGTCGCAAAAAAAAACCGGCTGTTCACATGTCTTGATAAGTATCTTTATAGATCTCTCCTGTAATCAATCTTGCGCGCCGCGTATCACATGTTTCTTCCTCCTTCAGTTTTGCACAACCAATGTCAACTCAAGATCAGGGTAATTTGCATTCAAACGTTGACTTGATTTTTCGGCGGCTCGAAACACACACACACACTCCAGTGTGCGGCCATGAAATGATCATAAAAGTGAATTCTGGTTGATAATAAAATAAAGTAGTTGAACGACAGAAGTCCCGCGGACCGAAGGCAAAGAAAATGAAGCCAGCATTCAAACCAGAGTCACGCGATCGTAAGGCATTAGAGATCGTCATTGCTTTTTTTCGCTGGAATCGCTGTATGACTCTTAATCGGAGTAGGCAGTTTCTTAAATTCGCAGTGGTGCTTCGCAGCAACAATTTACAAACTCATGTCAATGCCACGCGCCAATTCAAATGAAGGTGTAAAAAATCATTCCTCTGGCAGAAAAGTGTCACAACTGCATCGAGAATGTGTTAATTACGTTTTGCGTTGCTATTTTGCTGACTTTGAAATTAACAAAGCATTTATCATATCAAAGGAAAATGAGATCGTGAGGCTAAATATATTGGTTGTGTTGGATTACCCAGACTAACAAATTATAATTGATTACATTTCGATCCGAGCGAAGGTTAACTGAAGGTTTTTAAAATAATTTCTTCCTCTTTTTTTCTTTCTAGAAATGAAAAGAATTATTTTTTTCAAGACGATAAATTACGTTTCGATCGTCAGCAAAAAGCAATGAACCGATAAACCGACATACCGCAGCTACAAACACGTAACGATTTGTGCATTTCAAGCTTGACGATCGACGGGTGTCAGATCGGTATGTGTGTTTCTGCCTTTTTTCTTCAGAGAACAAACTGTAAACCGCCTCCCAGCAACGGGTCACACCCGCGCAATCGATGCACCCGAACATTATGCAACTATGTAGTGCAGTGAAGCCGGCACAACACACACACACGAATACCATGGCACAATTTTAGCTCCCAGTAGAACGACGATCGTCAAGCGGAGCGAAGGGTTTACCGCTTCCTCGCCGTTGACAGCCGGAGGAACGCGTGCATTGCCAAGGTCAGCACAATTTATTGCACTTTTGCGCCATGTGTGTGTGTTGAGTGTGCGAAGGGGGAGCGGTTGGTTGGGGCGTACTGGAGAGGAATAGTGGAGCTGCACATTGCAGCTGCTTATTTGCAAATGCGTCGGAGGGAGGCCAGTGTCGCGCAAGTCCTCCGGCGACGATCTAGACCATTTTTCCGACGTCTTATCGTCAGTGGGTCACATGAACATGTGGTATCTTCGAAAGGTCTACGTCACACCCTCTGTGAGGGAAAAAATAACTCACCAGTATCCGGAATGGGAGGACATCTCCGCTAATTCCTGCGCAACGCGCGTCGTGTCAATCTTCGCGCCGGCCGAGAAGGTGTTATGTGTTGTGTGCTCTCGTGTGTCGGCACAAGCTTTAGGCACGTTTAATTAGCACCATTGTTGCAATCGTGCAAAACCTCCGGACGGGAACCGTGACCGAAGTGATAAAAACCTCTCTTGGGGAATGTTTTACAATATCAAACGATTGCACAACACGGACGCTCGCGAGAAGTGCAGAGATCCTCGAACATCTTACAGTCACCATTCGACAACTGGGTTCGAGTCTTCTCGGAGACCGAGTCGGGCCTCTGTTTAAGGAAAGATTTACATCTCACTCATTTGGCGAGGTTCCCGTACAGATCCATCATGTGATCCAATTTTGTGGTAGTTGCTAAGTGACTATAACATCACATGCGGCTACAATGAATGATCAGACCGGTTCGGGGTAGTTTCTTTAAAGTTAACCCAGGTCGGTCTTACCACCTCGCAACAGCGCAATCGCCCTCACAGCAAGGCTTCGGGGGTGTGGACGACAGCATATCTTTTAAACACACCCTTTCCACCCCATGTGTTGGGGGGGTCAAACCGTTGCTTTGACCCCTCTTGTCAGCTGTTTCTTGCCGGGAGCTTCCCCGCCTAGCAGCGACGTCAACGTCGCGTGAAACGTGACTGTTTCCTGCCCCCTTTTTTGTAAATATAGAACACTCTACACTTGGTAGCATTGCCGATACCTATAACGAATCGATCGATGCGTCGCTTCTTGAAGTCTTAGGCGGTATAGATAGAATGTACAACGGTTGCAAAAACCGGGCAACGAACTAACATTTTAGCGAGAAGTGATCCTGGGCAGTTCCTTAAAGTACAATTTAGGAAAACATCCTCATTTTCAGTACTAACCAAATAATAGTAATTGTCATCATTTTTTCGACAAAACTATTTTACAATTATTGGGTGACGGGAATATTTTGATTGGGTCACGTAAACCAAATAATGAGTGACAACATTTATTAACCAACTGCTCATTCGTTATTCACGTAGTTTTAAGTATAAATATGTGATAAATTTGACAGACTATCTTATCACGGGGTAATAGTGACCTGAAGGAGATTATTGCTCAAACAATCATACACAGTTTCTAAACACGACCCAGGGGAGCCACTATCCAAAAACAACAATTAATTTCTATTTTTATTTCCCTCCGCAGTTGAAGGGATTCCTAACTTTGACCCACAAAGAGCACCAGAAAGATCAGACTCCAAATTAAACGATTCGTTAAAGTAAAAGCCAAAAAGATAACAACATACGGCTTCAGCCGTACACGCACCCATCTCGTGTTCGGTTAAACCGGGTGGAAAACTCCACCCCATGGTTTTCCGGGAAGGAAAACTGTTGTTTATTTTGACAAGTCCCCTGGAAGTCGCGCCTGGGATCGCACTTATGTGTTACTATCGGGCAGAGTTCATCTAACAAATTACAGTAAACAAGATCGACGGCGTCGAAAGGACACGGTTGGATGATACTTTTCGAGGCGTACACGACACATATGCAAATGTCGTTAATTGTCCTAGTTTTAGGCGCTCGGCGGCGCCAACCTGGTGCCAGTCGCTGTTCGGAGCGTTCCTTTGCTTACCGGATAATTGGTTGACGTTTCGTGAGGCCAAGAGACAGTTTTAGCATAATTGTACGTCAGCTCCTATCAATCTCACCTTACAGGTCAGAAAGCGAGTGATAGGCTATCGCTGAAAGCCGTCCTTCCCTTTCGCCATTCGAGTGCGTGTGGAAAGGGAGAATGGGTTTCCATTTCATAATGCTCATTTAGCAATTTTCTATAATTCATTGTGTCCCACCCCGTCGGCGGGCGAGGGGAGAAGAATTAAGTTGATACGATTTATGAAAGGTGCAATTCCCAACCTCCTGGCCACCTCCTGCCATACGGTGTAAGTGCATACGACTGCATTCACCGGCCGATCGATGCGGTTTAGATGATGATAGAATTAGGTAATGGCTTTCGATTAGATTTTCTGTCGGCATAAGAGACTTCGCTTGCGGACGGAGCGTGACGGGGTGGCGCTTTTTGTAAAGTTAGGCTTCTCCAACAACGCCATCCAACTTTGGCCATCAATAAACCAGCTGGTAGGGGGGGAACGAATATATGGTTTTGTATTTCACCACATTCCGCGATACGTTCGGCCTGTCGCGTGATCCACGGACTGCGCCCACTTGTTGCGGTTGTCGCTCTTTTCCTTTCGGCCAAAAAACTTATCCTATTTATCGGAGCTCTCTGCGTCCATCACCCCGGCCGGCAGCAACAAAATTGACCACCGGTGCAAGAAGCGAACACCGGTCGCCGTGCCAAAAATACACCTTCATCAGCCTTCCTCCCCTTTTGCTGGCAACATTTTACTTCGCCGTTAACCGCACCATCGGTCGACTTGAACGAAATTCGCCCATGCGAAAACACGTCAAACATGAACACGAGACTTCGAGAGCTCGCTTGGACGCACGGCCACGTTTGGATTCGGAAGTTTTCTTGTTGGCAATCTTTCCCACAAGCCACTGGCAGCTGCGGGATTGCACGAGGGTGTTTTTTTTTACTTTTGGGTGGTTTGTTTTCCCACACACCCGAAAATTGGTTGTTTTCCCTGCGGAAAGTATGCGAGTAATTCGTCATCATGTAGGTGCGCTCCTAGACGCGGTGGAAAACCTCATCACATTTGCAAACATTACAACCGGGCCACACCAGAGTCTCGGTGTTAGTGGGTTAATTTTAGCTCATCTCTTTTGTGGCCACTTCCTACACACTCGAGGGTGGAAAAAATGGTCCGAAGGGCGCGGATTTAAAAAAAACACCACCCTGGAAACCCGAACGCTGGCCCTTCCCACCATGGACCGGACCTTGGCAACGGCACTTTACCATATTCTCTCACAGTTCCTTGTCAAAATGCGTTCTAAATTTACTCCTCGCACCCCTCTACCCTGGGGGGTTCTAATGCCCTTTCGCTACCGTCGGGCGACCGACGAGGGAAAGTTTGCAACATTTTAACAAACTAGCCAACCCACGAGCACGAAAGATTAGTTGCATTGTAAGCACACACGAGGCTTGATTATGCAACCAGATTTTTATTCGTCTTTCTTTGGCTTTGGTTGGCACTTCCACCTCCCTTCGGTGCATCGTTTAGGCAAACCATAATTGCTCTGGTTCTGAGCGAAAGTTAAAGGTGGAAGGATGCCACTAAATCAAACCCCTATACTGCCTATGGAAAGCGCAACGTTACGTAAGTTCGAGAACCTAGAATTAAATATCTGTGTCCTTTGGATTATTTGGTGTCAAATTGCTTTGTTTAATACATGGATCCTGTGTTTGTTTTATACGTTTACTTGTGACATGGAACATTATTTAGTTAATTTAAGATATAACTTATATAAATAATATAGACGCTTATGGCAAGTGCTATAGTTGAGTGATGGGTAAATATAATAAGGCGCGTTTTGCCAATTCAGTTTGGCGACGTGACATTCCCATCGTAGTCATTGAGTCGATTGTTAATTTTTATAAACAAATATATATGAAGCAAATTTGAACAAAAATATTCACATGCGTGATGATGGAATGAAGTAGCGGAAGGTTTCACGTGGCGACGAGTATTTTGAAGGCTGATAGAAGACACTCTGGCGTACGCGGCCAACTTTGTGGCGTGTGCAGGAAGGATAATTCTAGTCCTGTCTTGCCCCCGAAAGTCACGCAATTGCGTTTCGGTGTAAGTGTTTTCCCAACTGCGCCACCAAACACTGGATCGCTGGCGAAGGGTTGTAGACGGCTGTCGGCGTCCCTCCATCGACCGGCCCTTACCTTCATGTTGTTCTCCACCAGGAACTCGGACGAGCAGAGCACGTACACAAAGTAGGCCCGAATCAGCTCGAGCGTGGTCTTGCTCTTGAATGCGGCGTGCGGATCGTTGAAGCTGACATCGAGCGGATCACGCTGCCCGCTGGAAGGGTTGTTGTCCTGCTGGATGACCCTGGATGAGGCTGGTGCTGCCGCCGCCACTGTCGATCGCCAGCGGCGACCCTCGGCCGAGTGTCCTTCCAAGGCGAGACGCTGGTTCAGTGCGGCAAGCAGGGCACTCGGTAGCGGGCCACGGTTTCCGGCCGCATGCATACCATATTGACGCAGGAATTGCTCCGACTTTGCGTACGACCAGCAGCTGCCCGGTCCGCCGGAAGGTGAGGTGACCTTGCGGGACACCAAGCTGTTGCAGCGGGAAACAGTGCGCAGGAAAGCCATGACGGAAGTGGCCACTCGACTCGGCCCCTTACAGATGATAGCCACGGAACGTTCACTCAATTACACACACCACACACGAACGCACACAGCCACAAGCCTTCCGTTCACGAGGACGAAGGGCAACTGTGACAGCGGATGGCTGGCGGCGTTTTATCCTGATCCTGGCGCTGTGCGCTGTGTGACGGCACTCGCTCTACCGACACACCGGTAGAAACACGTGAAAACACACTGGTACACTTCCGCTTCTTGCACACACAGCTACCGTGGACACCGAAGTGTGTGCGCACGCGAGCTCCTTTCGCAACAGGACAACAGGATAACAACCACCACACCGGCTTGAAGCAGCAAATCACACCACTGGGCTTGGTGTGTCGGTTCCACGGCACAACAGGACTAGACGCGAACACCGGACGGGACGGAAGCGAGGTCCTTTTCTTCTCACACACCGAAGCAAACGCGTGTGCTGCTCCTTGCAACAAACACTCAAACACCGACAAACTGACACCGATCTATCACTCAAGCACTGGCTCCACACCGTTCAACAACGCCAGGAACGCAGTAGACGGGTTGGATCCTTTCCTTTCAATTTCTGCCTTTCGAGACTGTACAGAGGGGGTAGGAGATTCGAGACGAAAAAGATGGTAGAAAAATTATGAAATGCGATAAAACTCAATTGGAGAAAACTCGGGCAGCAATCAAGAATATTCTCACTAACTATTACGGATTACACAATCGCTTCGCGAATCACTCGGATGCAAAGGGACAAACGTACAAACTCACGTGCACACATGCGCAATTCCTCGGCGGACGCATACGAAAGGCAGCGGAATTACGTAAACGAAACGAATTTTTCCAATAAGTTTTTCATCGTCACTATATCAATGCGAAAAAATGCTACACAGAGCCGCGAGGTGCACCGCGTTACGCATGGGTGAGTCAGAAATAAATTAGAAGAAGAGTAGTGAACTCTACAAAGTTGATGGTTAAAATTAGCAAAGATGAAAATCGGCAACTTGCTACGGTGGCAAGGTGGCACCTATTCCTTCGGTTGTTCTAATTACACCTGATTGGCGTGGACGAAAAGATAAACAGATAGTGAAATGAAAGAGTTGTTTTAATCGACCTACAGAGGAAAACCTATCGCTATCGACCGACCCAACCCAGCACCGGCAACTGACTGCACGAGCAAAATGTGCAACGCAACGTTCGCACGCACGACACACGGTATCGTTGTTCACAAAGTTCGGATAGCTGTATCTGCTTGTGGGGCACCCGTTGCTTTTTTACCCGTTAGTATGGACACACAAGTGGATACAGCACGCACTAAAGGATAGTGAACACCGTTTAGCTAACAGGCAGTCGCGGCGGCAGACAGTCGCAGATCCGTTCGTTCGCTATCCTGGTCCCGAAGACAATGAAACGAGCGAAAATTCGTTCAAACGACGGCACTTCAGAGAATTATCCGTAGTTTGCGGAACGGGACTCCCCTCTACTACGCGGAACGGCAAATTTGCCGTGGAGAACTAGAGTTGTTTGCGCCATCTGTACCTGGTGGGTCTTAACGAACTTAGTTCATTGCTCCGGAATCAATTCCGATGGATGATGTCAAATTTTAAAACCGTTAAAAGACGTTTTGTGAACCAACAAATAAACAATTTTAAAACCATAGAACCATAGAACTAATATTCCTGAATAGAAGTAAACATAACCAGAAATTGGTATTATTCCGATACTTATAGCAGTAAACGACGAAGAAGAAAGTAATTTTACCAAAGAAACAAGCAATAACAGAAAGGAAATCTGCGTACTACATAACACAAAAAAGTAATAGACCGAGCTGTTAAGAGAAAAATACTTTTGTAAAATACAGAAAAGCAAGCAGTTTTTGGTAAGGTTTTATACGCTTTATTTTTCTATTTTTAGTTCGTTATAATTTTCTGGATAGTTTTCCCCAGATTTTCACATACAATTGTTATTACCATTACTTTTTTCCTCACAATGTGTTTCCTGGTGCTCCTCCTGCGTCCTGCTTACCACTTCTAATTGTGTATTTTTACTTTGCTTGATTTTCCCTCCCTTTCTATCTTAGTAAATCGTGTTTATTTTTGTTTTACTTTTTTATTTTACACAGTATCTCAGGTCGTGTGTCTGTTCATCATCTCTACGTTCAGTTGGTTTTGTGGGGCTTGTAGGCTTCACAAGTAATAATTAAGATTTTTTTGTTTATCAACCCATTCGGCTTCATTGCTATCTTTCCCTGGTTTGTTCGACGTTTTGCTTTTTGCGACGATATATATATATAATATATACTTATTCATATATATATATTGTTAGCCATAACACTGCGACTATAACGAATCCGTTCAATTTGCGCGAACCTGCAGCTACCGCCTGTTCCATTTTGCACTGTTTTTTTCTTGTTCTCCAACGCCACCGCGGTCTCATCGATTCCAGATAAAGGATGTACTGTGTGTATTGCATGTTTCCAATGTGTCTCACGTGGCTATCTTTAGAATTTATTGCAAAACAAAAGACCAAATTGGTTTCACCTCGAGCTACGCTTTTCAATTAAACTAACGATTTTAGAGTAAAGCGAGAGGGGGTTAGAGGACACTTACAGCGAATAGAGAAAACACGGCCGTTACGTAAACAGTTTCGATTACCGGGATAACATAATAAGATCATATTATAGTTTGAAAAGAAACACGTAGCAGTTTGATTGCTAGTTGCTTATGCGAAGCGGAACCAATCTGCCCTTTCTGTCATAAATTGTCTCCTAAAGAAATGTTCGTACTTAGATTTTTGAGCCAAACTTTGGCTGATTGAGTGTTGTTGCTTACGGTTGTAGTGATTTGAAGCTATCGCCGATAGTTTTATAATCGTGTATATTTATTTATTTCTTGATAATTCTAAGCGACACTCTCGCAAACATCCCTCCACCACCTGCGACACTTTACAATATTGCGTGTTTCTGTTCAAATAGTTCCAGTACGGTACAACTTTCCTTTCAAACTATTGATTAAATTGATGAGTTATTAAATATTCCTTTCGCTACCGGTTTCGCGATTTTTCTGCTATACCGGGTCTATTCTCGGCCCCTCGGAGTGACCTCTCCTAGTCGCTTCGAGGATTTTGTAAATTGTTCTTGTAGAGTTTATGAACTGTGGAGCTTTTTAAATTACAATAATCAAAGCAAGCATTGTATGTTACTGCGTTTATGCATAGTAATTCTGATTGTAGTACCAGCATATTTTCCCAAACTCTTTTTCTTAACAAACATTAACACACAGATACAAACTCGATGTGGTTTTGGATGGAAATAAGTTTGAAATTTATCCTACCATCAAGCGAATTCATGTAGCGACTTTGAGGCGCTTGGCCCATGGCCATTTCGGTGCCAACACTTAGGTCAGGACAGGCGAAAAAAGGGAGACCTCATTCAACGGGGGAGGGTGTGGTGTTTGGCTAATGTTACTACTACTACTACAGCCGCTGGTGGGCGGATATTGCCGTAGGTGGTGCTAGGATGGTGTTGGCGAGGCTGCCCGTTACCAGATTCCGGTCGGGATGACAGCCACCCTCATTTGATCTCCACGGAAAGGAACGGTGCTGGAATCGGCTGTGATTTGCCAATAGGTCGAGAAATAACAGCGGTTCACGGTTAAGTTGGGTGTTTATGTTGTGCAAAACGATGTCCTCGACTGGGGCACACGCAGACCAGCACTGTGCGGCAAGCGTCACCGTAGGGAGGACGTTGCACGCGGGACGAAGACAATGCCGAAGACGGTACGGACAAAGACAGCAATGGGAACGGGGCTAGTCGATAAAACTCTGCTCGACACAGGCTTTCACTCGTTTCTCATACTCTCGACGGTTTTCCTTGTAGAGCTGCGCCGCCATCGAGTTGGCAGGCGAGTTTGGATTAGGGTCACTTAGTAAGGACTGCAAATGAAATGATCAACGAAATGGAAACATTAGCTGCTGTAGGATACCTAAACACGTACACATTGCCGGTACTTTACCTGAATCGAAGTAAGAATGGCCGACACGTCGTACGTAGGGCTCCACCTGTTTTGCAAAATGTCCAGACAAATGCCGCCGTCGGCGTACACGTTCGGATGGAACATTTTGGAGACGAACCGCACCGTCGGTGGCTTGTTTGGGTACTCCTCGGTGAATTCTATTGTGAGCTTAAACGTACCGTCCTCGAACGGTGTGTCGTGTGGGCCAAAGATCACAGCATTCCAGATCATAATATTGTTGTCCGTCGGTGCACCGGACACACCAGTTGGCGGGTCTCCTGGAGCCTGCAAAGAGGGTAAAAGAAAACGTATATTGAGCATAGGACAGCAAAACTAAACCGGGAACGAGGTTATAGAGGCACAAGATACGTGACTCCTTGGCACAACTCTTTGATTGCACAACAATAAAACCGTTGCACAAACGACGATCGCTGATGGATCAGTGAGAGCCTTCAGGTTCAAGTTCATGTCGATAACGACGAACGTTTGCGAATAGCCTGAATGGAATAACCCAATGGCAGTGCCATGTGTTACTATCAATGCGTTCACGTGACTCACGCTCGAACTTGTTTAAGAAGCTTGCAACCCAAGATGAGACGGAGTCACGCCCTCGATGCATAATGCGTTAGCTACTGCCTGCACCGGGAGCTGATAGAAAATGAACTTGAAAAAGAGGACAGTCTGTTGATATTGTGTCTGTCGTGACTGGTTAGTACTATAGACTGTTAAGAAAGTACGTTGTTAAGAAAGAGGTTAAAAGATTACATTCGATCCAAGATTGTGCATAGGTACGAGAAATATTGATCATGTTGTATAACCATGGATTGCTTCGATCCAGTTTTACTAAATTCAATTGTAAACATTACGTTCCCAGGCCTACTTAAAAATTTAATTGATATACATTAAAATGTAACATATTCTTTTATGAAGCGCTGATAAATTATATCCCAATATTTAAATGTGATACAGCGTTTTACAAGTCACGTAGTAAACCAAGCAGTTTACGTAGAATATCAAACAATGATAGCCTACTGCAATGCTTTGGATGTTGGATCGTCAAACCTCCAAGTTGAAACACCAAACGGGTCAAGTAGAAAAATCGTCCCTAAGTAGGATCTACCGCAATGGTAGCTGATGCATGGATATTAATTTTAGAGTCGAGCAATTGAGGGGTGCAGGATAAGGTAGGCTATGATCGGTTTTTCGCATC
>KE525354.1:147764-178675 GCA_000441895.2 Anopheles sinensis | reverse complement strand
TACCATTGCGGTAGATCCTACTTAGGGACGATTTTTCTACTTGACCCGTTTTGGTGTTTCCAACTTGGAGGTTTGACGATCCAACATCCAAAGCATTGCAGTAGGCTATCATTGTTTGATATTCTACGTAAACTGCTTGGTTTACTACGTGACTTGTAAAACGCTGTAATATCAGAAAGATTAAATTTTTCTATCCATGTATTGTGGATGTTCCAATTGCTATACGATTAAAATGTGTGAAACATACTTCAAAGTGATGATTCAGCTCTTAAGAAGCAGGAAATACGATCAAATTTAAACTCTTAGCCATGGAATTCGGAGATCTGGTTGCAACAATCTCCAAACAAATAATTAGCAAGGTCCACCAATGGGTGAAATCATCGGCACATACCGAATAGTGCGCACATGCGGTCCCAATCAACGGCGTCACGGTTAAGTTCCTTGAGCGACGCGACGCTACTGATAAGTATACTGCGTCGGTGTAAAAACAGTTCGTCTGATCAACGTTTCCCCCCTTTCGCCAGCCTGACAACCCTTTAGGAGACCTTTAGAAAACATCTACAACATATTTCGCTTACTGTACACCAGTACTTTTCCCACCCCCGTGACACGGACATGAAATGTTGCACATGAAGAACGCTGTTTGTAGCCGTGTGTTTAGGACTACGAAAATAAACTTTTTCGCGCCCTCGTGGTCGTCGTGGTGTGCCGGTGTGTGGGGAGGGTTTTGATTTTCTTGTTTTCGTAAGAATCTGCGAAGATGCGGATCCACAGTGAGGTGCGCACTGACCGAACGTTTGCCCATCTTGAACAGAGGCAGCGAGAACAAGCTCTAGGCCATTTGGCCGACGCGATGAAACCGCGAGAGGAAGACGCGGCAAAGGATGTGGTCAAGCGTACCAAAATTAGTTTCATTTTCGTTTTGGTGTCAGTATGTCTTTGCCAGCGAAAATGTTCGAATTGCGCGATTCAAGAGTAAGTTCAACTCGGTTTTTTGGTTGACTAATCCTCAACCTCGACCAATCAGTCCGCAATACATAGCTATCTCATCTCTATCTGCGCGGCAGCGGATCGACTGTTTACGTCACATGCCAACCTTAAATGGGAGGAAAAAAAAATCAAAGAAATATTAGCCATGCGTCTCAAGCCCAGCCATCATCACAACAAACGCACAAAGAAAATTGGACGGTAAAAGGATCGAAGGGAACAGATCGCTCGGGGAACGTCCTTTACTCTCGGTGCAGGATAGCACAGCTCCAACGCACACACACACACACACATCCACACAGGACACGTACGGCCAGCTCCTCCTCGTTCATCGATTTCGGTCGGCTTCGAATAATGCACAGCCCGTTCGCGTTCGACCCAACACCAAGGGCATTCCCCGTGATGAACCTCCCTTTGTAAGACTGTTACTACAAGGTCGAACGATTCCTCCTCCCTGCTTGGTTGTTGTGGGGCGTTCGGGTTTTTGGACGGTATTTTTAACATACGAAAAGCTTTGTTGGATCGAATCCCAAGTTGGAGAGCATCGAGCAAAGCAATGGGCCACAGAATATCATCGTTTTTTTATGTTATTGTTTTTTGCTCCTTATGACTGAAACGATTTTATTGGGTGCCATGAAAAAATTGAGGACACCGCTCCAAACACCGGCACAGGGGAATTCAGCGAACTATTGCTTTCAGATTATCCAGGTAAATAGCTAACCCATCACTTTTCCCCTTTTCGCGTTATGTACAAACAAAACGGTGGTGCATATGAAAACTCCATTTACGGTTGTTGACAAAACAGCACACGGAACCGATGAATTACCTTTTGAAGTCTCTCATCAAACGTCTGCGAGCTGGCGTGGACATTTTCTGGGAAGTTTTTCACGTGCGACCGAGCTCTCCGGGGCGAGCTAATATCCCTTTTTCTATATTTTCACTGCAAATATTGTTTGTTGGTGCTAGCTGTAGCTGCTGCCGCTGCCAGTTGTTGGATGATTCAGGGAGTGTGGCGTTTCCTTTCCGGTTCGCGGCCGAGCAAGCTGCTGCTTCTCGAATAGTCGCTATCCGTCTCGCTTGCTCGTTACGGGCCTCTGGTTTCTTCGCAAGCGACGACTTCCTGCCTATTTAGTCGTCCAAAGCAGCACACGGTTTCTCTTGCGGGGAAGTGGGATTTTGCCTCGTTCACTACTCTCACTCGTTTTAACTAAGCAACTGATAAGGTATTCCCCCGAATGCACTCGGAAGCTGGCTTGGAGATCACTGCGAAAATACGTATTTTTCCCGTTTTATGTAAGCTTTTGTGTCGCGTACAGCCACGAGCACTGACACACGCGAGAAAAATTCGCCCACGACAAAGAAACGGCAAATTGCCGAACCACAGTAGCACGTATCGAATAATAACACTCGACCGTCGACACACGCCACAGGAGTCAATGGCCAAACGAGGGGGTAGAGAAGGCGACCTGTCCCGAGACTCGCCTTCCTCAGGAGTGCGAAAAGAAAACCTTCTCCTGCAGCAGGCCTTCTTCGTATCACCTACTTTGCGCGATTCACTGTACGTACAGCTGCGCTTCACCAGCTTTTCCCTCTTTCCACCCTAAACGCTAAATATCACAATTTGTTCGCGGTTGTACGGAAGCAGTAGCCAGACGATGAGACTGCGGATTGCTGTGCGCTGATCAACACGTTTGCAGCATTTTGCGCTACGCACTAAACTGATAATAGCAAAATAAAAGTGGTTTTCACTGCCGCAAAAGTCTCACTTTTCTGACGAGACGGGGAAAAAGTTAACCAATTCGAGTCACCACCACTTCAGCAGATCAGAATTTTGACGTTTACCTTGTGGTTTATTTTCTCTGGGAGTGACATAGCAGAAATACTATAGTAACAACTTTTTTCATTGGGCTTCAAGTCTCGAATGGAAACTTGAATCTCCACGTTTTTACGCGGAAAATGGGGGAAAACATTTATTGAGGATTTATTTATCTTAAAAATGAATATAATATTCATGATACATTCAAACCATTTGCCATTTTTATTTATGCAGCAGGATCGTTTGAACGGTACAGGATTTCTAGATTATTCTAGAAGAGTATTTCACATGAAGAAGGTTGTTAAGTGCGAAAACGAAATTTCAGACATTTATTTTCTAGGTAAAATCGTTTATTGTATGCAAAATGTTCAGATTCTTCGTAACAAGGACGGAATAGTTTTTTTTGTCAGTCAGCATACTACACGTACGTTACTAATATTGTAAGAAATATTTAAAAGATTCGAGAAAAAGATTTGCAAACCATTTGTACTGTCTTGATAGGGAATGATAGGCAGGTGAAAAAAACTTTGATATGGTTTTCGTCATAACTAATCATACTTTGTCGAAGCAGAACAAGACTACGTACTACGAGCTACGTAAAATACTTCGATTACTGGATAGTAAAATACTCTAATAATAGAATCTTTTAAGGAGATTCAGTTGGAATAAGGTGCACACTTCAAGGCATCAGCATTTCGATGTTCGGCGACTGAAGTTTGACAAATATTTGGTATTGAGAGTACACGCACATCCAGCAGTAGATCTGTTGGGAAAATAAGAGGTAAGACTAATAGTTCCGACCGAAACAAGTAACGGCAACTCACATTATAGATCATCCAGACCCAAAGAATCAAACTGGAGAGCGTTTGTTGAAGCTGCAAAGAATCCATAATATTAGTATACCGCATTTACCGGGTGGTTATAGTTCCACTTACATAAATGTAGTATCCACCAATCAACCAAAGGCCGAAAACAAATTGAAACAGAATGGCAATGCCAAACAAGGCCAACCATGGTAGCATCCAGCCACGAGTGGTTGTTTTCAGCGAATAACAAATGCCTCCGGCGGAAAGGATAAGCAGAATGAAGTAAAATATGAAGAACCCTCCAACAATCTGCATCGAGTCGCGAATGTCCGTTTCAAAGAGTGGCGAGTAGAGTTGAGAAGAATCGCCACCCACCATGTTATACGACGTCTGCAATAGGAAACACGACAGCATAATCATCTTGAAATGATCAAATTATAAGCAGAATCTTACCATCGTAATCAACACGATGCTCATGGCTACCGTGTAGGCCGCCACTGCATAGCTGCCCGATTTCACGGAATTCGTCCAAATGCAGGGAGACCAGAAAGATTCTAACCAAACCATGTTGAGATTTTTTACCGAAACGATCCTAAAAGTAAAGTATCACGATTGAACGATTTGAACTTCCAGACGACTTCGGAATGTCATTAGGCTTCCGTAATGGCCAAGTGGCACGCCCATTTGGGCATCCATGATTCAACATACTTACCGCAATGGAATTGAATCAAAATTGAAGTGTTTTCAAAGAAATCAATAACTCAGTCGATAGATGATCTTGTTTTCTGGTTCAGAAGAGTGTTTTATATAAAATTGCATATATTTTACGAGAAACAAATGAAAACTACGCGTTGTGCTGAACACGCAAACAAACAATAACAAGCGTTACAACTCCACGGTGACAGACATAAAGGTGGGTCCATTGTGAGCATTTTGACATTTGTTGCAATGAGGATTTTGAAAACATCACAAAGGCCTTTTCAAAACCGTTATCTAAAAACGATCGATACATCTATCGTTTTTATCGCAAAATCACATGAAAAATTTTAATTGCCAAGAAAACTGACTATTTTGTCTGTTTGTTTGGTTTTTACTTGAAGTTGCATCCAAACATTTTCAAATCAGTGAGGTTTATGAGGTGGTGTTATTCGTAGACTGTTGGAAATTGGGTCACAGTAAAGGAAGCTTATGAATTTTGATAGCATATAAGCTGAATATGAATTGATTTTACAAAAAAGTTTTATAGGAAACTTTACGCGAGTCGAATCGGCAGTGGATAAACCATAAACTCATAACTAAAATTTAACGTACGACACATTTTGATGCGTAAATCAATCCGTTTGATTTCCGGTACCTTGCCAAATCCATTATTGGCCGCCTAAATCGTTTGTGCCGTCGCCTCCGACGACATGCGTGACGGGCCCGCTGGGAAGTGATTTGAATATTTGAAGATCTCGCGTCAAGCTCTCGGACCTGGACCAACCCTGGACCAGTGACCGGTCATTATCTTAAATGAAATTCCATCCTCTTTTCCGCGGATCTGCAGACAGTTTGGTCGGTCAGGCGACGGTGTCAGGTCAGTCCGAAGGCGACGCCAAAAATGGAACCCATAATGATATAGTGCGGTCCGATGTGTGTTTACTGTATGTTCCATTTCGAACGCCGTGGGTTTCACGGGCAGTCTAGAAATTCGAATCCCCCAGAAAACTGCTAATGCCAACGCACATCGAGCGCACATTTGCGGCGAAAAGTTTGCGGTTGCGTGAAGGTTACCACCTGTAGGCAACCCATTGAAGGTTTTTTTTCTTCTCTGAGGCTGTTTAAGGCTTTCTTATCGGTTAATTGCAAAACACGTGCAGCGATCGTCACCTCACTGTTTGGATGAAATTAAGTTTCTCAGTTTTTATCGATTTAGGAACCCCAAAGGTGCAGAAAATTGTGTTCCATCCTCGTTAAAATTGTCCGAAAACTAAAATAAATTGGTATGCAATATCAAAAATTGAATCGCCGTGGTTGCAACCGCCTTTGCGTGTCGTAGTGGCCCTTCTAACGTGCGTGGATATAAAAACCATGCCCGAAGCGCAGATGTGTGCGCAGACAGTTGCGCATGGTGCTTCACCTTTATGCTCCCATGATGTTGCTGGAGCATGATCTTTAGGCTCGTTCCAGTTGCTCCTTTACTCTCCCTAACCAAATTTCCCGACCTCCACCGCTGCACGTTATCCTCCTCGGTTTTCGACAAAGTTTTATTTTTATGCTCTGTTTCTGTTTTAGTTTTATGCGGATCTTCTTCGGCGTAGCACCGCGGAAGGTGCATCCAATAATGTTGAAGGAATCCTCCCTGAAATGATCGCCTCTGAGATTGCCGGGAGCATTCGTCTTGGTTGAATTCTGAAAACCTCTAAGGCTAAGCCATGGGTAAGGTGCGTTTTGCATTCTATATATTTTGTGTCTTGCCTCAGCAGATTCCCTTTTCCATTAGCGTACAACTGTGTCGATAAAATGATAAAAGTTCTGAATATAATTTTGAAGGTTTCAATTTGGGGGGGCATTTGTTGAGAACATAACACCTACTCACCACGTGTCACCATATTTGGGGTTTCCTAAGATACGCCCAGGGTCGCACATTTGCATGGGAATGTGTGTTGGAACGACGATCTACCATTTGTCCGGTGATCCAAGATAAACTAAATTAACTCCATTAATGAAATGGGTTCGTTTTCGAACGAGCCACACGATTGAAAGTCATCCATTGCAATGTGGGGGCCAAAAAGCATTCTTATCGTTTCGTTATGGAATGCTCGAAAATTGCAACTGTTCATTCGTGTGCTCGTAGTTTTACGGACAATCTTTTGTTGGTATAATTATGCAAATTTCTCTAAACTTAGGGTGTTGTTCTTAGACTCTGTTTGTCTCCATCAGCACGACTTAATTGAGTTCTTCTTGTATATACTTTGTCTAGGATAAGTTCGACGATGTACAAGGCGTCGACAGCGGGCGTAATAAATTTTGAAGATTTTGTTTTCCTCCTGAGGGCTTTATTTCTTTTCCTGGAAGCTATAGCGAGGTACTTGATGGATAGAATGAAATTGAAAAAACCCCTCACGTTGTCTTGCAGTCAGATTTAAACGCAACGGAACATAGGCCGCTCTTGTTTCGGTCTCTCGCGCAAGATGCATCCCGTTGGAGTGCGTCCGGTATCGAATGTCGCGCGCGCGCTGCCTTGTTCTTCCCCGGGAATCCCGCGGAAGACAAAAATGTTTTGAAGAAAGAGAGATAGAGAGAAAGGGCACAGGAGAGAGACTCCCAAAGGTATGCTGCGGTTTCACCTGGTGGAGCAGGTTTCGGTTTGGAGCACGCGAAAAACCGAACGAACCGGGTCTAGAGAGCGCCGGAGATCGCGACTCAACTCCGCTGCGCGTGCGGCTCAATATTGGCGACTTCAGGCGCGTTTTCCGGCGGGTTTCAGTTCGTCCGTGCGCCTCAACGTGATCGGGTGTGTTACCAAGGTGACTGTCATCTCGGTGTAAGAGTACGTTCCTTTGCCTTTTTTTCCCCCCGGTGGTCACTTTGATCCGGTGTGCGTTTTAAAACCCTGGCAGCAACGAAAAATCGAAGCCCAACAAATTAATCGGAAAATCTCTGCGAAACCGCGACCACGATTAGGCCTTGTAGGACGCAGATTTTTCCCCGAACGCGAACCAACGCTGCGGCCGTTTTCCTTACGGCATGCCGGTGGTGGTCGGTCGTTAATTGTAAATTATGGTGTGTTCGGTGCGAGTACCCTCTTCACACGGGGGCTGTGCGTGCGTCCGTGTGTACGTCTATTAATTCTCGGTCGCTGGTGTGATCTGGTGTGAGTTGTTATGCTTCACACCTGGCTGCGGAGATAAATTTCGTGCGTAGTTAGTGCGTAGCGCCATAAAATGGATCCTGTTTTGACAAAGGATCTTCGGGTGTTTTCCTCGCGTATCAGTGCGTATTTCTTGTATTTTTATGAAGGTACAACGGAGCCCAGTTTAGACACAATTGTCCGGGATCAGCTTTTAAAGCGTGTCTCCAAAATGGTCCACAGTTTTGCCTGAACAAGCACAAAACCGTACCAGGAAGAGTGAGTGGAAAAACGGTTCACTTGGTTGGAGCACGAAGAGTGGCCAAATCCAACGTTGCAACGAAAAAAAGGGCAGCAAACAAACGAAAACCGGGTCTCAAACAAATGTCCGTAAAATAAAAGTGAAACAATCGAGTCGCTGCTCGGGCGGCGTGTGATGTGGCCGTGGGCTTACAGCATCCCCTTGTGCAGCCTCGGTACCGCCCGAAGATTTATGTAGTGCACCGTCTCCGTTGTCTCCCGCTCGGTATCCCGCTTTCGATTGCGATTCATGATCGAAGGGCTCGCAGGTTCTTGCCCCGGCCGTCTCCCATTCGGATAACGTGACCGGGCCGGTCTTGGTTCCCCCCTTCCCCTGCAAAAGTACGGTTTTCGACGTTGTGTTTTCGTGTCTGCCTGCCTATGTGTGTGTGTGCCTTGTACCGAATTTATCCCCGTTTCTTAGGCAGGAAAGCGGGGTGGTTACATTTCAAGCAACAAGGAGGAAAAAAGTCGCGCACCTCCGCGTCCCCGCGTCGAAATTCGAGCTTGCTTGAGCTCATCCAAGGATTACCTTTAAGGGACGGTCCGGGATTGGGTCTTATCCGTTGTGTGTGGTGTGCCTGTAGACTGGGCCGACGTCGAGAAGGAAGTGGATCGATTGATCGCCAGTGCAATGCAATTGTCGTTGATCGTGCGCCGGTGGTGTGGCAAACGATGTCACTGCATCCCAAAGCTGGTTCCTGGTGCTTTTATTTCGAACCGCTTTTCTCACGCGGTACAGCAAAACAGCGGTGGTTTACGTTTCCTTATGGCAGGGATTTATGTTGCCAGTGAACTGAGGAGACGTGAGCTAATTCGGTGCACGAAGCGAAAAAAGTTCAATTCAAATTGACAGGATTTACTTACGAACTTTGATATAAAACGAAACTTTGAACTCCTGAAACCATTGTTTTTAAACATGTAAATCAATCTATCGTATTTTTCGACAGTTGTTCTTATGATAGGGTTGCATAATTTCGTTGGTAAAATAATCCAAAACAATTGAAAAGGATTGTAAAAATTCTGGTTAGTGGCAGGAAATTTGTGTGCTTGTTTCCAGTGAATTTGTCTCTGTTAACTTTGAGGCTTCCCAAAAGGGCTACTGATAAACCGATCCGCCAGCCAGAAGCCATAAAGCTGCAACACTTCGGGCATCATCTCGGTGCCAAAAGAAGCGCAACGAACAGGGATTCAAAAGCATAACGAGCAGGAAAATAACAAAAGCGAAAAGCGAAAAAAAGTTTAGTTACGAACAAGAACCACGAAAACGAAACCGAATCCGGGTTGATCTCATTCGCGAACCACATTGTGATCTTGCTCCGGCGTTGGAGATCGCAGACAAACATTACCCACAAAAAAAAGGAAGGAAAATGAAAAACATACAGCAAAAGAAATCTCTACCGAAGGGGGGATAAAAACACAAGGTAATGGCAAAACCACCAGCCGTGTACTTGGCGGCATCTTCCCGTAGCAGAAGCGCCCTTTCGAGTGCCAGGACGGTGGACAGTTGGTGGCGGTTGCGGTTGCGGTTAATTTTTCGGTGGCTACCGTCAATTGCAGCGCAAGAATGGACCATTTTCGGCGCGATCGTGCCCACTGAGACGCCGTTCGGCCCGACCGGAGCAAAACAGGGCTTGATTATTTTCGTAATTACTGGCCACCTCGGTACGGGGCTGGCCGGACGGTAATTGCGATGCCCGTGGCCGGAGGAACCGTCCGGTCGACCGGTATGCCCAGGGGGTGGGTGGAGAATTGGGAGGAGTTGTGAAAACCCCCTCCCGTGGAGGTTGGGAACGGTTCCGCCGCGTCGGAAGAGATAGCTGGAGTTGCAATGTGTCTACATCGGGCTGGAGGAAAGAAGGAAGCCAACCTGGAGCCTCTACACGTGCCCATCAAAGGGGGTGGCATGCTAGGGGAGGCGTAAGTGCAGTGGCTTTACAGTTGGAGGGCGTTTCTTTCACTCGTTCCCTTGTTTCCGCAGCATCCTCGATTTAAATCGGAACATTGGGGACCCTTGCTTGGGCTGGACGAACTCAGGTGAAGACCTGCGTCATACGCACCATGGAGGAAGAAATTGCACATACCCTTTCCGATCCACAAACAAGAAAACACCACAACACAATGCACACCACCAGCAACCAGGTGATTAGGTAAAGTACCTTCAAAATGGTGCATTTATTCTAATCATTTCCGCGATTGCACTCGATCACCGTTTAGGGTTGAAATGCGGACCGGAAGCAATGGGGCTACTTATGCTCGGTGAAATTGCGCCGGGCTCGATCTATCGTATCGTATCCCGCAAGTTCCTGCAGCGTGTCAGTCTCAAAAGTTGCTCTCGTTGATTTTCCTCCCCATCCCCCCATTGCTTTCTTCTGCGAGCGTCAAATAATCATCCGGCACAATTAGCTGCCAATGCTAATGGCGTGACGAAAGTGGCCCCCGAAAATACACCGATGGAGCAAGAGAGAGAGAGAGAGAGATCAAAAATCGGCGAAGAAATAAAACTCATTGAAAAATAACGTCTGCCAATCAATCGGTTCAGCCCTCAAGGAGGGGGCGGAGGGCGGCAGTGTGTCTGAGGGTTCCGCGTTAAAGCGATTAAGTACATTCACGACATTCTTCTGGGCACAAACAGGCCAAACAGGCGGGCAGGCGGGCGACCCCAAACAGCAACACCGGACCTCCCTTTCAACACTGATGAAGACTGACGGGAGCGAGGGCTGATATCTTGATCGAGGGAGATAAATATCAATCTTGCAAAAAAAAACTCCATCTCCCCCCGCTGGCTCCGGGGTGGCGGAGATGTGCCCACCACCAAAACTGACCTCATACGCGCAAGTTCCCGATCGGACGGAACAATCGGAGGCAGCGACAGCGATGTAGCCAAATGTTGCCGATTGCTTCTGCTGCCGTGCGCCTAAAGATCAAAGATTGCGGAAAGACGGCCTCGAATGGCTCGATCGACGTGATCAGCGGGGTGAAAACAGTAAAAAAAATTGGCAACCGGGAACCGGCCAGGAGTCCTGTCAACCGACCGCCCAAAAACCCGTCCAAAGCGGGGATTTGCTTTCGTCGTCGTTCCGTGGTGTCCTCGGGATTATCATTCATTCATGGACTGACCGGCTTTTTGACCGTTCGGCTCCACACGGACCCGGATCGTGAGGATCGGGCCATTTGGATTTCCGTTCATGAGCTGTCCCGTCTGAAAGTGTCAGTCTTACTTTTTCATTCCCGCATGATTTACTCTCTATATATTTTTTCGTTTGTTTATTCATACCTGCCGTTTGCCAAGGACAGCCTTTTTCCCGCGGTTGGGGCGTGTTTTGTTGTGGGGGATTACTGCCCGTGCGCGTCATGTGTCATGAGTTCAGTATATTCTTCCTCTCTGGCAAAGCTGTCGATGGTTTCACAGTGTAGCTTTGTTTGGTTTGCAATGCACCCAACAGTAATCGTTTGCTTAATAATGTGTAGGGTTGCTGTTTGGCAGATTGCGATAAGAAAGTGGTGATGACAGCCCTAAAGCCAAGCTGTCCGTTTCATAAGGGGGACTTATTTTAACGGGCTCCTGGCGTGAGGAAATATGTAGTGAATAAGGCATAATACAAGAAGAGCTATCAAGTGAATTTGAAAAGTAACTTTATACCTTGTCTACGCGTTTCTATGAATTGTTGAAGCCGCGTAGAAGCTCGGGAAGGGAAAACATTAATGCTAGTAAGAATATTGTTGCAAAAACAGTATGGTTCCATAGTAATTTAGAACATTAGAATTTGAAAGTAAGAAGAGCTATACAAAAGTAACATGGGTTTAAGAACATTAGAAAAGAAACCCGAAGGCCATAAATCCTGTCAACATATCATCAAGAAAGTCTGTTGTTACTAATGGGATGTGCTTGAATTTTCTTTGTTTTAGTTAAGAGGTACTTGTCGACACTTATTCACCCTCGGCTCCTGAGTCGTGGAAAGCGGAAAAGTTCGAAACGAAAAACATTTCCAACGTGTAGGACAAATGCTTTGGAAGAAATCTGTAACAAAGTGAGCCGTGAGCCGACCGGAGAAAACTCGGCGAGAATTCAAATCGAATTCCAAAGTGTGCCCCGAAGACCCCTCCGAGCACCGTTAAAGGCAACCCGCGGGCACGTGTCATCGTGGCGAAGGTGTGGATGAAAAGCGCGCCGGGAGTGTGTGGAATGTGAACGTGGAATCGTGGGTTC
Source organism: Anopheles sinensis (assembly GCA_000441895.2). Classification (NCBI taxonomy): domain Eukaryota; kingdom Metazoa; phylum Arthropoda; class Insecta; order Diptera; family Culicidae; genus Anopheles; species Anopheles sinensis. Next base: position 166,724 of record KE525354.1, on the reverse strand, counting down.
GACCCCGTGGGTCACGTGGTGCGGTGGTGATGATTTTATGATTGAGTTTTCAGCGCCGAATGGTGTGATCCGAATGGCGCGTGGTGAAAGGGGAGCTAATGGTGGAAACAAAGTAGTGCTAACGAAATAGAGAAGAGAGCTAGAAACCTCCACGATCGTTCAATTGGTTGCGCGAAGGATCGTTCGCTCGGGAAGCGGAAGTGCGTCACAGCTGGCAGGTCCCGTTGGCGGTCATCAGATTTATCTTTGCGAGACAGTGCGTCCGCCAGGAATCGCCTGAGGACGGGCCCTTAGTTGCGGTTAGGTTGGGCCGCGACCGCCTCGACGTAACGGCGCCTTGGCACGCGCGTCTATGCCAATTTCTTAGGCGTTCCCCCCAGCGCTGGTTTTTGGAGAGTGTGTGCGAGTGAGCGATTTTTTCTTATTTCATCCGTGCCGCCAACACCATCATTTCTTGCACGAGCGGGCAACAAAAAAAAAAACAAGAAGGAACAGCGACAGTAACGCCGTGCGATCGACGAGAGTGTCCGGTAAGTGGATAATTAATTTTAATATTCAATTATGGGCGGAACGATTGAAAATTCATATTAATTGATACGTTACTATCGGCACCAAGGATCTTTTTGCCGTCAGACACACACGCGTGGCCAACGTTTAGCGGAGCCAGGCGAGGTCCGGGTGAACGGGCGCGCCTAGGAGCAGCCGCCGGAGCAGAAACGCGCGCCTAGACGGCCAGAAATGGCTTAATCGTGAGACAGCACAAACCGTCCTGACCTCGGGCTGCCTCATAGGTGATCCATTTCTCTCCGGCGGGACATACCACTTTGGGTGATCGAGTTCGGTTAAGGTCGAGGTGGCCGAGCAACCTAAACGCGATCTCGACGGTCGACCCCCGGGTTGGCGGCGGTGAGCCGACTTTCTTCTAAGCATGCCTGACGATGATGCTGATGATGATGGTGGTGGCAAAGACGATGATGAGTTGCATCATAGCCTCGCATCAGAGCGAGTGAGCATAAGAGAGATCGAACATGTGAACCGTCTGAAACGAGTCTATGGAGCTCGAAATTGACTGGTTCGCTCGACCTCACGGGTGATCTTATTTCTAGCCGACTTCATCTGAGTTCCTCGGATTATAGTCCACGGCGTGCACATGACGTTGCAGTCAAACGGTCCCCCACTTTACCTCGCCTCACTCTTTCTTTGCGCCACGATATCGACAGGCATTCATCGCTAGGTCCCGTGCGCCTTTCTTCTTCGCGCCACAAGCCACAAGGGCCCTTAATCCGCCGGCTTTCTGGTCCGGGTAAATAAACAACCCACTCTACCAGGTTCTGCCGCGACAAGGGCTTGCGAGAAGCGGGCTATCTCTTTTTGGCCCCGCTCGGCATTTCACTCGGAAGGGGGTCCGCCGCGCGGCCAAATCGCATCCTATAGGAAGTTCATTATGCACTCGAATGGAGCAGATTAAGATGACGATGATTGCTCGAAAGGTAATCGGAGCCGGTCAGGGAATCGATCAGCTCCGTTTGAGTAGCGTGTTGGTGTCCGTCACAGTCAATTCTGTCCGGTAATGACTTTTCACTGCCTATCCCTTGTGACAGCGGGTGTTAGTTCCTCTGCTTATGGGTCGGATTTATCGTACCAAGTGAGTGTTCTACAACGGGCTTGAAGTATGGTCTGAACGAAAATGTATTTGATATTTATGGACAAAAAGATCAGTATTTTAATTTTATAAGATGACGTTTTGTATCCGTAAATGTTGATAAGAATCCAGATTCTCTTGATATAAATAATATTAAATTTATGATTCATGGTAGCACTCATAAGATTTCACTTTTCTGTTGTGATTCATTCCTTTTTCTCAACGATCTGGAAAGTGCACTATGTCTTCGAGCATTAAGGACCGAGAAAAAATCATTCGCAGGACAAACTAGTCCACAATGGACCACAGTGGAGATAAAGTGATTTTGGGGATTATGCTTTTAATTCCTTTCTGCCGCACAGAAAAGAAGCTATGAAAAGCCGGAAAAGAGGCCGCGGGAATTGGAGGGGTGCAGATTGAAGCGACCGCTACCATGCTCAATTGGAAAGACATTCGACGGCAAAGCTGACACAAATGGGGAAGCAGCGAATAGCCGGGAACCGGTTGATCAAACAGCGTCAAAAAACCTCCTCAGCAGCACCAGTCAGTGCGCGATCAAATGCAGTGTGTAGGAGGTCCGTGTAAACAAGGTGAACAAATTGAAATGGATCAAAACAGGCAATCTTGTTTGGTTCGAGAAGCAAAGGGCATAACACAAGGAGTTGCTTGTGGTTGCGCTGAAATCCAATTTTATGTTGATTTCTATGCTCGTTGTTTGGTGATCGCATTGCGTAGCCCGGTGAGTCACCGATCCCGGTGCCGATTGATCGACGAAAAGACAGTTCCTGGCCAAGCGCGTAAACATGTCTGATAGCACATGTGAACGTCGGCTGCCAGAAAACGCAAAAGATTGCCCATTTTTCATGCACAGTTGGGAAAATGCCGCTGCTCCTTACACGCAGTGCGATGTTTTTTCTTTTCGTTGTAAAAAAAACCCGTGTGAGGCCAACATTCATCAACAGTTCGTGTGGCTAAGCGGAGCCCTTGATTGCAGAGGTCCTGGCCACCGTGTTTGTGGGTCGCTGACGCCGCATGTTCGAACGGTGGTAATGCTGACAAATCTTTAACTAAGAACGTTATTTACAGACCTCCCCTTGGGTGGTTGTTTCCCGACGGTGGAGCTCATAAAGGAGCTTGTCTGCTACCGCGCAACCACTCCGCGCTCCTGCTGAAGAGTGGTAGCACCGTGGAGGCGCTTGAATGCGTGTAGTTTATTTTTTTGGTGTGTGTGATTGTCTGTCCCCGGCTTTTGGGGTGGGTGGGCGCAGTCTGAAGGACGTCGCTTATGGAGACGCAACCATTGGGGGTAGGTTGCGGCATTGAGACAGGCAGTAAATATCCTTATTTATTGCGGTCAGTGTCATGTGGCCGATTTGTGTGCAGTTTGGAGCAAATGTTGGGCCTCCTGCGGGAATTGCAATCGTCTCGGGACACCGTGAGAGCCACTTTCCATAATTGTTCCGGTGGAGAGATTTTCGACTGTATTTCACTTATGGATATTTTTATTTCTTTAAATATAAACGGCAATTTGTTCGTCAAAGACACAATTTCAAAGATACAAAGTTTCTCTTTAGAGGTAAATATTATCGAACCGAATAAAAATACGTCATAGCAAATAAACCCACCTCAGTTTTATTTATGAAGGCCACCGATATCAAACGAAAAATGAAATAGCTCCTACGCCAGTTGGTTAAGCTATTTAATGTTTTCTCATTACCCATTCTCGGCTGGAAATCTTTTGCGATAAAATTGGGTCAATTAATCAGCGAGTGGGATTAAAGTACATCCAAGGAGCTCAGCTCAGCAATTGCTAGTGAATTCATTCCGGACAGAGATCGGAGCTCAAAATGCAAGAGATTTCTCCATCAGGAAGGATTAATTTTACTTTAAACATAATTTTTCATATTTGCTCGTTGTCGTGAAAAACATGTGGGATAGGGAAAAACCGAAACCGTGGGGAACTTCAGTGAGGACCAGTCTCCGGGAAAGACAAATTCCGTCCTTCCGGCGGTTGATTGTATATTTTAATCGTAGCCTTTGTTGACCTACACCGGCACCGTAATCGTCGCTGGCTGGCGGCGACCATCAATTGCCGTCCGGCCCACTCCGGACGCAACCCGACACCCCGATGGGAATCGGGGCCTCTCGGTAGTGATATTTACCAGACAGCTACATCGCACACGGGCCACACTTGCCACATTAGTGTTTGCGACGCCCACGCGGCGTGCCCTTTCCTTTCCAGGCGCCCGGTTGCTTACTATTTTTGCACGAACTCTCTGCGACTTTCAGGTGTCTTCTTCAGGCATCCTGTTCGGCCCACGCGCTCTAAGTTCGCCCCTGTGCTACCAGTGCCCGCTGCATCATAAGCATAACTCCTACGGGGGGTTGGCAAACCGGGGGGTGCGGATAGCGAGCACCAGACGGTTGCATAAAATTGCATATTGCGCCATCACCATTGAACCGTGTCGCCACTTGCTAGCAGGAAAGAGAACCGCTTCGGGCTGCTCGATGCTGCACTTTTCGGTGCGCTGCAACAATGGGCACTTAGGCTTCGAGAGACGATGCCCTATCCGCGTTTGCAGAACGGAAAACACAAAGCACGAGAAAAGGTAAAACATGAATGGGTCCCCGTCTTTCACCCGCAGCAAATCTAGTCCCGCGGTCCGGTATGTGCACACTGGCTGCATATGCGCACTGGCTGCACCGAAGCAGCATCAGCAGCAGCAGCAGCTCGATCGGATGCAATCATTACGGAGTCATAAATAGTGAATTTGAATAAATAAATAAATAAATTATTCTCTCCAGTACCTCGGGACATAATCTCCGCTTACATGTGGTGCCCCCAAGAGGAGAAGGGGCGCAGGTGGAGGAATTGGTAGCGAGCGGTACCAAAGTACATCGATTGAGCTTTGGTCTGATATCGGTGTGTGTACATCACCTACAGTGCTGGTCGTGTCTGTATGTCAAGTTCTTAAAGCTCCTACAGACTATCGCCAAGGCCTGCCAAGATAAGACCAAGGCATCATTTTTCGATATGTTGTTCTCCAGCGACAATATTGCTCGCCAACTTCCTTGCAAATCTCGCTCAGTAAATCAATGAAATGTCTGAAATACTTTCAATATTAACATTTGAGCATGAGTTTTGCACTTTTAAAGCTCACTAGATCCAAATTGAACAACACCTGTCAAGTGTTGGCAGAGCACGCCAAGATTTTCTCGACGAGCAACGTTTAGAGTTTAGAAGAAGAAAACAGCTTGTCCGATGTTATTTTTATATTATCTGAAACATAAACTCCTTCAAAGTGCACTATATTTGTTCGGTGTACTGCTTCCAACGGACACCACTGTTGGTTGCTGGGAACGCAAATGTATTCCTGCGGGAAGGATGGAAAACTGCAAGTAAGTAATAGGCCATCCAAAACCCATTGAAACAGAAGGAACAGCGGGAATGGCCGCAGTAAATAAAGTGCAAAGTCAAAATGGCGAGAAGGTCCCGGCCTAGGCTAAACAAAGCAGCACTGCCTTAAGCATCGATATCATCCCAACCGGATCGGGCAAGTGGGGGGGCAGCGAAATCGAAACAACTGAAAACCCAGGCCAACAGTGTGTGGAAGGCCACGGAGGTTGTGTGTATTTTTTGCGACGCTTTGGAGATGGGACTTTGCTCTTCCGACGTCGACGGTGTGTGGGAAAAAGGGCAGCATAAAGCATGGGAGGGAAAAACTGCACCGAATGAAATATGATCACGATGCAGCGGGAGGACGTTGTGGCCTGTTGTGTTGTGCTATCATTATTATTTTTATCGGCCTTTTTCCACCCGGTTCATCCCGCCCGTGGCGGCAAACCGGGCGAAGCAGAACCGCGCCGGGGTCTATAAATCCCGGCGTGCCCGGCCAAAGACGTCTATTTAGTATTGATATTTGTTTATTAAACAATCTAAACCGTGATCATCGATGGTCGATGGGAGAGGATCGAGGGTCTCAAGAAGCGAGTGAGATAAAAATAAGAGAAGAATAGCGTGGAAGGAAATCGTCGACTGGTATGACATTTCTGTTTGCATCCATCTTCCAAGGAAGACAAAGTTCCTTGGAAGCGGTGTCTCTTTGCTTTGAGTGCAATGAGTTCGTTGTGATGTTTGCGTGAAATTTGTTCAAACTTACGCATTCAACGCAAGAAGGTGGCAAAAATCAAAACCCCCTTCGTCGAAGGACGTGTTGAAGGAAATCGAAAGTTAGGTACACACTCCACGCCGGGAAGATCTTCAAGTCGGGGGAAGGTCTTTGGCGAGCCGGAAGCGCTCCAGGCGTGTGCAGCGACGTCCTCGATCGGTTTGTCGGCGAGTAAATGACATGCATCGATTAATTCCTCTCCTACTGGTTTCCCCCGGCGTGGCGTGGTTATGGCATAGCCTTTCGCGCCAGTTGTCGTCTCACGAGGAGGATGGCTGGAACGACGCTGTACTTCACACACGGGACTACACTACGGTTTTCGCACCCTCTCGTAGCTGTCGCCGGAGTTTGGCAATAATTGCATTTAAATGAACAGTAATTGACATCGAGCTCGAGTGGAGACTTGCCTTTCACGATGCGACGGATGCAACCGTCGTGGGACCTGAAGTGAGTGGACGTGATTTTTTATGTATTAATCAACAGAAAGCTCCGCGGCGGCGGATCGCTGTTCGGGCAGCTGCAGCTCAAGTGATCCTACACGATCCCCTTCGGTCGGAGAATCGAAGGAAAGGCCCAAGCTTTGATGTTGCCACGTTACGTGCAGGCAGGATCTTGTTAGTACTCCTCGCAAGGGCCGTACCGACGGCGTGTGTGCACCGGGGTCGAGTGCCTGCCCGGTTTGGTGCGGGTGGCTTTCGCACATTGTGTCCCTCGATTTGTTCCCGGAATCACCGCCGCCGCCGACACGGACACGAACCACGGCACGTAGCAGCAGAACCTGAAAGGCACTTGTCCTCGGCCTCGGCTCGTTTAAAATGGACGAACCGCGAACTCTCTTAAAAGTCACAGGCCGACACTGGAGGCAGGCTTCTGCGAGCCGTTCTGGCGTGGGTTGTCCAGCGCCTCTCGAAACACGGAACCCCCGCCTTTCGGTCCTTCGTCCAGTAGTCCGAGGCCGAGCCTTAAGCCAAAACCCGCACGAGGTGACGACTACAGCCGTAGGGCTTTTGGGGAGTGGGAGATTGGCTGGACTTTTAAATGCAAATGACACCAGCACTCCCCCTGCGGTGCCACCACGGGCGCGGAGGGTTTTTCCACGGGGCTCTAGGACATCGATTTTAATGGGCGCATGTCGAGAGGTACCCGGAAAATGTTTCCACTAACGAGTGTGAAGTGTGAAACCATGCGCAGCGCGGCTGCGATAGCGGCAAAATGGCATCACATAGCTCTGCTCGGCGTCGTGAGCCACCTTTCGTCTAGTCCTGGGTCGGGTTTTGATCTTTTGAAGCCCGCTGCTTACCGCCGTGGCGTGATTTGGAAGATTCGCGTGCGAAAGGGACATGTCGGCGGCGGTGGCTAAAAGGAACCTATCCACCGTCCATAGCGCTCCGTAGGTCGTGTGTCTCATTTGGCTTTCTTTTCTACGCCCCCAGAATTACTTCACTTGGTGTGAAGCCCCTTGTTCTGCCATGCAACTGCTCAATCACACGGGGAAACAGGCGAAGTCGACATTTTGGAGCGCCGCGCCGCTTGTTTGTTTGGTGTGAAACCTTGAACGTGGTAACGATGTTTGACGGTTTTGCTTGCCATTGGAATGCGCAAATATTTGCGCCACCGCGCGTACGAAAGCAGCCACATTCCAGCGGGTGATAAAATGCATTGTCAGCGTCTTTATCGCATACGGATGCATCAGGCTGGTGGCCTTTCTTCGCTCATTATTATGCACCGAGATATCTGGGATGCCCTTATAAAAATGTAGAATAAAAACTGTATAATTATTCTGGAAGTTTATACGTCGTGTTATTGTAAGATTGCTGAAACCAGTAACACCTACTGAGGAGGTAATGGGTGATTAGAGACAGCTGTGTGTCAGTGTCACCGAAGCTATCTTCCCTGATAAGCGACATTGGTGGAGGAATGCACCACTATTGCCTGCAATCTTGCAAACTACATTGTTCTACGGTCGCTTTATCAATGTTTACTTTTTGGATCTTCGCAGGCTAATCAGAACTGCAAACTATACCTTCTTCCACTACTACAAACTTATAGCAAGTGTCGGCCTTGAAGTGAAGTGTACTTTACTCAGATTGGGTTTCAGTAATGTACTGGAAGTAGCACATGTTTTCAAATGATCATCCTCAAAAATATCTATAAGAATGGTCTAGGAATAGTCTGTTTTACAAAGAAACATTATATGTCATTTAATGATTTGAAAGAATGAGTGCGATTTATGCAATTCATCTCCGATCTTGTAAAGAACTCGTTTGACTATCATGATCGAGTGCATGATATCCAGGTCAGTCGTCTTCTGCCCCGCAGAGGGAACCAGTTTCGAAGGTATCGATCGCGCCGCATCATTGAACATGATACCCAATGGCGCACTGTGGTTACACCTTCCTTGATAATCGATCAACACGGCTAGGCCGTGCTATTTGGTGTTCTGTATTTTGTCTACGTAATAGGTCAGAAGGCCTTTCTTACACGTTCGCCTGGATTACGGTTTTCGATCGATGTATCGCAGCGTAGATATGATTTATTGTGTGCGACCGGCGGAGTGTCGAATCGATGACCAAACTCTGTCCAGCACTCTATTCTCAATCAACACGATCGATTGCCCTCGCCAACTCGATCAGCTTCGCGGACTGGTAAGAATATTTTAATGACACGGCAAATCATAACAAGTCCAATGGTGCGGGTCCCGTCCCCGCCGGACGATTGTTTTCGTTGGCAATCGTCCCAATCGGTCGCGCTTATATGCTGCTCCGGGATGCCTTCCTCGCCCGGTTATTAATCATCCGAACGAGAAAGGATGGTGCAAACAATCGCGCTCATACCGAACGCTGTTGGTTTTGGGAATTTTCGAACATTCCGAAGGGCTTGCCATGGGAGTGTGTGGGGGTGATGACGATGATGATGTTGTTGTTGCTGTTGTTGTGGTTGTTGATGGGGAAGATCATAACTCGCTCGAACATAAATTTCTCCTGAGGGCGCGTGCTCTGATGTCACGGGGGCTAAGATATCCACGAAATATGTGTGCAGCAATTTGTCCGCCCCGATCTCGATTGACTCGTGACTCGCGCAACCCGGGGGTGACTCACGGGCACAGACCTCCTCACCGTGTTGGTCCGGACGGGTAATAAATTGCCTACGAGGCGAACCCGTGGCGCACTGCACAGTGGGGCCAATATTTGGGGCAAGAATTTCGCTGCAGTCCACGCATTCCAATGTTCGCGAGTTTGCGCGACCGAATGGAGTCGTTCACCGCGATTCGAGATTCCAACGAGGGTCCGCTTGTACCGAAATGTGTAGTGCTACATGTGTTTTGTGCATATGCTGGTGTAGTCAGGTCTCGGGCCTGACCCGACCCGTTTCGTCCCACTGGAAGTCGCCTATACTTTGTCCGGACCTGCCGCTTCCCGGACCGCGGCTTTGATTGATGAATGAGCGTCGCAATTGAATTAACGGCCTGGAGACCCGCTGGAAATGCCGGTGCCGGCGACCCGCTGTGGACCTGCTGATGCTGGACCAATGGTGGTGACTTTATGAGGGCCACATTCCATTACTACCGCGCGGCTACAGTGACGGCTCCACCAGGAGTGAACCGGCACCCGATGTGTACTACCTAAAACCGGGGTGTAAGTTATGCTCAAATCTGACAGCACCGATGAACACGCGGATGATTTATGAGGACAACCTGCACACAGCAGAGCGTTACGGTGGCGCGCGCACACACAGGCACACACAGTAGTGGACAGCGCAGCTTCCTTCTGCTCGTGGGTTTTGAACCCTTCGGTTCGCTCATTTGCATCTCAACCAGATCAACTGCTTCCCATCGCACGGCCGTCATAGTTTCACTCCGGGTAACGTCTCCCGTGGCGCACACGCGTTTCCCCCGGTGCCGCAGATGGGAACCATTTCGGTCATTAAGACATCGTTGCGTCCCATTTGACGATCAACTTTTTATGACACCTATTCGGATGGAACGCCATGCAGCAGATGGCGTCGAAAATGATAATTGCTCACGCAAACGTAACCCTAAAATATAGCGGAGGATGTGGAGTAGGCGAAGCGTGTTTTCCCGCGGCCTCTACTAAGTGGCCCGCGAGGGAAATGTGAGGCAAAGGGTCGAATGGATTGGATTGGACGTAAACCTCGGCGCAGGCACTCGACGAAAACCTTTCCGAAGTCGTCACTCACAAGGTGCTTTTAGGGGGTTATCAAATTGGACCACCGTTGTTTGATCGGATCCATACTGTGGTGACGTTCGGTGCTTCCCTGCGTCCATACCTGCTGAAGGTCAACGCTGAAGATGGCATGTGGCACTCTCTCCACCCTTTCGAAACCCCTCCAAAAATCCAAGAATCCGACGTATATGAGCCATCAACATCATTAAAAACTGAACGCTCTGTTTCCGAGGGTAATTTTCACGACGCGTTTTGCCACTGGCTGACCTTTTGCCACCTTCCTGCCCAGCGTCGGATTGCGATGCGCCCTCGCCGAACATAGATACATATCTGCAAGCGTGCGTGACGACAGCATGGCTGACGATTGGAATAATTTTCGGGTGCTAAATAAAAACGCGCAGGAATATTTTTAGCACCGACGCCCGGGGGTCTCTCCTCCCTGCGCGTGAGACATACCGCTATTTTTCGCGAACAGCGAGTGCGTTTCTGAGTTTCGCCAATGTTCTTCTTCTACTTGACTTGATGCTGAGGTTCCGCTGAGTGAAGTGGTCGAAGTGTTTGCGAAGATCGGTCTCATGTTTGTGATTTGATGCTGCGTTCTTTCGTGCTTGCAGGGTTCAGTTGAACCGATGTTTGTCTGAGGATCGCACCCGAGTGACTTAGTTTTTGTGCCACAACACAACAAGACCTTGGGACGCACGGAGCACTTCACCGACCGGAAGAAGTCGCTGGTGCGCGCCTCGCATTGTTTGATTGGCGCCTCCGAGATGGCCCGAACCATCGTCCCCAAACCCCTTGTGGTCTGCAAAAGACGCCTGTACGCGGCCATAACCGGTCCAACGACGCTGGTCCAAATCGGGGATCCGGTAATGGTGACTGGTTGACATATTTCTATGCTAATTTGGAGCATGCTAAATCTTGCTCCACCCAGGCGGAAAGGTTGCGGACGAGGGACGGCTGCGAGCCGGGTTGGGCGAGAGGTGGAACCCGGTGTGCGCTTCAGCGAGTGGTTGACTATTTTCGGTCTGGCATCCGGTGCGGGGTTCGCTGTATTTGTCGCCCGACCTGAACCGAAAACGAACAACTATAAGTCGATCCGCCCGTCGTGTGTACGCGCCGGAATGTCTCCTTCGGACGACTGCGGGTAGGTGGTGTGATCCTGTTCAGCATCAAGGCTTTCTTCGCCTCCCCATCCCCACTTCGATTTCCTTTTTCCCGTAAGAAGAAGGCCACACAGTATTGGTTGCTGGTGCAGAATTGTCAACAGAAACAAAAAGTGCCGGTAGAGAGGATCGACGAAAGATCGTCATCTACTCGGTGAAGCACTTTGAGCGGGTTGCATTTCTTTTGGTGTAAAGTGCATTTGTGCAGCTGTACACGAAGGCGATGTGCTGGTTTGAGGCGGGGTTTGCAGGGATGCAACCGAAAATGGTCACGACAAGGCTCATAATAAACTGCCGCGAGTGTTTTCTTCTGGAATGCTCTGTTGCAGAGCAGTAGCAATGCTTGAAGCGAATTCTGAGCATGAAGTCTACAGAAGGCATTGAATATGTTCAACCTTGGTAGAGATTTTGTGATCTGATTATAAATTATTTTCGAATTCTTAACTCTAAAACTGCATTGGTATTGCATTCCCAACCTCAACTTAAAAGTTCTTAAGAGAACAGATCTCAAAATGTTTGCAATGCACCCAAATAGACAGAAATGTTATGTTGTTGTTTTATTTTTATATTTCGGCGGGTTAAGCTTAAAATAAGACATTACCGACCGTGATATTTCTTTTCGCACATTCGTCTTCCATAGTTCAAAAGAATGAGAAACCTATCCATTTCGATCTTCCCAGTGCGACATTGGAGCGCTCTGGATCGTCTGAGCTTTGACCGTGTGCTCACTCCTGATGATAGATCAAAGACGGCGTGTCATGTTTTCGGGTAGCAACCGCCCCTTAGAAACCACCCGACAAAGCCTACCCGATGTTGGCAGATGTGCCAACGAAGCACCACGAAGAATGTCGCCCGTTTGAATATTGGATGCTGCCGGGAGTGCTAAAAATACTCGAAATTGGTTTGTGGAATCGCGTAAAATATATGCAAGCCCCCCAAAACAAAAATAAAGGAGGCGAGAAGGAAAATGCCAAACTTGCGTGTAAGTCGTTTCGTTCGTCTTCCGAAATCGCACAGAACACACTCTTCACAACCATTTCGCAGCTTCGGGGTTTAAGATTTCGGTTCCGTCTCCAGCCGCCGGTTTCCCGATGGCGTGTCAAAAGCAATTTTCTCTAATCTTCTTCGCCGGCCAATTAGAGAGAAACCGCGGAGAAAGGGTAGAACCTTGTCAGTGCAAGGAGCTGCCCGTGAGCGCATCGTACACAAGGGTTGAAAGGATTTGCGGTTTTCGCCATTGGAGCCATAAGATGTGAGCCTGTGTGCCGGGGCCTTCAGCAGCCATTTTTGCGAACCCTCTCACAAAATGATGATTCGCCTTTCGCCGGGGTCAGTCCGAGCCTGGCTAGGGGGTAGATTGGGTTTGAGTCTGTGTGAGCGGCTGGTGTAATCGTAATGCGGGCCGGGATCCCGGGACCAATCCGATTAACGACAGCCTCCGCCCTGGCCAACCGTCGAGCCCTCCGGTGTTGGTGGCGTTCGTGGTCCATATAATCCCCCCGGTGATCTAATGTACAAACAAGCGGGCAGCTACATGCCGCCGACTGGCACTCGACCTGCGCCCTTTGTGAGCGCTCGGGATGTCCGGCTTGATCGACCCTCGAAGGGCTGCCCAAGGCGTGTCGTAATGAACCTCTGCTGATCGGTTTTTTGACCAGCCAACTCCTTCGGACCGTTGCAATTCGACACGCCGATTTGGTCTTCAGATCCAGCACCCATGTCGGCGCTGCACTTTGAATGCAGAATTTGCAGTTGAACTGAGGAGGTCTTTTCGTATTTTGGCGAAGAAATGAGGGAAGGAGATGGAGTAACAAGAGAAGTGAGTAACTATGTGTTAAGAGTTCAAAGAACGCTCTAATCATAAGACTAGTTATGACGAACCGTAGTGCCAAGACGAGTAGTTTACTACATAAGTTTGACTACTCTTGAGATCTAGTATCTAACCGTCTTTAAATAATCCTTTGAGAGGAAATGATGTGAATTTTAATTTTTCATTCCTTATCGAAGGTAAAGTGTGGGCAGAGACTTCTCCTATATCTGTTTTCATATTAAATCCTTTCTAAAGTTGTAGAATCAGAACCAATTCTACATACTATATATTTGGAACGAAATATTCCCTAGGTCCCGAGCGTCATATGCAAATCACATGGAAAAGGCCACCAACTCGGCCTGCTGGCGAAAGGTGCAATAAAACGTACTCATTTAGCGGCTTCCCCCCTTAAGCGACCCCGAGGCCGAGAGGCTTGAGCCAGGCCTCAAGCGCACACCGTAATCACTAGGTGTTGCTGGGATTGATTTATGCTAACCATTTTCCTCGGTGAACCGGCAAGGGTTTGCGCGCTCCGAAACACGATACTGCTACTATTTATTACGCTCATTATCATGCATGCTCCACTAGCTTGGTGGTGCGTGTGTGTGTCGTTTCTGGTTGGCCCGAGGGGGTGTTAGGCCAAAGGCACCACTGGGGGATGCCGTTTCGACTGCGAGTGAAATAGAAAATCCAATGAGAATAAATTTTCCCGACCATCCCGGGATTATCGCGCTCGGTTTTTGACCGGCAGAGTAATTCCAGTGGAAAAGCGCCCTTTGGGTTGCGCTGAACTGTTCGGTGTCAGGTTTCGAACGTTCTTTGATGGGAGAAGCGGAGCGCACTAATTATGCGATAATATGAGTGGACCACGTCGATCAGTCGAGTTTTGTCAGAAGACTGGAAAAAGGGACCCCTGGGGGGAAGAGTAACGTGCGCAATGTCTCGACAATATTCATTTCGTTATGAATTTACGAGTCGCTGGCCCCGGAGGACGTCTTGTGCATAAGTTAACGGGACCAGCGGGAACCATTTAATCATCGTCCAACGCGACAGCCCTTCGCCGTTTTCCAGCCCTCCGCCCCACCCCGGGGGCCGTTAAAATAAATCAGCAAATGTACTAAAATGTTTTAATTAGTGCAAAACTGCTTCGAGCCGCAAACCGCTCAATCTGCAACTTCGTTTCTCTTCGAAAGCGGAAGGGTTGGAGGGAGGAACTATGCGCCTGGCCTTGGGTTTTGCATCGCGCAACATAAAACCTGGCCCGGCCTAAGAGTTGTCCTTGGAAAAAGGGCGAAGGCGCAGCGAGCAAAGAGAGAGAAAGAGTCCAAATGACACTTTTGCAGTCACAGCTTCGCGCAGTTTGCATTTCAGAGCGGTGCATGTGCATATGCTCCGTTTTAGACCCGCTTTCGTAAACTTCCATGCTCCACCTGCCACGCTCCCCGACATCCTTTCGCCTCTTCTGGTTGGAATCGTTTTCAACCTCCAAGTCTCCGCAGGGGCACTGGTTTTTACTGACAGACGCCCGTGTCTTCCAAAGCCCATCGATGCCTACAGCCACAGTGCACTTCTTTCTGCATCTTCGTCCAGTGCCAACCTCCCCCTCCCTTTCCATGTCACGGCGCGAGATGCAGCGAACGGATGTTTCTTTGCTGTTTTTTTTCTCCCCCCACTTAATTCTTTCCGTGCCTTCTCGTTTGCCTCTCTCATTGATATGCATGTAACATGAAGATGTAATGTAATTTTAGTACGTACGCAACCGTTCGTTTGTCACAACGAGCAACTCCATACCCTCCTCGTGCAGCGTGTTGTCGTACCTAAGGACGAAACGGAACGACTATTGACAAGGTAAACCAAACCACGGGGAGAAGTACAGTGCTTTGCAGGTTTATTTTATCAAGTGGATCTTAACGACTTTTTAAAATAAAAATGTTTTCCAACTTTTGAAGTTCCTCGAACAAAAAAGAAGTTTTTAATCAAATAACTTGTAGGAGCTTAACATTTATTCGAAGAGAAAAATGCGCAACGAACACGCTTAGTGTGTCTTACCTTTATTGAAACTGTACCACACTCGTGCGCCGGAGTCAGTAGAAGTGCACGAGCCGGCTCGAATAACATCCCTGACTGCGAAAAAACCCCTAAAAGGCCTTAAAGCACCCGCTGTGACTTCGGCTGCGGCATCCCTGGCCTGGCGACAGCGTCCGTTTGACAACTGTTGATGCGCCCCGGTTCTGCGTTTTGCCTTTTGCCCGTGTTCGCTCGTCGAGCAAGTGGTTTTGCCTGTTCTATGCGAAATGTTATGTAAAAGTAAAGTGATGCGATACGTTGGTACCGTTGGGCTCCTCCTCCTCCTCCTCACTGTCTCCAGCGACCTCGCCAGCATGGTTGTCTGGGTGTACCATAACTTTGCAACTCTACCATCGTACCATTGACTTTAATTTCTTCAAGAGGACTGTTTGTGTGTTTTCTGGCTCATCAACGGTTAGCGAGGCTTTGCAATCTAATTTTCTTAACTTGATTAAAACAAATCATCGTTTAAAGCAGCATTGCTCTCAAAGGAAAATAAATTACCTCTTCAAAATGTCCAATTTCTCACAAATTGAATAATTAAGTATCGCCACTGAGAGGTGTTTTATATTAATCATCCAATTTTATAGCTCTCTTAAACTTAAGCGTTTGTTTTTACCTGCGTTTCTCGTACCGGGCGCTAATACCTTTTTTAATCGATTTTATGACACATTTGCAGCCGGTAATGCCAAACGAAATGTGTTTCGGCTGGACTTACCGTGATGGGGAGTTTCAATGGCTGTTCTTTTTTTGGGAAAACCTTCGTTTTGGCACGTCCTTCGCGCCGTTTAAAGCTGAACTAAATGACCCGTTTATGATGGTGATTTCCTATATTTGGAGAACTTGGGACACCGTTTTTATTCCTTTCCCGCAAAATAACTATCGGCCAGAGGGTGGTGAAATGAAGCCACCGAAGTCGTGAAGTGGTTCAAGTTTTTCGAAAGGTGTGTTTACACCGTTTTGCATCGATTTAAGCACGTCGCCGCGTGCACCGCGACACGCCATGCGACTCAGCGACCCTGAATTCAGGTATTACTTTCGCGTCTTCACCCACACACCGACGGCCCCAGGACGCCCCGTCCCGTCCCGAGAGGCGAACGGAAAAGCTCGTGTGATGTACATTGTAAAATCGCTTTGAGTGATATATTTACATGTAACAATATCTTCCTACCGACGCAGCATTCCCCGTGCGGTTACATTCACCTGATTCGAAGCGCTGTTTCCCGCGAACCGGCTCTCCGTGGAGCTACGTGGAGTGGTACGTCAGCTCGGTGTCAGCTTATCGGGGCGCATCGTCCGGAGGCTTAGCCTTCTAGGCCACTGACTGGTTGAAGCCGCACCGCTTAAGATAGACTGTGTTTCATTAACTTGGCCCCATTGTGGATCAATCAAAGCTATCCAGGGACGCCCAGGGACGCCTTATCTTGACGACCCGGATGCCTGGACCTTCGTGCGCAAAATTTTCTCGCTTTTCCCCAGCGCGATGCACATTTCGCCGGCGGCTAAACTAAAGCTTAATGTGTAAAAATTCACACCCAACCCAATCAAATCCGGGGATGGGTTTTGCATTTCTCAGCCGATTAACTCTTTTATGGCTTGATGAAACCAACGGACTCACGGACGAGGAGTGGGTGACTGCGTACTACGAAAGGCAACCACGATCGGCGGAGATCTACCAAACCTCGAGGGGGCGCATGTGTGAACTCGCCAACACCATAAAAGTGATGCAGTCGGACGGTTTGGGCTGCAGCTTCATACCAGAAGCTCCGATTGGATTGATTTCAATTGCAGTCCTCATCTCGAGGGGAATAAAACCGCAAACCTCTCCTCCCGGAGCTCGATTCGGTAGGATAGGACCGGTTGGGATTGACACATTCAATTAGAATTAACTTCAGGGAATTAGTGTAATGTAGATTTGATTCGAGCTGACAGTGGTTTGAGGCGAGTTGAGCGGTATTGGTGATAAGATCGAGTTCAGGGCTGACTTACTCATGTGGTTTTTCTCGTGTAGAATGGAAAATTGTTTAACAAGATCGTTCAGAGTCAAGAAGTTGATGATTGGTTCGTTGGGTAAAGGTTTGAATTGTTTTCGGTTGATGTAAATTATCATAGATTTATATTTTTGGGAAACTTCTTCGTTTATTACAAAGTTAATAATATCTCCTCTCCACATTGAATGTAATGCTTGAATCTTATTCCAATATATGGCTAACTACAAATACTTAGTAGTACGATCATCAAAATATCTATAGTTTATACCAATTTAAATTGAATTCGTACATTTCTCCTTTGCAGAACCGATTTTCTTTGTGCTTCATCCTCCATCTTGTTCGGTGCGTTTTTCGATCCGAAATTAAAATATCCATCCCCTTCACCCGAGATCCCGAGACTTTGCACCCGCACCGTGTTCGGTTCATCCTCCCTGCCAGCACGGTTCAATAGTCCAAGGTTCGGAAATTGAAATATACCGATCCTTTGCTCCCTGATCCAAAGGGCTATCTGTGGCCCACCCTGCGACGGTGACCCCGTTGTGCCTACCGTTGTTGTTTTTCCCGGCTCGGTTCTGCACCGGATTAGCTTTGCAGCGCACCTCAATCGATTTCAGCGTTTACGGCGCTGCAAATTCTGCTCCTCCGAATGCCCGGTGCAGTCGCGTTTTCGTCTTTTCGCCCGGTCGACTTCCATCGGAATTGGCAGGACTTTTAGTTGGTCGCGGTGTGCGCAGGCGGGGAAACGCCACGGTCGTCGTCGTGTTTGCGGCCGGCCGACGCACCGAGTGACTGGCAGTCCGGCTGGCTGCCAGCGCTGCTGCTTATCTGTCCATAAAATTAATAGCTCTATTAAGATAAAATAAATGGAAAATAATTACGAAAGAAAGTGAAAAATAAATTTTACTACAAATTGAGAAAACATACCGTTTTCCCGACGAGGAGCAGCTCGCCGTCGTTACTCGTGTTTGGGGACGTTGAGGAGCAGGAGCGGAAGCCGCAGGAGGGTGCACTGACATCATCACCCGATAAGTTTGCTAAGCTGATGTATGCCGAACAGGCTTGAAATGCTGGTTCGTTGGTTTGGCGCAATATTTCTCTTCTCCTGCCGTTGTCCGCCGACCAACCGACCACGAGAGACGGTGCAGAGTTGTGGTGCATCACACCGACCGGGAGGATGGGGCTAAGCCCCGGAAGATGGCAGCTTAACTCCTTCGGGTTGCACACCTTCGGGAAGCATTTCTTCCCAGCCCGTCGCAATGGTGATTGCGAAAGGGATGTTGAAAAAAAGGGTGGAGGAAATTTATTTCCTTAGATTTCTAACACACTGTACTGCCGAACGGAGGGAACCGATGGGGGAGCAAAGGGAGGGACACAAAATAAAATATATAAAAAATCGGAAAACAAAGTGCACACGAAAGCGAACGCTCTGACGAACCAGGAGGGTTTGCATGGTGCACAACAGCAACGTCCGTCGGAGTTTGGGACAGGGTGATCTCATTCGAGACAATTAAATGCTCATAAAATTCAAGAAAATATTTCAAATTATGCATTTCGATAATATTTCAAATAATTGTGATATTTTGTAGAAACGATTTTGTGTTGTGTTGTGATATTGGATTTATGTTAGATTTGTTTTAAATAAAATAATACTTTGCTATACTTTCAAAACTCTTTGTTATGCTCTGCAAAGCATTCCATAAAGTACGAGGCGCCTTAGCAAGAAGATGCATCGCAGAGACACCCTGTGGGTGCGAGCTTAGGAGATTCAGCAGAAGAAGATGGACACATAAGCCGTATGCACTTGCGCAACACATCGGCCGACCGACATACCGACAACTTAGCCGGCGTACCACCCAAATCCGGAGTTCGACGGGGTCAGGTTTCTGCTCGCTGCTCGCGTCAGGTTCCGATCCGATTGTTTATAATTGCGAGGA
>KE525354.1:117229-133462 GCA_000441895.2 Anopheles sinensis | reverse complement strand
AATAGAAGAAATTTTGCTGACAAATCCCAAAATAATAAACTAAATCCTAGTGTTCTTAAATACCCTATTATTCGCACACAAAAACCAAGCGGCTAACGTATTTTTCCGCATCACGTGGAATCCATCTAGGTGATCGTATGAAGTACATGATCGTACCCGCACCAGAATGGGACATTAAGCGATGTACTTCATTTGAGAAGAAAGCGCAACTGATTGGAAATAGTTGCCGTTAATGGCTCATTTGATCGTCTCACGTTCCCACACCGCGATCCGCTGTGGGTGTGTGTGTGTGTATGTGTAGAGGGAGAGCATAAAAAAGAGATGCGTAGAAATGCGATCAGGATTCGTCATGGCGGGCATATGGTGGTTCTCGTCAGGTGCGCGGTGGGGTTCAAAAAGTGTTGCGATTCGATTCGTTTCGGCGACCGACAGAAGAGGCGAACCTTTCTTTCGCGCGGGTTTTATTTATTTTTTTAATGGATCATCATTCAAGTTTTCCAATTGCCTAGACGTGTGGGGCGCGGGAGGAAAGGACGTACTTCACCATAATGAACCGATTATTTCCGACAACGGCCTAGTCATACGCGACGGCGCTCTCCCGTACGTAGTCGTCAGCGTCATCATCGCCGCACGGCAGGTCATTTTTATTGAGCAGTCAACACCATTCCATCATCGTAGCAGGGGCGCTTAGTGGGGCCATTAATTTCAATTAAATCAAACATTCAATATTTGTCGATCGGAGGAGCCCCGCGCGTCCGACCATTTGCCAGCCTTCCCTTCTTCCTCGCCTAAAAGTGGCAAGTAATGTGCGTTTGCGCTTTGCGCTTCTATTCCGTCCGCGTACATGAGTGAAGTACTCGCGCAAATCCGCCGCGACCTAACGACGACGACGAGTGCGAGTTTTGCGCCCTGTAGCTGCGTTGCTCCCAAGCTCAACGTCTTTCGCGCTCCTTCGCCTCCAACATCTTTTCCGCCGGAGAAAAACGTGCTCCCGGTTTCCCCGGCCCGTCCCGAGACCTTTTCTTCTAGGCCGATGATGATGACGGGGCGCAATAGGCAAAAGAGGGTAATAATTCATAAAATTTGCATCCCACATTATGCATGCGCGCACCGTGTGATTATCAACATGACAGGCGGACATCTTTTTACCACCGGTGCCGACCGCGAACGGAGCTCTCCAACTCCAACCCAACCGATGCATTGCTGTTAGGGGGAGTCTTCTCCACTTTTTATTGCCCGCGCACTGCGTCAAATGGAGCACTTCTATCGGGAGTAGATTGAGCATATTTTTCCGTTTTATTATACGCTCCTCCAGCCCGCCCGAGGTCCAACCAACCAACCGGGAGTTCCGGTGAGCGAGGGCCGCGAATGACAGTTTGTTGGATGAAACTAATCATTGTGAGTGAGTAAGTCCGGCTTGGGGATGGAGCCCCGGATTCGAGATGGCTAGACGATGAACCCGCGTCGAATTCCAGCACCGGGAGGATATTGACCAGCGCGTTTGGTCACACTTTTACGCCCCGGTTCAGCGGTTTCAGCGGCGCGAGTTCAGGTTTCCCATCCATCCCGTTTCCCGTTTACTATACCCTTCGTCAACTGGAGCGAACTTAGCGCTCGGGTTCGGCACCACCTTCAAGTGTCCGGTTGTGCTGCGCTTGCACGATTGCTACGGTTCGGTTCGGAGCACGTGGTGTTGAATTTCTGCTCGTCTCTGTCCGCTCTTGACGACGACGACGGCGTTTTTTTTCGCTGTGTGCCTACAACTTGTTGAAAAATTGTGATGATTTGATGCTTTTCCGGCGTGCTTTTTATTACTATTTTTTCCCACCAACCTCGGTCGCACAACTGGGCGGACTATTTGTGTAACCGTTGTCTGCCATCTAGGACAGCCACGGTGGACCGTTGGCAATTTGATCGATAGAATTGTACGTTAAATTTGAACGATGGCCTCATTATATCGAATCAATTGTGCACTTCTATATAAATTGGGGATTGCTGACTAGACGCGTACTGTGCATGGTGTGTAGAGAAAAGTATGTGCTGGTATTTTTATACAATCGTGTTTTCCTTTTCATAGAACATTATCAATTTTCTTTTTCTTGCATTGTTTTTTCAAAAATTTAAATCAATTGGTAAATTTATTTTTCGCTCTGAAAGTCTTTTCTCTTAACTGTCTAATTTCTTCTACTATTAATAACTATTCAGTTTCATAAAGTAATGTTATAAGATTTATCAAATGAGGCATCTACCTGCCCATATTCTACTCTTTTAAATTATTCGTGGAACAATTGCAAATCGCCAATTTCTTTCCCTCTTCAACTGCACCTTAATTGATACTGCCTACGTATTGCGATAAATTAAACCAAGCCAGCAATCTGAAACTGTTTCTTCCATTCTTCATCTCCATTCCGCAGGTCACAGTCATTGTTGCGCCTCTAAATAGAAATCACGCGGTGGTTGTGGCCTGCGTCACCGTGCGAAAGCTCCCAAAATTCAACTTCGCGCGCACCCGGGGCCAGCGCCGTCGGAATGACACAAAATGCACCATCGTTTAAAATATGACCAGCAAACCGGAACCAGACAAATTGGGAAGGAACATGAAAGCGCTGCCCTCGAACTGCCAGAAGCTGGCCGACGGCATCCAGCAGTCGTGGAACAGGTGAGGGTGTGTGTGTGTATATGTGTGTATATGTGTATATGTGATGTAAAAAGTGTGGTTAAGCACGAATTTAAAAGCCACAAACAACCGGGATCAGCTTGCGAATAATCCAACTGTAACGGGTGTGCAGCACATTGCATACCTTGCAGGCGCAACAACTGATCGTTTGCGATCATTTTAAACTAAGTTGACTTTGGAGCATTTTGCTTGTAAACACAAAAGCCACGGCATTTAAATTGATTTGTTTGTTTGTTAAATGTTTTTCCCCCGCAAGCAGAGCGATACCGGAAAATGACTACATTCAGCTGGGCACGCTTCGCTATGGAGTGCGCCTGTCCAATACCGGGCTGCTGGAGGGCGCCAAGGCGGGCCATGACGATCCGGTGGCGGAAGGCAACGTGCGCGGGTCGATCAACTCATATGAGATTGCGAACGGAGGCAGCAGTGTGCACAGTGTGGGCGGCACGAGCAGCATCAGCAGCGGCGAGCAGCAGAACTGTTGCTGCATCGGTTCGGGCGGCGTCGAAATGCCTTGGACAAACACTTACTCACGTACCAAACTGCCAGTTCCTAGTAGCTTAGGTAAGTAGAAAGTGAGTTTAAGGAATGCGTCATAATAAAGCATACATTATAAGACCTTTAGATCTCTATGTGGAAAAGAGCGAAAGTTCCAACTGTTAGTGGTAGAAAATTATCCAAGCGGTGTTTTGGCGGAATTGTGCCGGTAGAGTCGCGTTTAAGTGTTTGTGAGGCCGCGCCATCCCAAGAGATGAACAACTCCAATCATCTTTGGCAGCGCCGATGAAACATAGAGTTCCCGCTAGCAAACAGGAAAACTCGAATCACAGTGGATAGGAGGAAAACTAAAATTAAATTTTATGAACCATACTTTGCCTCCCCCGACAAACTCCCCGGTGCGTGATACCATCCCTCTACACATCTCTCGTTACCAGTAGCAGCTTGTCTATATTTTGCTTCGGTACAACATTTTTCTCGGTCGATCGGAAAAATGGTATTGGTCCCTCTTCGACTCCCGTGTCGATAATAACAGAACCTTCTTACCTTGCCCCTTGTTTTTTAATTTTGCTATGTTTTCACAGGCACGTCTGTATGCACGTGTTTGGTGTGAAGATTTTCTTTAAATCGTGGGGATATTAAATTCATTGCTTCACACAATCATCATCGTTTTGTATCAGTTGAGTCAGCCCCGTTGTGCTTGATGCGTGCATGTTTTGGGGTCTCGTGAACTTCCCGCTGGGAACCCTCGAAAAAGGGGGCACAGTAGACGTGTATTGAGCTTCCTTTCTTTTGGTTCACCATGGTTTTATCGACGGCAAAACCATTGACTAACATTCAAAATCAAAAACACACAACAAATTTTATGTTTACCGTGACCAACATAAAACATCGTGTTGCGGAAATCAGCTCACATTCTACTTTGTGTGGCAAAGAACGTACAAAAAGTCAACGGTCCGGAATCGACCGCTAAATCGCCCCCTTGGTGGACCCAATTTTGATGTGACTTTGTTTCCAACGTGGCAGGTGAACCTGAGTTAAACAGCTGAAACAGTTGTTGGCATTGAATCACGCAAACGTAACGCGTGGTTCTCCCTCGTCTTCGTCGACC
Organism: Anopheles sinensis; assembly: GCA_000441895.2. Classification (NCBI taxonomy): domain Eukaryota; kingdom Metazoa; phylum Arthropoda; class Insecta; order Diptera; family Culicidae; genus Anopheles; species Anopheles sinensis. The sequence goes on along the minus strand of KE525354.1, from coordinate 129,176 downwards.
GATCCTAATGAACTCCATCCTTTCTGAACGCATCATTTTCCTGTCTTGCGTATATTTTTTCCTAGTTTTCCCTTCCGCTCGCTCCCTCTCTTGGTTGTCTTAGTTCGTTAAGTGGTAACCCCTTAAACGGGCGCATCTGCTACCGAAGTCAGTCAATCACGGAAAATCACGAAGTAGTTTATGGAGTTGGTGTGTAAAGAAGGGGGGAAAGTACATCTACGATGGACATGGGTGCGGGAAGCCCGAGCTGAAATGGAGAACGCACGGTGAAAATGGGAAATTTTCTGAATCTCTCCCGCTCTCTCTCTCACTCTCGGTCGTTCCAGCTAAGAATAGAAAATCTTCTCCGACCGCATCGACACCCGGGACGCCAACGACGCCGACGGCAGCGGCGACTGTGGGAGTGGACCGACAGCAGCACCAGCAGCAGATGAGGTATCCTCCGTTGGCGCCCGGACGCAGCAGCAACGGCAACTGTCAGCTCAGTCAGTCCACGCTAACGCACGGTCACGGAAGCGACGACGACCGTGGCACGGTTTCGGGTCTCGTCGGTCTCGGCTACTCCAACGGCAGCGCGCACAAAGCCACCATCACAAGCAACGGTAGTAAAAGCAACCATCATAACAACAACAACAACAACAGTCACAGCTATCACAACAGCAACACTTCCTGTGCCAGCGCCAACGGCGGACGAGGGCTTGTAGATCATCAGCAGCAGCGACTTCTGCTGGAGGAGCAGCAAGATCAGCAGCAGGAGCAGGAGCATCAGCACGAAACATCCCCGAGATGCTCGACGGTGGTGTGCTGCTACAGCAACAGTTTCCGTTTGGCCAGTAGTCAGAAGAAGCAGCCGGAGCAAAGTCCCGAGCGGACGGTGCCGCAGAGCCGAAACGCCAACCGATACCAGCGTCAGCAGCGGCGTGATCGAACGATCGAATTTCCTCGCGAACCGCCTGGAGGACGTGCCGATGGAGCGGGGAGACGGTTGGAAGGCGATCTCGAGGGGGCGTACGATGCCGACGGGTCGACGCTGGTGATCGCGGATCGCGCAAACCCCTTCGGTGGATGCGAATCAAGTGGCGTCAGCAGTGGCTATCGGAACGATGATGGTGGTGATGATTTAAATTTAAATTCAAGAACCGCACCACGACAACCGCAGCAGCTACATCAAGCGGGGCAGCAGCGGTGGATCCCGGCACAGGGGGGGAAAGATGCGAACATAAATAATTTCGAGAAAAGGAAAATATCATCCGATCCGCGCGCCGGTGGAGGAGCGGGGAACGCGCGAGGTGGCGAAAGAGGTGTCTTAAGGCAAAAGCAACCATCCTTCATCGGAAGCGATATTGGTGCTGACGAACTTTCCTCGACGTCGTCGTCGGTGTCGCCACGGTCAGCTTCACCGTCGGTACAGCAGGCACCTGCTCCCGGTTGGTGCGAACCTGCTCCTGCGTCCACGCCCCAAGCTCACCCACCCCAAGTGGCAACACCGTTCGGGCAACGGCGGAGAGTTCTGCAGCCACCGTCCTCACTGCCGGTCGTGAAATCGTACAGCTTCCATCGTGTCGACTCCGTCGGACCGCCGACGCCTCGCTCACCTGGTCAGCTGTTCGATTCACCGGCGGCCGTCGACTTCGCGGGCAGAAATCGATCGTTCCGGGCGGCGAACCACGCCAGGCGACTACAGTACGGCTACGTGGAGGTGGACACGAGCGGCACCGAGCGGCAGAACGGACAGGGCGGTGGTGAAGGGCACCACCAGCCGTATCATCATTCGCACGTAACGCGCAAATCATCGCTGCCCGTGCTGGGCACGAGTAACGGCGTCGCCAGCCGATATCTTCATCATCACCCACTGTCCGGGGGCGTCCGATCGTCGAGCACCGACGAGTGCTACCCGTTCGACAAGTCGACCTGCGAGCCGGAGTGTGTCCTGACGCCCCGATCGCACCGCAAGCATCCCTGCAGCGACGCGATCAACGAGATACGGCTGCAGTCGCTGAACAAGTACTGCAACCAGCTGCTGAGTGGCCTCACCGGATCGCAGCCAAACGTGCGCCCGATCGATGAACTGGAGGATCTCTGTTTCATTGACTCGTCCGATCTGTCATCGACCGGGGACGACACTGTGAGGGACGATCAGGCGACGTTGGTCCTCTCGGTGGGTCGTGGTGGTCGTGAGTGTAGGACGCAGCCGTCGATCATCACCACCACTAGGTCGACTGTCGGCGAGGGTGGCAGTTTGCCAGCAACGGTAGTGGACAACAGTGGGCAAACATTAGTGGTCGCTAGTGCTGGTGTTGGTGTCGGTGTGGATGGTACTACGAATCGCAACAATTACATCGACTTGTCCTCGGATGAGCTGGGCAGTGTGCGTGAGGCCACCGATTCGCGACAACACAACGGCCATCGGCCGGCAGTGGCTGCTAGTGATCGAGTGCAGTACGACCATAACGACAGTAACGCCAGTGGCGACTACCAAGCGGTACGTTACGGTGAGCCACGGCGGGCACTACTAGGCGTGCTCGCAATCGACGCAGTCGACATCGACATTGACCAACGTGCGGCTTCTAGTGTGCCCAGTGTCGGTGATCGTAGTCACGGAAACCTTCCGGAACGGCTCAGTGATACCAATAACAATAATCGACGCAATCCTAGTGAAGGTGGTGCCGTTGAGCGGCTTCAGCAGCAGCATCAGCATCATCAGCAGCTACAGCAGCAGCAGAAATATACGACTCGGTCGTCTAATAATAGCGCAGTGAAAAGTGTCAGTGTCGGTGGTGTCGGTGGTGGACCCGGTCGACCAGGTGGTGTCGGCGAGCAGACGCTGCCTGGTTGCGCGTCGGCGGCGGATGAGAGCTGCACGTCGCCTTACGCCGCTGGCAAGCCGCTAGTGGTCGGGTACGCTGCCACTGCCGCCTCGTCGGACAGTTCGCCTGTGCAGCACGCCGGGCTCAATTGCTTTGGAAGAAGCAACACTCTACTCCATGCTGCGGGCGGTAGCACAACAGCGGACAAGTCGGTAAGTTGTTTTGACTGCGCGTGGTTGTGGCGCCCCTTCCGGAGGGTGAGGAGGAGGAGGAGGACAAGTTCTCTCTCCTCTCTCCCTTTCTCTCTCTCTCTATCCCTGGTGGTTTCGACAACATCTGTTCGGGCGCCAGAAGTTCAAGTAGTTCTCGCTCGACTCGACGAGGTGTTGAAATGTGACCGCAAACTCGGAACGATGCTTGCGCCAGTTGTACGCATAGTTATCAGGAGCGATGTTTCGTGAATATGGTTCGTGAATTATTTGTCGGTTCGTAGGTGATGTATTATTTTAGCTAACGTGAAGCGATTTCAAGTGATCATGTTGTGTGAAGGTTAAGGCATTCGTTCCGTTATATAAGAACACGCGACTTGTCAGTGGATTTTTAGAAATTGAAATAGCAAAAAAGATGAATCTAGTTTTCATTGGTGCGCGTTGAACGTCACTTAAAGCAAAAACGCACACAGAAGGAATCGTCTTTTTAGTGCATTTAGTGTCGTCTTGTTGCGTGTTTGATTTGTTATTTCTTGTTTCTCTGTTGTAGATAATGGAAAAGCGCAATAATACACTGGACCGCTTGCAAAGGTTAGTGAAGAAAACGACATCTGGTTCGGCTGAGAAGCAAAACAGCAGTGGACCATCGGGTGGTGGCAATGCCGGTGCGGGTGGTAGCAAAACCGAACGGCTGCGTGAGCTGACGGAGCTTCTCAAAGGAAATCGGGCTCCACCCGTGCCGCCACCACGTCGCCCCAACATGCCCACAGTGTTGATCGAAGTTTTGAGCGACCGAACGCGGCCATCTCCACGACCAGCCTGATCAACATCGATGCCGCTCTACACGGCACGGTCCGTTTTGCGGACTCGGGTAGTTCAGGTCAGCGCATGTCCACTCCGAGCTCTCCGCTGGTGGAGCACAAACCAGTGAACCTACGGGCAAACGTAAGCACGTCCAACCTGGAGGGATTGCAGGTGGTACCGAAGACCGTTGGTGAGGAGTGCCGGTCAGAGACGGCCCTCAAGGATGACGAGGAGTTGTTCACGAAGCTGTCACGACCCGAGTCGCGTACAATCGTTGGCTCCTACACGCAGAAGACAATCCCGTTCCGCAGTGCGTCCTTTTCGCAGGTAGACTACTCGTCCGGGAAGTACATCCGGTCGGCGCTGGGAGCCCTGAAGAGTAGCCTGATGAAGGGTAAGGAGCAAGCGAGTGTGGACAGTAACACGATACCTCGCCAGAGTCAGGGTGGCAACAAGGTGGAAACGGCGCGCAGCTGTAGTCCTACGGAATTGTGTGGAGGGGCAACTGTCGCTCCCGTGGATGACACGGACGTTGCAAAGTTGACCATCAAAAAGACGGAACTCAGTATAAACTTGGCGCCCTTGGATGACTATGGGCGATTCTTTGACGAAAGGATGGAGGGGAAAGATCTCGCGTCGAACCGAAACTCGGATATTGAGACCATCGTAGAAGACCCGGTGGCGGAGCACATCGAGAACGTGGAGAATGCGGGTCAGCTGCAGGCCAGCATCAGTGTCCTGGAAGCGTCCGAGATGGTGCTGGAGTCACCAGTCGAGGAAGGTATCCCGATCACGCCGTGTGCGCTCGCTAAGGATGATGAGTGTCTCCAGCAGGCAACCACCTGCTTGATACCGGTTCCGGTGTATGATTGCGTGGTGAGCGAGTGGAGTACTGCGCGACCCTCGGAGCAGTGGATCGATGCCTCCATGACGGAGTACGGCCGGTACTCGGACGCACTGGATAGTATCAAGGAGGTGAATGAGGGTGCCATCGGGGATATTACGACCGCACTGCCGGTAGAGCCAATGCTAGAGCTTGAGGACTCCGTCCGGAGTTTCCACCCAGAGCAGATCGTAGTCGAGCAACCGCCGCAAGTGATTGAGCCACAAGTTAGTGTGGAAATGTCCGAAGATGGCGGTGATGGTGATGACCTAGATGTGATGCTTCGGACGCCACCAGTGTCCATCATCTGCACCGAGCCAGAAAGCAACGAGTTCACGACGATCGTGGACGGTTCGGCAACGCACAAAGTGTCGGTTGTGTTAGGTGACGGACAGGATGTGGAAGTGGTTGAGGTTCGTAAGCGTCACAGCAACAACGAGGACACCGGAGACCCTCAGAGCAGCCGACTGTCGAACGATGTGGACGAGAAGCGGCGCCTTGAGAGTCGGAAGTCACGTCGGAAAGGTATTTACATCCAGTGGCCCGCGATCGACGGGAACAACGAGCTTGAGTCGGATAACAACGACGGCGGTGGAGCATCGACGGCAGGGGTCGATGGCGAGGGCAGTGTTAGCTGGAACCCCGACAATCTTGGGCAGGCGATCGAGAAGGACTCCAGCCTTGACCTAAGTGGTGAAAGCTTTACCGATCTAAGCGGAAAGGAGCCAGTGGATCGGGAACACACCGTCCACTCACCCGATCGATACCTCGATCCGACAACACCTGACTCGGACCCGGGTAAGCCAGTATGGCCGAAAAGTACTCGCCGGCAGAGCCTCACCTATCAGAGCTCGGACGAGAAGGACGACCTACTACCGGTACCGGCACTTCCGGTGCGTTCACTGAAGACGCTCTTCCTGCGATCGGATTCCGTGTCGGACAACGAGAGTGATCGGGCATCGTCTCGAGATCGAACCAGTGCTTCACCTGCACCCGGAGGTGCCGATGCCGACCTGAAGCGCTACTCAAAGAGGCCACTACGTGGCCCATACGGTCAGATGCTGGAGGCGGAAATGAAGAAACCGACTACGAAGGTCCAGTACAATGAAATTCTCGAAGAACTCACACGCAATGAAGGGTAAGTGTTGGTGTGATCTGTTCTCAAATCATAGCAAACTAACACTCCTCCTTTATCTTTCCTTGTAGACATGCAGTAGGAGCGGTGATGGCAAGGCACCGAGGCGCCGGCAGTCAGTCAATGGACGAAACGAACGATCGGCACTCGGGGAAGGCTTGCAAACCACGGAAAACCAGCGCAAACCTTCCGGTCCCGACGCACGTACGTACCTCCTCCAGTCCCTCGAAGCTGTCCGACTCATCCGTCAGTCCTTCCAAGCGGTACCTGGGTAACATCGAGCAGCGCAGCACGGACTCGGAAAAGTCGGATCGGTCAGGTACGGCTGGAGCGGTAGGGAAGCTGGAGAACAAGAAGCTATCTCTTGACAGCCACCTACCGGATCGGTCGGTGAAACGGGGTGGCTCGGATGGGCACGAGAAGTCAAGCAAGCGTAGCGTCTCCAGCGCCAGCGACAAGCTACAGAAGCGAAGCCTGGACGAGGTACGTTTGTCGCAAAACAGTCGAACGCCGTCGGAGCGTAGCTTCACCCTGAACACACCGGAAACACCGAAAAGGAGGGCTGTCGGCTTCTCCGGAGTTGCTGGCGGAGCTGCTGAAGGGCTCGAGCGAGAAGCTCATCACCGAACAGCTGACGACGGGAGGCGGCAATGGCGGGGTGAACGCGAGCAATGCACTTCCGTCCGCCGTTCTGAATTGTTTGGTAAGTGAGAGAAGATTTATTGGGAATGGGGTCTACTGCATCTACTTCAGTTGATTATATTTTCCTTATGCTATAGAAATCAATACTAAACATATTACAAACGCATCGTCTAATTTTTAATTAGTAGCACTTGCAATTCACATAGAATTTAATACGTGTTGACTTCAACTGTCTATTTTTGTTAGTCGGTTTGTAAAATGGCAGAAATAATTAACAGAGACCCGACACAGTGCCAGACCGCTAAATAACTCCAACGGGAAAATTCATTCAATATCTTTCCTCCCATCGACGATGGACACACCAATACTACTCTGCTGGCCCGATCCTCCGGCGTTACTTTGCAAACGCCGATGGAGGCGCACGGTCGTTTGTAGAAACGCACGGGACAAACAAAAAGAAAATCCCCAGTAAATTGCTTTCCAATTTCTGCTCGCGAGCAGTCAGTATTTCAAAAACGCAAACATGTAAATAATGCCGTGGCCAATTTTTCATCCCACTGCAGCACTCGGTACACACTCCGCCACTACCACTACCGTCACCAGGCGCCTCCATTAGACGACCGGGAAGGTGTGTGTGCGAGTGACATGCGCAAACGTAATGTTTTCATGTGCTGTGCGACGGTGAGGCCAATCAACAAGTACTAGCTAGTTTCGCTCGGCGCACTTTTCGCTTTCCTTACCCTTCCACCACCCGACCTACCTTCTTGTCCGCTTCTTGGTCGTTCTTTCACCGTGCGGATTTCAGTACAGTCTACTCGGTGCGGCTGGAATGCGTAGGACGCAGTGTATCGTACCTTGCTACACTCCGAATCGGTCGTATTGGTTAGGAAACATTTCATTGATACCCAGATTGCTTCACGTGTGCGTCTCGGGCTGCTGAGACGGTGTTGCCATCGTCGAAATCGGCTTTCCAATTGATGGCGGTTATTAACGAGGGAGCATTGTTTTTAATATAAGCGAGTGTTTCGAACATTCTAGGCGTGCTTACTAAATAAACGCCGATAGTAAATCATATTGGTTCTCAAAACGCATAATTAATGTAATTTTTCTGCTCCCACTGGGTGGTCGAAATGGTTGGAATTTATTTTTCGTCTCGTCATCCTGAGTTTATGTTTTTACTGTTTGCGTGACTCGGATGATAACAGATCAACTTGTTGTCGATTTGAACGAAGGCAATACGGTTCCTTAGCGGCGAGTGCATTAGAGTCCAACACATCGTATTGTGTATTGTCAATTCTCTAGCAATTTTCCATTTCTGTTCTGTTTTCCCCCTGATGGGAGCAATAACTAATCCGCGCATTTTTCCACTGTGCGATTTTTACCGCGACCTGGCATGATAAACACGAGAGCGAGAAAAACGTGAGAGCGAAGGCAATCGAGGGAGTAGATCAGCTTCGGAGAGTTTTAGTATTCGAGATGAAGGTTGCATCTCCTATCCGACGGAGGGAGATAGATCTATAGATTTATTGTGTCCCTCCCGTCGACGGTACTGTAAAAGTGGGTTTGAGGTGTGGAAGTGGAAGCTGTATTTTGATTGCGATCCGTTGTCGGAGCAGGGCTTGGCGGTAGCATTTTCACGCGGCTGAATTTGAGATGTGGAAAAACGGTATCGGTTTGCTCTGGTGAGAGACAGAAAAATAATGAGGAATGGAAAATAATGAACCAGACACAGTATGGTAAAGGGTGGAAAACGAGTTCACTGGGGTGTATGTCTGGAAAACGTGTGAGAGAAAAGAAGAAAGGCATTGAAAGAAAGAGAGAAGAAAGAAATAGTGAGAGCGAAATGAACAAGAGAAACAAAACACGCACGAAGAACATCAGCAGCAGCATACACAGCTTTTCTAACCACAGTGCGCTACAACAACGCAGTTTTCACGAGCTGCTGCGATCGGTGAACGTGTTTATTTTGTGCCCCCCAGGGCGGAAGTTTTGTGTGCTGTGTGCGGAAAAAGCAAATGGCCAGCAGCAGCACCCTCGGGCGATTGTGGACTAAAAAGGAACTGTTTTGATGTCGCTGCACGCGCGAAAAGCTGGGCTGCTGGCCACGGAAGAGTGAAAAAGATTTTCCGTTACCCTTTTGGGTGGCCTTTCCACGGCACCTTCCAGGCAGGTTCTTCTCCGTCCGGTGGAAAATAAGCGTACCATGGTGACCGTCTTTGTGCTGTCTTCTTCCGCTTCCGGCCATCGGATGCTGGCAGCGTGAAGAAAGGCTTGTTGGCGGAAGTTGGAAAGTTTTGCAAAAGGTCAGCATTTCCTTGGGGGAAAGTTTGTGTGTAAAACTTTATCCCGTCGCTTCCGAGGAAGTCACGCGTCTCGGAACTGCTGTTGTTTGCAACTACGACTCAGCGCTCGATCGGGGAGTGTGGATTCCGCGTAGTTATTTGCGTAAAAGGAAACTGGATTTCGCAAGGCAAAGTTGGCAATGTTCTAAAACGGTCTCCGAGTGGACCGCGTTCCTGCAAGTGTGCTGGTTCCGTTGGTTGGAAACGTATGTTCATATGAGCGTCGGCACTCGGTTGGAAGGTGTAGCTCGAGATAGAACACACCTGTGGCCCGCCCGTGACCGCTGTATGTACCGCGTGTGAGTCAGTGCCTCCAGTTGTGCGATGCCTACGTACCTTCACACTTCCAGTGTCTGGTCTGCAATGGTTCGCAAATTCCACATGCGAGTGCTACCACATGGTGCAGAAAAGGTCGATAAAGTGCGATCTGGACGTAAATCTCAAGCCGTGGCAATGAAGCAATCGTGTGATATTTGTGTGGCGATGAGGAAGAAATGACTTTGTGCAGGCCGCGTTACGGTGCTAGTACTCCTCGTTGGTGACGTGGTTCCTGGTACGCCTGCTGTCCGCCCCGTCCGGGACCAACTATCATGATGCCTCTTAACTTCTGCTCCGACTCGGAGGATGATCCGGAGCGCACGCCAAAGTCGACGTCGGAAAACACCATGTGGCATAACGTTATCAGTTGCTACAATGTAAGTTTTGGTGGACGAAAAAACACAACAGGTTGATAAAACGAACCCTCAGCGCTATACGTGGCGAAGGAGGAAAAGTTGCTTTATTAAAATGGAATCACTCAACACCACCTGTCTCTGAGTGGTTTCCCATAGTTTCGGTGCAGAAAAACACCACCAGGTTCGAGACGAACATTCCACAACATTCCAGACCGTTCAGACTTGAAAACTGGTACCCTGAAGTTTCCCCAGGAAAAACGGAGTTTTTACGGCCATTCGATGCTGCACGCTTGGACGACGACAGCATGGCAATCGACAGCTGAAGGTCGCGCGCGGGAGGTGGGCACACATAGTGTGTTATTTATACTCCAACAATGAGCGATGGCGCACCAAAACCCCGAATCGGGTTAGGGGGAGGTCGTGATTTTTCCCCCGCCCGCAACCGGAACAAAGCTAGACGCGCCAGGTGTGGGACGTACTAGTGTGTTTCCGTCGATACGAAACGTGCCTCGCCAGGAGCAAAACAGCAACAAGTGTCTAATGGACATGTGTGTGTGTGCGTGTTTTGTTTCGGTTTTCTATTGCAACAACGGCCCGCTTCCGTGCTGCACCGACACACGTAACTTAATTATTTTATTGATCCTCTCGAGCGATAAGGGATGTATTTTAAATATACGCTGACCTCGGTTCGAGTTTCCTTATTGGAAAACAATTCAATGGAGCTGCCTTTGGAACAGGGCTTATATCGTGTCTCTCAAAATTGTTTAAGAGCAGTTTTCAATCATATAATTTAATGTTTCTGCTAAACGATGAGTTGTTTAAGAAATCTAAACTAGAAATTTTAAAGAAAAAACAATATTTACTGCATATGAACAAGGATAGCTAATGGAAAGCGGAGAGCTACAGAATTCATGATTTAATAGTTTGACCAATGAATAAATCAAGATTCGATCTCTCACATCTCTCCTCGCAGCACGATCTTACGCCAAGGTTGCGCCGAATCTAGCACATGATAATAAATGGCTACACCATGTTGCCTTATGTTGAGTTTTTCCACCGAGTGAGCACATAATGGATTTTACCGTCGGTGGCAGAAGACTTTCTTCTCCCCTTCTTTTTCTTTCCTCCCTCCAATTTCCTCTTCTCCTAACCGTGAAAACTCAATCATCCGACCATCTTTTAATGCATCCCATCGATCGAAACATTCAAACCCTTTGGCACCAACGGAGCCCGTTCCCATTCTCCCAGCGCCCAAGTGTCCCTGCCAGCAGCTATTTAACACTCGTTCGCCAGAAGTCACTCGGTGTGTGTGTACCTCGTGGGACGCTGGATAGGAAATTCAATTACTGCAACATGAAAAGCTTTTAACAGGAATGAGGTTTTAATTCATTTATAGACTTTACCCCGGTTCGGTGCGAAACCAGCATATCACGCAACTCACGGCATGGCGGGAGATTCTGGTCGGTTTTGAACCGGACAAAGTCCATCCCGGGTCCCGACCCTTGGCTCGGCTCGGGGAGAAACTCTTTCTGGTGAACTAATGTATACTATTTTGCCAACTTTTTCTTGCAGGATACACGAACACACGTGGTGGTTGAGCTGTTTAACACCGAAAAGTCGTACGTTGAATCTCTGCAGACGATAGTGCTGGTTAGTACCGTGTTTAAAAAGTCAGAACTCTTTTCCTCTCACGTTCATCTTGTACAACTGTAACCTTTCTTCTGTGGTTATCTAGAAATATCTAAATCAACTGAAGTCACCGGAAAATTCGGGCCTAGTGGACGTACAGACGGTCGACGAAATATTCTTCATGGTTCCCGCCATTCTCAACATCCACGAGCGGTTTTTGGAGGAACTACGACGACGTCTGGACTCTTGGGACAAGATGCAAGTGATAGGCGACGCGTTCGTTGATGTTGTAAGTAACATTATAATAGTGGCAAATTGCTCGTCCTTACCCTCAAGTTGTTCTTTTTCATTTCTTGGTTTTAGTTCTCCAGACCAACAATACTCGACACGTACACATCGTTCGTCAATAACTGGAATCGAGCGAAAGACGCCATCCGGAGTGCGAGGCAAAAGTGTCCCGCGTTTGCCAGGTTCCTGGAGGCTATGGCGCGCGAACACAAGGGCAAACTGTCGCTGGACAATCTGCTGATAAAACCCGTACAAAAGTTTCCAAAGTAAGTAGATCGAGCACAAGGAAGTAGGATCGCCATTCCAATAACTGCTGCATTCTATCGCGTCTTTCCAGCTACGAACTTATATTCACAAGACTGATCAAGCACACCGATGTGGCGCACCCCGACCAGAAGCCGCTGCAGGAAGCTTTAAAACTAGTGCACGATATTCTAATATTTCTCAATTGCAAGGAGAAGGAAGCCCTGGAGAACGGGCAGCGCGAGACGGCCCTGCGCGAGCTGGAGGGCGTGATCGAGGGTANGAACGACC
>KE525354.1:96247-106991 GCA_000441895.2 Anopheles sinensis | reverse complement strand
GTGAAGTGACGCCAAGTGACTTCTGGTAGTAAGCTCGAGAACCGTCGGATACAAGTACAGTGACTTCAGTGAACATGATGCGTGCGTATGTAAGTGTCCAATTAAAGATAATGGTTCTAATGTTGTTCTAAGCCCGACCGACACAATGGTGACGAACTTTTTATTAAATTGAGCCTAATGGTTCCGTGCGTCGTTGGTTTAAGTTCTAAGCTAAAAGTAATTTAGAACCACTCTAGTGAATCGAATTTAACGCGCATTTCAACGAAAACTTGAAAGAAATGCCTTGAAGATTTTAGATTTACGTAGAACAATAGTGAAGAAACTATTTGCTTTTGCCTATCCGTTTGAATAGTTCTTTTCTGTGTAAAATTGTTCTTATTATATTAGATTGCGTAAGAAGCTATTCGACTATCGATTATCGACTATTTTTGAATGCTATTCCAGCCGTCATTGGATGAAATCTTTTTTTTTGCTTTTGGTATATTATTTGAAATTTTCTCTTCTGTTTAAAATTATTTCACATTCCATGAGATTGCGTTAAAATAACTATTTCTGCATGCTATTCTACACATTAATGCGTCATTGGATGATTGATGTTAGTAGTTCTAACATCAATCTAACGTTCTCCTTGTAACATTTCACATGATATACGAAAAGGGGTCACAAAAACTAATCCGAAGCGAAATGTGAATACGACAATGGCCCATTAGTTGGATCCGACCCTCGAGGGACCCTTTTCTACCGTCAATAAAATATAAAAAACGCCCAAACGCTACATGATCGAATTGAAAGTCACAATGATACTTATGCTTCATCAATCTCTGGTTGAATTATTGCAGGTGACGCTGTTCGTGGTGATTGCGATTGTGTCCAGCGCCGCGGCCACCTTCGGATACGGCCTTTTGGGAGGAGGTAATGTTGATCAATCGATATCCGGCGGTTAGTCTATTTTTTTTCTTCACCATTCGCATATGTGTTACTGCACAGGGTTTTCACACAACGATTCGCTAGTGGAAATTCTCCCAGTTTGTCTTTGTTTTACGTTGGATTATGGGATTTGAAACGGTAGAGTAACGGAATGCTTGTTGAATTTTCTCTCTTCACAGGAGGATACGGTTACGGAGGCTACGGTTATCCATGTGTGTATCTCATCCATTGGTCAAACTAATGGAGCTTAACTCACCATCATCCTGAACTGAAAAGATTCTAGTTCAACCATTTGTACACTACTTTAAATGTTACTTGTATTTAACATACTCTTGTTTGAAAACCTACCAATGATTTCAAATGTATATGCAAATCAAAGACATTCCTGTGAAAATGACGTGGTTTAAATAGCTCAAATTAAACAAAAGAATAATAATATTGTTTTAAACGTTTTTTCACATAAATCTATCAAGGGTATAATGGTGGCTACGGAGGACATGGCGGATATGGAGGCTACGGAGGATACGGAGGGTACGGAGGATATGGAAGCTATGGAGGTTATCAGCCTTATGGTTACGGATACGGTACGGTACTTTGACCGTTGGACAAGTAATTGAAAATACTTAATTCCCTTTTTCTTTCCACCAGGCTATCCAGGCAAATATGGTGGCTACGGAGGGTATGGCGGATATGGAGGCTATGGGTCAGGCTACGGTGGATACGGAGGTGGTTACGGTGGAGGATACGGAGGTTACGGTGGGCTTAGGCCGTACTTCCGCTAAGGAAGTCGCCAGAAGCGATCCTACCTACATTAAGCTAGTGTAAAAAATTTCCACCCTCGAATGTGATAAAGCATTTCCAACTTCTTCTCCTACCATTCCTTCAGAAAGACAAAACTACCTAGAATTAAGAAAAAGCTGATGAATAAAAGTGTTGTTTAAAGGTATCGCTCTCTGTTTCGATCTCGCAAACGTCGTAAGATTTACTTTCTCAGCACGATTGCCTTGCCATTGCGCGGGGGCGTCGGTTGTCGTCTTTTTTTGTCGGTCAAGGTCGGCCGAGTTCGCCGGTTCGGTGCGTGTATCCTCTGGGAGAGACGGCACAAGATTGGCGCTCAACCTTGGTACCGATTCGCCGTGTTTGGAGCATCGGTCGGGCAGGAAAGCTTGAACTTGTGCCAACGGGACAACCGGTTTTACGAAAAGGCTAGCCAACTAACGGCTTGGTGGGTTTCGGTTCAACAAAAAGTTGGCGTGAATCGGACACATTTTGCCGTTACATTGTGAGCAAGAATAATTTATTTAAAATATATATATATTTTGTATTATACATTTGTTGCATCTCAGCGGAACGTAACTATGTACACGCTACCAGTTTTGAACCCAAAAAAGCAAACGAACATCACTTTGAAACTTAACAAAATTTAACAATAAATGTGTATGTGTGTGTATGTGTTGATATTATTTATCAGCAATAGAGCACTACGAAAGAAACTCGTCTCGTCAAATAGATTTCATCTATTTTCACCTAACCTCCTCCTTTTTTCTTTGCAAAGAAACTGCTGCTCAATGTTTTGCGCCTTTCGTGGCAATTATTATCGTTACTTGCGTGACTTGAATTTCTTAGTAGAGTACATAATTGTAATGATGCGGTCATTAGTTCATCCTGCGCTAGCTTATCTACCGTGCGTAAGAAAAACACACACACACCTTCCTATTGGTGGTGTTTTAAATCCGTAAACTCCATGCATGCCAAGTGAAAATCTTTGTTAATCCCGCTCTAATTCTGTTCTATTCTATTCAACCACTCTACCGCTTCTGTCATCTATCAGCTAAAGGCGTTCTTGGCTGCTTTTCTCACGTTGTCTTACTATGGCCGCGATGGTGGCCGGCCCGGTTAGTGCCCTATTACCACGGGTACTATTCGTTCGATTAAAAGCAGGCTTTCTATTCGTACGGGTAAAAGCGCTTTCTTATCATTTTTCCTAACCATGACGTGCATCAAACCATTCGACTAATTGACTTCCATAACTGTGCACATTCATCTCGCTTGTCTTGCCAAAAAGTACGGTGCTCCGTCGAGGTTCTCGTACAACTTCATTACCAGCGAAAAAAAAGCATCACAAGTGCTTATACTATCTCGTGCTGGAAGTTAGTGGATCATGTTTTTCGGGAGATAATTCATTATTTCTTAACCATCAAGCTTAGGTACCGGGTCGACAAAACGGGATGGTCAACCGGAGAAATAGAAATAGTAACGATATGCGGACAAACTT
Organism: Anopheles sinensis; assembly: GCA_000441895.2. Lineage (NCBI taxonomy): Eukaryota > Metazoa > Arthropoda > Insecta > Diptera > Culicidae > Anopheles > Anopheles sinensis. Next base: position 103,789 of record KE525354.1, on the reverse strand, counting down.
TTCTGCACGAACGATCACACACTGGATGATCACTATCAGTAATCGATATATTTGTAAGTAGAAAAAATGGATAGAAAAATATATTCTATGATCAAAACGGGGGATTTGGACGCTGCACAGAAAGGCGCCCATCGTGCCTTGTCTTCGATACGGGTTCGGTTAGGATTAAGAAAACATTTTCAAACTCACCTAAAAGAGGATCAATCCCACATTCCAACCAGGCGGGTTTTAACTGCCTTTTTACAGCAAAATTCGATAAAACAAACACGACACCAGTCACACGAATCATTTAAAAAACGGATATCCCTGTTGTTACCTCCACGGTGAAACAGAAAACGCCCAAGGTGGTCTAGAATTATCACTGTTTCGATGATAAGAGCAGCACCAACCACTCACAGAAAACAAGTCGCGAGTCGCAAGCTTCTGTGAATCTACATTATCAAAGCACAAGGTGTGAGGGAAAGGGTGCGACCCCGTTGTAATTTGAGGGTTAGTTGACAAAACGAAACGGTAAATTTAAAAAGCCTATAACATGCGTTGGTCTAATAGATCGTACGGGTATTGGATCGTTCCGTTGCTCGGAAATTTCCTTCTCACTACCATAACACTAGACACATGTTTAAAACAGCCTCGAGATCCTGAAAAACACGAAAGCGGAACGAGTGATTAGAGAACCGAGACAAACGGAACGGAAGAGCGCCATTTTGCAAACTTACGCTATCCTCCGATAGTGATTAAGCCATTCCTCGAGCATTTGAGCGACCAACAGGGGACGTTTGTGTAGCTTTTGCTGTGCGACCAGCAGACCACCCTCCGTTTCGCACACTTCCAACCACTGCCGGATGAGCATCTCCTCGCGGCCAATCTGCAAGAAAAATGAAATTAGAAAGTGTTAGAAACGAAACGAAACACGGCCACAGTTTCCTAACGCATACTTCATTTTTGTTCAGAAAATGAACCGGCAGAAGCTTCATCTCACAGTCCATCAGCGGTAGGAAGGTGATATCTTCCCGCTCGTCCCGTGTGGCATCGATGCGCGAGTACGGTTCGGTCGGTACGAGCGCACTGAAGTGACCGCGCGTGTAACCGAGCGCGATCGGGGACGTAATGCAGAAGCTCTGCTCCCAAAGGAGCGGCAAATAGACGCCCTCGAAGCGTGCGTACCCGATGTCCTCGCCGCGGAAGCTCTTGACGTACTTTACGCCGTACACGATGATGGGACGGCGCATGATGTGCGCCAGGGTGAAAATGTGCAGCTGCTCTAGTGAAGAACCCGGGTGACTAGCGAGCGATAGGAGCGTGCTCCAGTCCTCTTCCAGCTGCCGATCGGCCATGGTGTATTGTAGTAGTGCCGCCTGGAACAGCTCGTTCTCCTTCCAGCGTGGGTAAAAGCTGAAAGGACAATCAAACGATGAGATAAAACATTGCTTTCCTAATTTGTTCTGGGTGTTGTTAAACACTTACATATGACCACACTGATGCAAACTATCTGACAGTGCACGGCGAAGTGTGTTATCACGATCGAACACACCCCATGTGGCCTGCATCACGGAATCGAGCAGACAATCGCCCGCACTCCGATTCCAAAGCACCATCAAACGGGAACCGAGCCGCTCGGTTATTTCCAGCGACCAGTTAAGGGCTGGCGGTGGCATTTCCAGCTGCTTCTGAGCGTCCTTGTCGAGCAGCTCCTCGTACAGCTGCTCTTGCAAGGCCAGCGGTAGCTCCTCGATGTCGGCCGGTAGCGAAAACGTCGCATGCTCGTTCACGTACTGACAATTCAACGAAGCCTTACGTATACGTAGCGATTGCGCAAAGTGTCGCCTAATGTCGCTGGCCAGATCCGGTGCGACGTACGACGGTACCCGCTTAATGCCGGGACCGGAGCCGGAAATTTGCGCCAACAGCAGAGGCAACATTTCGTCCCGGTGAAACCGTATGGCCAGATGGATCAGCGTATGGCCGACGTCAAATGCACAGTTGTTCTGACTGAGCAGGTGCACCTCGGACGGGGTCAGCGCCCGGCTCGGGTCACCGCCGCAGTCGAGGTACGCTTCGACCGCACCGATGTTGTTCTCAGCGATCCCGATGCACGCATTCAACCAATCCCAGTCCGGCTGTCGACGCAGTAGGCGCAAGTGGCGCTCCTGTTGATAAACGTCCATGTTGTTTTTGCCTTCCGTAACGAACTGCTGATTCCGTTTGTTGTTCACCATGATGTTGCTGGCAAGGTTGATGCTATTTTCATCGTGCTCCGGTGATGCTTTAGCGGCCGGTGGAGTACTCTTCCCGCCAGCATTTCCCGCAGCCGGTTCACGCGAATGCAAACACATCGAGCACTTGAGCGACTTGGGCCAGTTTTCGTACGTGCACACGGAGCAGAACCATTTGCCTCCATTGTGCGGAGGACTGGCTACTCCGGCACGCTCTATAGTGTTGACGGGGGAGGACTTTTTAACGCTCCCAGCCGGAGACTCATTTTCCAATACATTCGTCGTCGTCGTTGGTCGCGAGCTAGATCCGTATGCAGCGGATGACGGTGAGTTGTTGCGGTTGCGCTTCGCAACAAGGACGTTCTCACCGGTACCGCTGGGAATCAAAAGATCCGTGGGGTCGTCTTCGGAACTACCGCTTCGGCAAATGTTCATCGCATTTAGCTGCTCGCTGATGCTGTCGTATTCGGTTTTCCCTCTGGGTTGTGAAGGTTTTGGCTGTTGCACCTGTTGAAGCTGCTGCTGCTGCTGCTGTTTGTAGCTCCCACCGACGGTACGTGACGATGCCGCTGGTCCCGGCACCGGATCGTCCTTGCGGATCGTATCGCACTGCAGACATCGTTTGGTGTGAGGAAGATTAAAGTACGTGCAGGCTACGCATGGCCATCGCTGATTGCTGTCTGGCTCGGTGACTGGTGTCGTCGTCGTCGTCGTTGTCGTAGCAACGATACTGCTCTCTAGATTCGGATTGGAGCGTTTGGTCGCGGAAAGTTGCTGTGTGGGGCTCAGGCTGTAAACGTAGGAGCAATAGAAATGGCTTTTCAAAGTCAAGTTCGTTACGTAGCACAATCTCATTTCGAACTTACCGAAATATATCCTCGTTAAGCAGAGGCTTTGGGCCCTTGCACATGGTACATTTAAGTGACAGCGGATAATTTTCGTACGTACAATATTCGCACACCCATTTCGACTGCGAACAGTGTTGCTCCTGGTCGGGTGCATCTTCTACTTGCTGATTTTGTTGCTGTTGTTTTGGCGATTCTTGTTCCTGTTGCTCGTTCGTGGATGACGAACCCGACATAATAGCTACCCGATGTCGTCACTCGATGTCTCCTTTCCACTTGGATTGAAAGTACGTTAATTTGTTTGGTTTTCCGCTAGCAAGGATCCTAGAAAAGAAACGACTGTTTTCAAAGATTTCGTAAGAAAATTCTTCCTTCCCAGGTTGTTTACTGACAAAAATTTGGGTCAATCAGCTGGGGTGGTTAGGAAAGAAACAGCAATACACGCTTGACAACAAGCCCGCCAAAACACTCGCACAGGAGAGAGCAAGAAGGCAGGATAGCTAGTAAAACGAAGGGACGATAAAAAAGGAACGTTTGAGCTCCTTCAGGACACCCCAGGATATCTGCTACTAAACAATAGAAACTTACCTGAACACTTTGATAGCGAGCAAAGCTAACTTGCCCCAACGAATGGAGGATTATTCGCCCAACAGTATTTGGCCTGAAGGTGTTTTGCAAACCTCTCCGGTTGCGTACCACTAACAATAAGCTTTCACAACTATTGTGCCAATCGCATAATTGCGCCACCACGATTCAGCAGTGCACAGAAAATCGCTCACCATCAGGTGCACCGTGCACCGAAGCTTTCTAGAACTACGGAAAAAAGAACTGATCTTCACAACCACACCGAATCCATGCGAATTATTTCGTTTCCGACGATTTATTTACGAAACCATCGTCTGCATCTGCAAGATACAGTGCTCGGAATTTTTGTGAAGTTCACAGTTTTTGCGAGCGTCGCAAGTCATTTGACAGTTTACGTAATTTGCCCCAGTGAAAAAAAGTACTCTATATTGCTACGAACTGAACTTGTCGATTTAATCTGGAATTCTGTGCAACGGAGAGGTTTTGTGGTCCTTTTTAAGTTTAATAAAAAATAATAACGCTTTTGGAAATCTCAATATGAATCTGTGAATTTATCTCCTAGCACAGTTTAGTTGTTCCATGAACGGTTCGACAAGTTTTGTTTACACGATTGTACAAACAGGCTTGTTTACGTTTCCGCACAAATTCCCGCAATAGAAATCTTCAACCAAAAATATGGATAAGATCTATAAGCAAAATTGAAAAAGGTGGTCCATGTGTGGTATGAGCTGGCTGAGTTCCAGCAGGAGCTGTATCCGGAAAACGCAGCGTGTACGAGTAAAGCTGAGTCTGACGATATCACTTTGGAAGAGATCGGACTATCCGTGAATGCTGGGGAATTTGAAAAGCTTCTACAATCCGTTGATATTGAACAGCATCTCTCTAGTCCCAAAGATCTACCGGTGAACACATTTCATCCATCCAAGGCATACGCGCAATCGCTGATAGCAAAAGTACCGAAAAAAGCAATGCAATTCAACTGTGTTCAGCGCGCCGTCGAAACCCAAGAGAGCAAGGCGAAGCGAAATAAAGTGGTGAAGCTTCGATACAACCGGCACAAGTATATGGACATCAAGCAGTACTCGGAGCCGGATGATTTGGTTCCGTATAGAGAAATGTTGCTCCAGCTTCGGTTCTATGAGCCATTCAAGTATAAAGTTGGTCGTGCCTTGGGTCACCCGAAGTTCAGTCAAGAATACTACGTTCTCAGCTCACAGTATTTGACCGCCTTGAAAGATAAGATTCTTTGCAAATGCGATGAGGGTCCTTATTATGATATCAGTGCTACGGGAACACAACCAAACGAGCAAGATACAAAGCCAATGCCAAAGTCTGGATTTTTCTTCATACACGATACATTCTACAACGACCTGCGGGAGGAATCAAACTGTGACTATTCGGAAGTAATCCGGAAGTGGGCTGAACGACAAAACATGATAGGTGAGCTACGGTCTGCACGGATGGAAGATACACGCTTTGGAGATCTGAAATTTCGTATTGGATATCCTCAGGTAGGGTCCCATATTGTTGCGTTCCATATGACGGTTTACATTTAATACAGACCTTTCTACTCGTTTCAGCTTTACCAACATCAAGGGAATTGCGAGCATATATTTGTGGTTTCCGATTGCCGCTTGCTGACGCCTTCCGATGTGCTATCACGTGCTCGTTATCCCATTTTAAACTCATTTAGTTTCCCCCGAGATGTTCCTTGCAACATTTGCGGACATTCCGAAGCGCAGTATATCCTACGAAATAGCAACCGACACATTTTTGATCCGGCCTACATTTGCGGCGCTTGTTTGGAATCGTACCATTATAAGGGCGGTCAAAAGATAGGAGAGTTTGAGCTGTATAAATTTGCGGGCACAAAATTTATTTTGAAAGACGGAGAGGAGGCACTTTCCGATGCAAACGAGTAATAAAGTTGGCGCTTAAGAGATTACTTAACTTTACATTTATTGGGAGCGTGTCGTATCAAACTTGACATGGCTTGTTTCACTTGTGTTTTTCCAGCTGTGCACGCAGCTGCTGGTTGAAGTCGTTCTCAACATTGTCGTCATCCCAATTGTCCTCCCACACGCTCAGCTCCTCTTCGTCCTCCTTATTTCCAACCCAATCTGAAACGAGAAACAATAGATCAGTATGTTGCAATGGTGGACGAAAGATCCGGCATCAGCTTGCGGTGGAGAAAATGGGTAACCTACCTTCCGCGGGAAACTCCTCAAACTCGTCATCTTCTTCGAGCAAACCGAGGTCCAGCTTGGGTTTATCTTTGTTTTCCTTGTCCGACATGATGAATACTTAAATTGTTTCTTCGATGAGCTTGCTTTTCGTGAACATGCACGGAATGACGAATCAAAACAACTAGTGTTGACAGAATCGGGATTTGGAAGACTCGAAGATTCGATCCCTAGAAGGATTTCAAAGATTCAAATCCCATTTGACGGATTCTAGAGATTTGAGTTTGTTGGGATTCGAATCTTTTTTGATTTGTAAGAGACTCCATTTGATTTTATTCAGACTTGATCTGAATTGATTTGAATTTTATGTGAATCGATCCATACACGATGTGAGTCTTATTAGTCACGTAGAGAGTCGTTGTAGAGACAATACTGTTCTTAGTGATTGATATCAGTTGAGTCGAATCGAACGTCCAACTATTCAACGGATAGAATTGATTGGACATAGGTTAAGTTTCTCGCGCGATTTAACTTAGGTTCGAGAAAAAATCGAGAACCTATTTTTAATAAAGAAATACAGCAGAACTTCGATTAACTGAGGAGTTCTACCATTATTTTTATCTCACGCAGTGACAATGATTCAGACCAGGACCTGGTTTAAATGTTACCAAGCGTCCACACGGCGCGTAGCGTAGCGATTTTTATACTAAATGACCCTACGTTCGTAGCTACGCTAGGTGTAAAAATCGCTCGCTACGCGCTACGCTACGCGTCGTGTGGACGCGCACTTAAGCGTATTTTGTCAAATAAAGACTCGACATTGAGAATCGCGATTCATGATCAACAGAACTACTTACAGCGGTGAACCTCACATTGGAAATGTGCGAGATGCTTTAATTACGCAAAAAGCTAGTTGACAGTATTGATCTGATTAGGGTTTAGATTAGGATAACCGATTTCCAGACCGCCGTTGATTTGTTGATCACCACGACTGTTTGACGGATTGGGATTCAGATTTGGTGATTTGAGTGCCAAGTAGAGATTCGATTTCTCCATCACTAGAACGAAGCTGAAAGCACAGCTTGGCATAAACAAACTTGAAACACCTTGGTCACTGCTTGAAATAATGGTTGAAATAGTCAATTTGTTGATAACTTTTTAGTTCCTGAACCGATTTGCTCAAGTGACCCCTCAAATGAAAGGTATTTTCAATACGCGTAACTTTGATGATGGTAAAATTTTACCATCGTTTCTTGTTTTGGAGAAAACCGGGGGCCGGGCGAGAGAAGGGCGAAAATCAAATTTATGGTAGAAAGAATTTTATGGCGTTTTCGCTGGTATATTTTTCCAATTTGTAGCAGGACATGCAATAATATCCTTGAAGGATGTTTTTACAATAATATCCTTGAGGATATAATAATATCCTTGAACTTATGTTTTTGATGATCTGAGGAAATAATATTTTTCCCACGAAAATGGGATTCTCCTCAGGAAAATTAAGCTAATTTTTGAATTTTTATGTTTCGCCTGCCACGTGTTTATGTAGCAATGAAAAAGGGACATCCCTCAGGATTTTATAGGAAAAGTCCTTTTAAAATTATTTTCTAAAAATCTGAAACTAAAGGATATTCTGAAGGAAACTTTTCACCATAAACGCTGGGTTTGATAAATTGTAAACGATCCGGCAAATTTATTCCATAAAGTGAAATTGTCTAA
>KE525354.1:47046-72988 GCA_000441895.2 Anopheles sinensis | reverse complement strand
TGCATTCAATCGTGGATTAGATCAACCTTGTTGCTCCATTACCCACGGGAATTGCATCGGAAAGCTCCCAGGGGCGTTGGATCTGCGTTTTAATAGAGCAGTAATTAGATCACGGAGTTGCAAATTGGCGCCACCGCTCACGTGGCGTCATTTCAGACGTTCAACAATGGCGTGCCAATACGTGTCACGTGATGTGAACACGATCAAAATTAAACTCGTTCATTTGGTTGGCTAACAGAGGGTCGTGGAGTGGAAGTAAAAATCGTCGCTGCGTCGTGTTTGCTGTCTGCGTCCCGGACATGAACGAGAAGTGACAGCGAACGGTTCTCATGTTTGTAAATATTTCAACACGTCCCCGAACCTTCAAGCAGAAGAAGTTTAGAAGTCAAAGTGTGGCCATTAACTGGAGCGGTGATGGCGTGTGTGTGTTTGTGCCACTTGTGACAAGTGTCAAACCATCGGAACAGACAGACAAATGTGGTCGTCGTTAGCATCCGCGAAGATTCACATTCGATTGAAATTAATGAGAACTCATTAAAATATGCAAATTATGTGTCAATCTCTTTGAACGCGACCGTTACCACGGTAATGACGCACCAGGCGCGACATCGTCCACGTGCACCTGCTGCCATTGCATTTGCTGCCATCTTTGACGTCTAGCGGTCCGGACAAGTAGTGACACACTGTCGAGGGTTTGCTGTCGGATTCGCGATCCCACGAGGAAGAGGAGCATTAAGCGGGAGGTCATCTCATGTCTGGAAGTGCTGTCGGTTCGATCGATGTTGATTTGAACATTGTTTGCCGGCAGAGGTGGGATGATGCACACCAACCTGCACACACAGTCTGCCTCTCAAGTGGTCTCTCGTCGGTAAACACCCGCGTCCCCGTGTGAGGCGATGCATGTTTAGGAAGAGGGACCCTTGCTTTCACACCGGTTGCGTCACAAACACTTGACTGGCCCTTGACTGCAACAATGCTGTTCGCTTTCTGGCGTTTATCCCGCCGGCTTCGGCTGTCATTCGCGTGCGTGCATCGACTGCGACCGAGGGGGAGGATTTAGAAAGCAATCTACTGACGAGGAGACCTCTCGAGAAGCCCATTGACGTCGTGATCGTCTTTCGTGGCCACCAGCCGGGACACGCTGGATTGACTTTGATGTGCGAATGTGAATTGAGTGTAGTGGAAATTATCGTTACGACTCGCCATCAAGGGTCTCATTGTTGGCGTGCGCTGATCCTGCCGTGCAACATATTGAGTCCGGGGAATCGGGTTGGGTGGTAATATGGAATGTTTTATTTATACCTGTTTTGGTTAGCTTTTTCGGTTTGTTTGTTTCAAGCTGGAAATGCAGTCAAATGTGAACTGCCGGGTATTTTGAAAAGAGAATATAAATTGAATATGTCACAAAGTTAAGAAGAATCGATTAATGGAATCTTAAATGTAGTATCCAAAGTTAAATATAGTCAGAGTTTTTGAAAAACAACAATCATGCAAGTCAATACGAAAAGATATAACATTGAATAGGTCAAATAAAACATGGAAGTAATAGTAGTTATTGAAATCTACAAATTGATTCACCGAATACAACTCTTTCAAAAAAGGGACACATGAGTATGTTAACGTTTATTTAAAAACCTGGTTGTTTCTTTATTTGGACTTTAAATCTTTTATGTGTAGCCTCCTTAAACAAACCGTTCCGCCAATTCAGTAACACAATCTTAGATGATTAGATTAACAATAAATCATGTATGCACATTGATTAAAAAAACTAAACCTTCAATTACTTTTCCCAGGGAACGATATAGTTGTGAGCGTAGGATCAATTTTCCCTTTAGCTACCGTAGGTTTAATCTTGGTACTATTTGAGATTACCTTTACTGCTCATTTAAATTTCCGGTATGGTACACCTATCGAAGGTTCCGGGAATCCCAAAACACAACATTCATATACATTCTCTTCCTGGAGTAGCATGACACAACTCATAACACGTATTCCGGGGCTATGGCTAGCAAGCAATGTAAACTTGCTCCATAGTGGTCCTAGTTTCGTTTTGGAAGCGATTTCCGCTACCATGTTGTAATATCTAAATATTACCCTTTATTAGCATTTTAATGGTGAGCTCGTTGTTTTGGGGCAAAACTGGCTAAGAGGCGGAGTGTAGGAAAGGACCACTGATTGGCCGGAAATACGTTTGAAAGCTTTGCTTTGGTGAAACGAAGCTGGGTATTAAAAGTGAAGAATAAAAAGAAGGCAGAAAAGGGAACTGTTTAATTGGCTCAATCCTGTTTAAAAGTGGCTCGGGCGGTGGGTAACGCCAGGAGAACTTTGCGAGGAAACGAGGCACCAGATTACAAAATAATCGTATTTGGGAAAGTGGCCCAGGAAAAGTCTGCTCCGAGGAAAGCGAACCCGGCCCGTGGGAAACTAACGGGCGCGGACGCCTCGTTTTAGTCTCTCCTAACCAATTGGCCATCTTCCTGGCGGAGAAGCTCCAAATCGCTGAATATTATTAATAATTCATACGTTTTCCATTTTACTCGTCCTTGTTTTTCCCGTTTCCTTTGGCTCTACCCCAAACTGTATCGCCTTGGTTCGTCAAAGTCAAAGGCGAAAAAAAGACCAACCAACACACGGGAAAGTCAAAAAGCTGCCCATACAGCAGGTCGACCAGAACTCGGGTTCCGGGTTGGGCCGATTTACTTGTTAGGGTTGGAAAAACATGTTAATTACTTTTCACCCATTATGGTGTGCAAGCACGCTAGCCGTGTTAGCAACTGGGTTTCATATAATCCGGCCGGGAAGGAGATTCTCTTGGATTCTTTGGCCAACCAAATTGGCTCTGCTTTTGGGCAGGTTATGGGCGGTTGCTTCACAAAGTTTTGGGTATGTTCAGGTATTGAAATTCGAACTGTGTTCTTAGGGATAATCCTAGGTGTTGTATTAAAGATTCCTATGAACATTTTTCAGTTGTTTAAACTAATTCCACCGTCGATTTGAACTGATATAATTGTTCAAATATCAGCGTGGAAATATCTTCTGTTCCCGGAACTCATCGATTGCCTAATGCATTCCATTTGCCCCTGATGAGCTAACCTGCGGGTGTAAAATAACTCAGCAGTCAATTCTCGGTTTCCATCTCAACCTTCACTCAAGCAGGAAATATGATAGCTCCGCTGGTCAAGAGGGTCAGACATGTTTAGTTCCATTAAGCAAATTCATCTTATTGCACTGCAAATTTGCTTCCCGGAACAATCGTGCCTGTTCCTTATAGCCTTTCACTCGATTAAGAGTTGGGGTTTTAGTATCAGCCCAGAGACATTTCGGAGTTCAACCCGAAGCGACGCCGGAAGGCCGGAATCCCCAGCTGATGGAAGCGAACGGTAACAGGAAGCGGAAGCAAGAGAAGTAAAACCCTAGGCTGAAAGAAAGCCCAAAGACTTGGCAGAGCCTTCTGCTGGACGCAACGGAATGAGTGTTGAGTCCGTGCAGCTGTCCGTCCATTGCCCGGGACTTGGGTTGGTATAGGTTAGGGTGCCGGGGGTGGGGAGCGGTGGGGATGGGGCTAGCAATGAACGAAGTTCCGGTGAACGTTGTTTACATATTTATTCAAGGAAAAGATAGCATAAATCATGGCACAAACAGTGTGTGATATGGTATCCCCGATAAAGGTCTCGAGTGAGCACACACAGAGGATAATCGTTCCGGCAGTAAACCCTCGCAGTGGCCCCAGCCGGAAACTAGGGTGCAGGTGTAGGGATGTAGAGGGAAACTAGTTTCCATCGGCACCCGGGAAGGGAACGGAAGCTACAGGGAACACCGGCAGAGTGATTGCGATGGGCAATGAATGTCCTATTTATGGGGATTAACTTCTCAGTGCTTAGGTAATATCGTACGCCGCTCCGAACGTACTCCCACTAGGCGAGGGCTGTAAATTAGGGGAGAAAACCTCATAAATTAACATTCCCACCCACTGGGTCCTGTAGGTCTCAGGGTTCCATATGGTGCACAGGGCTCGGAGCGGGCTCCAGTTCGGGTTCTTGTCCAGGGTCAAGTGGCAGGAAACCCTCATTCTGGTGAACAACTTTCCACCCCGGCATCGGAAACGAATCGAAGCAAGTCAATCTTGGGGTAGGCTAAAGGCTTGCGCTTTCGATGAACCGTCCCAGAAAGGGAGAGAACGTTTCGGTTCGAAGGTCCAAGCGGGGTACACGCCCCACCATGTACTCGGTTCTTTTCGTTCTCAAACCTTCCTCGATTGAAGATTGACAAACTGGTGCGTTTCACGTAAGCTTTTCGAAGGGGCGAAAAACTGGCGAAAAGGAAGGCGGTGATCGTTCGTGGCGACTTAATCGGCTTCCTGCGTTGAGGTTGGAAGGGATAGGGGAGCCACGGGGTGTTGATTTAAACCAACACACCGGTACACGTAAATCCCACCGATGGGATTGGAGATTCATGCCAATCCGTTTCAGGTGGTTTTCACAATCCTTCCATTTTCGAAAACTAACAACGTCAACGCACACCACCATGGGAGGCAGGATGTTAAGGGTCGTGTTGACTGACGGTCGGAAAACGCTCATGCGAAACGAAAACTTGTGCGCGACGTTCCCATGGGGACGTTTGATGCCGCTGGGGATAAGATTAGAACAAATGAACATTTTAATCCAATGGTTGATTGGTTCGTCTTAAAGTTTGTGTCGAGAGGTTCACACATTCTTTGCATGTATATCTAATGCCGAGCTTTTGTCGAGTCGCATTCTTCGGCAACGAAGATCATCAGCACCATCATCAGCTTTATCTTTAAGATTGAACAGTGACGAAAATCTTGTTTGACTTGACAGGGAAAACCCATAGAAACTGATTAAGTTCCGTTAAATTTACATTGCATACACCATTGACTTCGAGATGGAAGTAATCAGTTTGTATATATTTGCAATGACATAGATCATATTTTTATCTCAAGAACCATATTTAAAGCTATTTAAGTACCTTGGAAGAATGTGAAAAACCGTTAAAATGGATTGTACTTTAAAATATACTCAAATATTTTGGATTCCAAAACAAAAAGGAGTGAGTAAGATTTTGAGAGAATTTTTTCAAACAATAAAAGATTTCGATCGCTTAAATCCATTTGTATTACGGCTACACAAAATGTCTTCCATAAAATACAGAAAATTACTGCACTTCATGTGAGCATATAATTTTTCAATTCACATGTAAATAATTGTCTATAAGTGACCCTTAGATATATCGAAAGAAACAGTTATCTATTCTGTATGAAAATTTAGGTAATTGTTGTTCAGACTTAATTATAAAATTACTTTTATTTGGTTACTTTTCTTTGTGAACCTTCAAATAAATTCAACACTAAAATAGGTACCATTCTCCAGTTTTTTGTCCAACAACATTGCACATCAATATTTTTACTTTATTTTCCGTTCAAAGGACGCCGGACGGAAAAAGTACTTCATTATTCGCCTGTCTTAACATACACTCCATTCAACGACCATCGGAACACTCCAGCGATGTGGAGGTGGGCCTCGCTGTGAGGCCATGGTGCAGCCACACGCCTGCAAAACTTGCACTTGGAATAACAAACATTATCGAAATGCGCCACAAAAATTCGACACCATCCGCTTCGTGCGCTGGGATTAAACACACACACACACACGTGTACCGGTGTGAACATTTTTCCACGTTTCACGCGGATTTACTCGGAATTCCCCAGTCATACCTCGCCATCCTCGGCTTTGGTACATACCGGGCAACACCCCAGGTATGTTTCAGCCAGACGCCCACCATCGGTAGTAACGAAAAAAACCTTTGATCCTTCGCGATTTTCGCGTGAAGGCAGCCACAGCGATTCCCGTGAGGTGCTTCCTTTTGGGATGTTTTTCCATCCTCTCGACAGCGGTTCCCTCGGCGAGCCGTGAGTTATAAGCCTATGCAAAACTTGCGCACGTGGAGAAGAATGTGGGCAAGTGGTGTACTTTTGTCTTCTTTATTCCTCATCGTTGTTCGCTTTATGCATGCCCGCTTCCATTCCGGTGCGATGTAAGTCCGTGAATCAATGCGCTTCTTTAATCTCGACGCCGCACATCGACACACGCCGTAGTTCGCGCTTGGAATGGTCCGAATCGCATGCATGTGTACTACTGGGGTGGCATTAGCATAATGAACATCTCTTATTCTTCCGCAGGATCGCGACGGTTGGAACAGATGGGAGGAAAATTCCAGGGACACAAAGGAGGCATTTTCGCACTGTTGTTTTCTCCGCACTCGTCGTTGTAACGAGGAAAGCGAGGAAATGTGAGGCCGGGAAGCTCATGAAATCACGTCATTATTACCTCGCTGGTTCCACGGCACCGTTTGGAGGAGGCTCATCGTCTGAATGAGCCGCACTGCGGAATTCGGCATTCAAGGATTGTCGCGAGGCCTTTTTTAACATTTACCCTCGCTTGATGGGGATTTTTTTTCCCGCGCGTCGGCTTACGGTTGCTTTCATAAACGGATGGGAGCGCAAAGTCGAAGGTAAAAAGGTAGCAGCACTTAGGGACGACAATAGAAAATGTATACACACGCGCCACTTTGCAAACCACCATTTGAGCCCGCACTTGAGGTTGAGGGTAGGAATACGGCAAGGCTGAGAATGAACTTGAACTACAATATTGTCCCGTATTGTTCTTCCTTAAAGCCTTGCACAATCTCCCCGAGGGTGACATTATTACTTCGGTACTGTTTCTGTTTTGCTCCGCTTCGCTTCATGCTTTCGGCAGACACGGAAGAAACGTCCATAAACGATCAATCTTCCACGTGGCAATCGCCTCGGTTGGGATGGTATTAAATTAAAATTCTTACAAAAATTGTTTCCAACTACCAAACAATTTCAATTTCAGCGAAGAATCATTTACCCGCCGGCAATTTCGGTCACCATCGACGCCGAGTTTTGTTTACCACCCAGCGACCCATTGTGACCTCCCCCCTGACCACCACGAGCCGTTCCGCGTCAAATTGCTGCCGTTTCGGTTGGAAATATTCAAATGAACAAACTTTCGTCCGACCCGGGCTTTGGAAGTGCGAGTCGTCGTGGACCTTGAACGAACTCGTTTTTCCAGTTATTCAGTTAGCTGTTCGTTCGTTCCATCGTCCGGTATACCGGCCTCCCACCGGCTTGTGTTTGTGTGTGTGTTTTTGAAGAAGGCCGTTACATGTTCAGTGATGTTCCTTGCGTCAACGTTACCAATCTCGCCGTTCTTCCTTCATCTGCGCCATCTTCCTTCAGTCTTCGGCCAAGCAATCGTACAAACATGGGAAACTGTAGCGGGTGGAATGGTCGGTGTGTCAATAAAGTATTTCAATTGAAAAAGTAAGCAAGGATGCAGGGAAATGTCGATCAATCGGTGATGGACCGGCTTCGGGGCGTCGAGGCGGAAAACAGGAACAAACAAAAGTAATTAGACGGCTTTTTGTGGAATGGGAGCGTTGGTGGAGAAGATGGGCAAAGAAGCACGTGGTATGTGGATGAGAAGGAATTTCGTCGGCGGGAGCTTGATAAAATTGGACAAATTTTATCTACAATTTTGGTTTCTCAGAACATAGATCAACTAAGGAGAATGTTAGAAACAGTTGGTTAACTCTAAGTTACTACGTTAGCGACGAAAATTATTCAAAGAAACTGAGATTGTGATTTAGTCGGAAATGTCTCGACTGTCTATCAGTGACTCATACAGTGATATACACATATCACAGTGATATAATAAAAATTTATCTCTGGAACCTTTTTCTTCAAGACGTACGGATGCAACTTGATCGACAGCTTTCATGAATGAACTAATCGCTTCGTTTTGGCTTAGCAATCATGTTAGTGAAGAGTCAACCGGTGAAACCAGTTTCGATATTTTGATTAACAGACAAATGGTAGACCACTTCCATGCTTCTCACCCGAGATTGCTGAGTGACAACCTCAACCAAATTGACAAAAACATTTCTTTTTTCATATATTCTTAAGACCTTATAAATAGATTGACATCAAAATCCGATACACACTTTTGGGAACGTTTTCGCACTGTGAGATTGGTAAATGGAATTATACAGACGGCGGATGAAACCAGTTTGACCACATTGCTTTTTATCGCCGAAGACTGCCCGTTTTATGCTCAAGATCAAGGGGACATCATTCGTGTGCTACGTTTCTATCAGTGAAGATCCCTGATTAGTGATTTGAATTTTGGGTAGAAATGTGGCGTGATCATAAATGTGCTGTTGGTTCGACACAGTTTGTAATATTGTTCGTTATACTTTGCGCCTACATTGCTCAAGTAGACGGTGGAATTGCTCCGCTTATTCATAACGGGGTCCCAGCAAAACCAGCAAAATGGCCCTGGCATGCGACGTTGTATTTCAATGAAGGCCTTTGCGGAGGAACTTTCGTTAACAACAACACTATCCTTACTGGTAACTATGCTTTGGACACTTGCAGGGGCATTTCATTTCGACGTGTCTGTTGTATTTGCACTTTCCAGCTGCTCACTGTGCTGTTACTACTCAAAGTGTTGTACGTGAAGATAATACATATGTGTTTGGTGGTCGCAAATATAGAGATGCAATAAACAAGGAACAACAAGCGTTGCATGTGGCGAAAATAATAGTCCATCCGGAATATAACCGCACCAATCTGGCAAACGATATTGCAATTCTTAAGCTAACATCTGATATAAACATCACAAAATGGGTTCGACCTGTGCCCATTTGGAGTACGGAGTTGGATATGGAAGCAAATAATTTTTTTGAGTTGCAAGGAACTGTCATTGGATTCGGATTGAATGAAGATGATGAAGCGTCCGACACGCTGCAACAGGCAACTCTACCCGTTCTGGAGAGAAAAAAGTGTATTGAACACGATCCAAAAACCTATGGAAAACACTTAACAACTAAGATGTACTGTGCGGGTGGAGTTGACAATATTAGTGCGTGCAACGGAGACAGCGGCGGTGGTATGTTTTTCAACATCGATGGCGCATGGTACTTGCGAGGCGTTGTGTCGTTTAGCCCAAGCAGACCAAATGTTAAGCTTGCCTTATGCGACAGTTCCAAGCCAACGGTATTTACGGACATTACTAAGTATCGTAACTGGATTACGCGGCACACAAACACAACCAAGTGGCTGAAGGATTTGAAACCGTGCAGCAACGATACAATTGAAAAGGACACCGAATGCAACGCTGCGAGCCGAATCGATTCGGGTTTCTTGCTTGCTGAATTGAATGGGAGGATCTTTCGCGTGCCATTGAACGGTGATCCAGCCGTCAATTACGGTGCTGATTTCAACCAGAATGAACCCGCCATACTAGGTTATGATTGTTCTGAGGGTCGGTTCTACTGGACCGAATCGGCAACCCGATCGATTTTCAGTGCGAAGCTCGATGGGACGGATAAGAAACCGTTCATCACGGGGGATCGTGGAATGCCTATTCAGCCTGTGGTGGACTGGATCTCACGTCGCCTGTACTGGATTGACTATGACAAGGAAACCCTCGAGGTTGCCAGTTTGGACGATCCGAACTTGCGTACGACGGTGAAGACAAACGTCCGGGTAATCGATAGAATTGCCGTCGATCCACTGGAAGGTAAAGTGTACCAAACCAGAAGATATCAGAAAATCGATAGGTTCAACCTCGATGGATCCGAAACGGAAGAATTTTTCGATCGAGGAGAATCCATCGCTGATATGAAGCTTTCTATAGCTACTGGAGAACTCTGCTACGCCATTGATGGGTTTTCAATGATCGAGTGTATTAATACTCGTAGTAAGGAGATCCGCATACTCGTCAGCAATCTCACCGACGTCGTTACGTTTGCGAAAACGGTCGATAAGGTTTACTGGATCCTCGTTGACAGGTGAGTTTTACATTGGAATGAGCTTGGTCCCGCATGCCGATATACATTTTTCATGTTCACAGCGACACGATCGAGAGTAGCAACCATCTCGGGGAGCGTCAGCCACCTATAAAACTGAATGTTACGGTCGACTACTTTAGCTCCCTTGACGCGGTTACCGATGAGTGTCCGGTGTTCTACAGTCCGTGTGCCGACAACAACGGTAATTGCCCCGGGAAGACAATCTGCCTTCTCAATCCACGCGAGCCATCGGGCAAAATCTGCAAAAGCATTGCGTCTCAAACCGATGACCAAGTGGATCCATCAACAATCATAAAACCCAGGCCAATCAAACCGATCATTACCGACGGTACGGAGGCCAAAGAAAGTAAATGGCCTTGGCATGTCGCTATATATAGTTCGCTGCAAAACAAAACTGGCTATCTGTGCGGAGGATCGATCATTGACAGGAACACAATTGTCACCGGTAAATATGAGTTGTGTACTTATAGCACCAATTTTATGAGAATATTAAATATCTATTTTCAACTACTTTACTTTTCAGCTGCTCATTGCTTTTATTACAATACCTCTATGGGTTATCGCGTTATGCGTGAAAATGAGATATCAGTGCGCAGTGGAAGTAAATATGTGGATGGATTTACTGAAGCTACCCAAGTGTCGGATCTTGCAAAGATTATTATTCATCATAAGTATAACCACTCATATCCGGCGAATGATATTGCAATTCTCAAGTTATCGTCTGACTTGAACATCACAAACTTCGTACGATCAGTGTCTATTTGGAGTTTCGACAGTGATCCAAATCAAAATGTCGACACCAACGGGACCGTTATTGGATTCGGTTTGGATGAAGACGGTGAACCGTTTGATACGCTTCGAGACACAACCTTATCTGTGCTTGATACGAACACTTGTCTTCAATACGATAATGAAACGTACGGAAATCTCTTAGGAAGAAATGTTTACTGTGCGTTTAGAATCGACAGTGTAGGTGCTTGCCACGGAGATGGTGGAGGAGGCATGTTCTTCAACATCAATGACACATGGTACTTGCGAGGCGTTGTGTCATTCAGTCCAATGAAACCCAATGTTAGTATTCCGGCGTGTGACAGCTCGAAGCCAACGGTGTTTACCGATGTTACAAAGTACCGCTCTTGGATTTCGCGGTACACTAACACAACCAAATGGCTGCAGGATCTTAAACCGTGCGAGGATGGTATGATCAATTCTGACACGGATTGCAACGCTGCGAGTCGTTTCGATCATGGTTTCTTGCTTGCCGGGGTGAATGAGAGCATCATTCGTGTGCCGTTGAACGGCGATCCAGCCTTCAATGTTCGTGAAGATAGCAACAAAAACCCACTGGCAGGACTAGACTTTGATTGTGTTGATGGCAGGTTCTACTGGACTGAGTATGGAGTTAGGGCGATTTTCAGCGCGAAGTTCGACGGTACGGATAAGAAGGCTTTCATAACGAAGGATCTTGATCCTGGCAAAATTGCAGTGGACTGGATCTCACGTCGCCTCTACTGGCTTGACTTTGAAAAGGGATCAATCGAAGTGGCAAGCTTGGAAAACACAAGCTTGCGCACGACGGTGATGACCAACGTCCCTTTCTATACGAAAATCGCTCTCGATGTACTACAGGGAAAACTGTACAAAACGCGTGGATACAGTTTAATCACGTCCCACAATCTCGATGGATCCGAACCAGAACAATTGATAACGCTTAAGGAATCAGCTGGCACGTTCAAAGATATGAAGTTTACTATGGCAACTGGCGAAGTCTGTTACACCGTTTCTGCCACGATCGAGTGTATAGACACTCGCAGTAAGGAGATCCGCAGAATCGTCACCAATTTTACTGACGTCGTAACGTTTGCAAAAACGAAAGGAGAGGTTTACTGGATGCATGAAAACAGGTTCGTTTCACTAGGAACTGATCTTGAACCGACTTATCTATTTAATTTTATTTATGTTCACAGTAACACGATCGAGAGCATTGACAAACGAGGCGAGCGGCAGCCACCAAAAATGTTCAATTGGTCTGCTAACATCTTTACAGCACTAAATGCAGTAACCGATATTTGTCCGACGTTCTACAGCCCTTGTGCCATCAACAATGGAGACTGCCCGGAGAGCACAATCTGCCTGCTTAATCCACGCACACCATCGGGCAAAATCTGCAAATGTACTGAAAATTGTACAAACTAAGTGTTTTAACTCTTAACGATAAAACCAAATAGAAAACTCTGTGTTAGGAATAGCTCATCGGGACATTGTTATTTTACTACACAATTTTCCACAACAATAGCTGCGTCATTTTAGCGTCACAATTACTGCTCACAGAAAAATGGTAAGTGGATATATTTACGATCCAAACATTATGCTTGTACGCTATATACGATGGCGAGCCTTGATATGCCGTATGAGGGCATTTTTTAGTCAAGTGCAAACTTCGGGGAACTGATCATAGCGGGCTTGGTGGTTGCTACACATTTCACATGAGGCGATTAATTATGCACCGATTGTGTTAGTTAGCCCCACGACAACACCGTTCTATCACGTGATTCACGTGGCTTACTACCGGCGGAGCACGAAGCTGACGTGACACAACGGATAACAAATCAAACCTGTTCTGATGTTTGCAAAGCGAACTAATTTCCCAAACCCACCTTCAACACTTCCTTATCCTTCCTCAGGAGTTGGAATTAGCTTCGCCTGATCTACCCTCGCCTTGTCAACCCATCCATCAACCGTGCACCAAATCCGCCAACCGCCGGCCTCCAAGAATGGGTTCGTGTGCGATTTGGCAAGCCTTCACTGGGCGCCGACCCACTCGAGGGAGAAAGAAAAACAAAGTGGGAGCAAAAGCAATCCCGGCGACACACCGCCCGCCCGACGGCACCACCGGTTCCTTCCGGTCATCTAAGCAATTTGTCATTTTCCCTGATATACTACCTACTTTCCGATTCATTCGTCCGACGCCCTACGCCCTCGAGTGGTGGCTTTTATTGTTTCGCTGGGAATGGAAGCTCGGAAGTCGCCTCGCACGGGGTAATAAAACTTTCTTCCGTCCTGTGGCCGCGCCGGGGGGGTTTTGCCGTGAGACGATGCGTCGCTGTACGTCGTTCGCCGGTCGAGTGGATGAAGAAGATTGTCCCGTTGCGGGCGGGACACGGAATCAAGAGTGAAGAACCGAACGCTCGTAGCCGTTTCGTCGATGCGGGACGCACTTACTTCGGAAAGGAAAGTTTTTCCTTCAATTCAATTATGCGGAATTGGCTCATCAATCATCATAAAATCTTCGGAATGTTTAACACTCTTTTTTATTCCCTTTATGCTCTCACTTTTCGACTCCCGGTTCGCTCGCACGCTCAAGACGAGTCCGGGTCTCACTCTACGTACCGAAAGGACGTTCGACTAAGTATGCGACCAGTAGCTTCTTGCAATTGTCCTACCTCCTGCACCGTGCCTCCTGTATTCTCCCACCCTAAGTCTCGTCCGGATTGCGGAGCGGATGGAGAATGTGTCATAAATAAATCATACCATCTCGTCGGCGCGTTGTCCTCGATAGTCGGCCCACCCGAGCAAGCTAGGGGAAAGCTCCGTAAAACGCTTCCGGGGAGGACACAGTTTGGGTGTGAATCTAGCTTCGCTCCGAACAGCCAGCATCGATGAGCCGGAAGCTAGACTAAGCATGATCCATCGCAGCCGATGGGACCGATTGGGGTAATGGTAATGCCCGGATGGCTTAACACCTCTCGAGTGTCGGCTCAATCTTCTCCTGGCTGACGTGTACACAATACGTAGCCTAATTGAAGCGATTGCTGCACGGTGGGATCTATTTAGGGTTACTACAATTGAACTGTTCAATTTGGAGCATGCGAATGTGAATTCTATCTCTTAAATCTTCTGCCAATCTGAATGGTGATTATAGAAATATTGAGACATTTTAGGTCCTCAAACATTTTCGTCTCATGTATTCTCTGTCTTTTTAAAAGAACAATTAATAACGAAATCGGTTTACAATAAAAATATCATCAATTATTTTAATTTGACTGTACGCAATTTCTTAGTTTTAATTGTTTCTATTAAGTTTATTTTATTTAAAGCTAATCTCACACCGTTCCCATAGTGCCATTGTACGACATGCCCGGTGGGAATATTTCCGTAATGGTGTCACTTTAGCGTCGACACAAACGAGGAGTAATGGCTTAACTACGCAGCGCACTGTCAGCATCGCGTAAACGTGTTCCGCTGTCTAAACTTTTCCTCCGGTTAGCTCCCCACCACCTACCCCACCTACCTACCTCACTCCGTCAGGAACGTGCGGTTTTTCTCCTCATTTCTTTCCCTCCCGGCTGTGAGGCACCTTTTTCGGTCGTGTACTTGGATTTCAATTATTTATGAAAGAAATTATCTTTATTTATTGTCCTTGCCCACCAAGCACGACTGACGTTTGGATGCTTGCGTTCCTCGCCTGGATGGATAATGCTATAAATTTTAGAACCCTAATGATTGCTCCTTTTTGTGATTCATTCTCATTCTTGGGCTCCGTGTCTTTTTGGGCAGCCATATTGGATTGGATGGGGATTGGAAAACTACAAGTCAGACGCCAATGTTCAATGTAACTGGAATTTGGACCATTGGTTGGAATTCGAATCGGAAAGAAGGACATGAAAGGATGCTCAGTGATTTATTCATTTATTAGACCGTTACGGTTCAGGCATTTCGAGAGATCCTACCAGTTATCTTAGGAACTGTACAATATTGCATTAAATTCTTGCTAACAGATCCTTTCTGTCAATCCGATTTTCTTTTCGTTGATGCTTCGTTAAAGAATGTGTTAGTTGTAATTTAAATTGTGGAGCGTTACATTGAAACCGATTTGACTATACCGTTTTTATTCAGGTTAATCCATCAAAGGAAAACACTCAAGAGGTACGTAAATTCGTGTTACAACATATAACAATACCAATTAAAAACACATAGCTCATTAAAAAGTAATCCATTTCTGCTTCCGATCCTCTAACAGGTATTACGTGATTTGGAGGATTAATTTGTTTAATCAAATTGTTTTGAAATGAGACGCATCATTTTACGTAACAAAATGCAGTTTCATGTGAAGGATTTTGAAATTTTGTGATGCAAATCCGTTCTGATTATTTAAAGCATACGGACATTTAATTTGACCTTTTTTATTGTTGTCCACGAAGCATACATTTCATAGCTGTTTATACGGACTATTTTGTCTAGTCTTGATATTTGCCATTTTGGACAAAAGTGTACTGATGTTAGATAAATAAACGAATTCTGATTTGTTCTGCTCTATTTGATAGGAAGAGCGATAAAGTGATAGGAAGGAAGTGGTTGAAAGGTAGCGTACAAGAGATCGTTTATCATGAATTCAATTTTTGCATTGCTTTCTGCTCGACAG
Source organism: Anopheles sinensis (assembly GCA_000441895.2). Taxonomy (NCBI): domain Eukaryota; kingdom Metazoa; phylum Arthropoda; class Insecta; order Diptera; family Culicidae; genus Anopheles; species Anopheles sinensis. The sequence continues at coordinate 57,651 of KE525354.1, read as the reverse complement.
TCCTTACGATGTAATCAATTATTCAAACCCTTGGATTATTTATCATAGCTTTACAACATCTATCCTTCGCTTCGTATCTTCTCACCCACTCCACCTCCTTCAGCATCCATCGCGAGGTGTTGAACAGGGTAGCACTCTCCAACAAACCCTTGCGCCATGTTGCTACACTGTATGATTGATGGTTTCGAGCAGGGTAATTAACGGCATCGGTGGACGGAAAAAGTTCGTTTGACTGCTGATTAAAGCGCAGTCACCCGGAACGTTGCTCGCCGGCTCATACCCCGAGATAGCAGACATCCGGGAGTTCGGTGTGGCCTATCGGAAAGGGTCCATCCAACGGGCCTAGGGTTTGCCGGAATGTCTACCGCGGGTGACGATCGTTGGCAGATTAGGCGAATATTTCGGGTGGATTTATGTCGCGGAATTTGTTTGGCTGGATTTGGGCCGTAACGATTATCGGCGATGATGGCAAGGGACCAGAATTTTAATTTACAACAGTCTCCTGCCATCCGAGGGATTCGTTTTCCGATGGAGAATGCTGCGAAATTTAGGATTTGACCTTTTCTGAATGTTTAATTGATTCATGTTGTAACCGACCGAAACTTTCGAAGTGATTGATAACATTAATGAATTTTAGAGTTTCTATGTAGCATCCATTTGGTCCGGAACTATGTGTTTATGAAATATACAGTAAGAAATGGCTTGCAAGTATCGAATTCTTTTATTTAGGCTTTGAAGCCGTATGTACCCACGATTTCGTGATATGTACATGCTCGAGGTTAAGTGTTATTTTTGTATTGTATTGTATTCATCACTCAGTTTCTTCAACATTCCATCTGTCCAGAAGCGGAATTTAAAATCATTGCATTATGTTTTTTAGTACCTTTCATCGAAAACATCCCAAGGGAAACCTTTTTAGCTTTTACCATGAAACAGCTCGAAATCGATCGAGTACTTGAACAACGGGATCGGGGATGAATCTGGGGTCGGGTAATGGGTCGCGGACAGCTGCATCTTGTACTTGCCGTTCGGAATCAGCTTCAGCAGTGGACTCTCCGAATCGAGAGTAAAGTCGTTCAGCAAATAGCGACCCTGGAAATCGACATCAGGATGGATAATAAATGATTTTTACTACTGTGATACCGTTCCCATTGGAAAGAACTGTCAGGGTTCCGAGGACTGGATCACTTACCGGATTGTAGGGGCACATTAGCGAGAAATTGACAAACTTGGTCGATTCCTTGGCGATCGTGCGTACGATTGAGTTTTCCGACATCAGTGGGTCCACCTTGCACGTGTCCAGATCGATATTCAGCATCGTGTGATACTCGTCCTTGACCAGATGCTGCAAGACCGGGGTAACCTATCACGATGAGAAAAGATCGGGTTTAAAATAATTATAACGTCTCCTCAAGGTTTGATTTAAACCTACAATCACACTCCCTTCGATTTTCTTCGTCATCTCCACGTCGGCTCCGAACGAGTACTTATCGTTTTGACTTTTGATGAAAATGTTTCCATGCATGAAGTCCTTGTTCAGCTCGTAGTTGAGGTTCTCGAACTTCACCACTGCAGTGCTCTGCAATAAAATTGTACGATATTGTCAATGAAAAACTTATTTGTAACAACAAATATGCATTAGCAACTCCTGATCACCGGTCTTACCCTTGCAATCAGCTGCACCACCAGCAACAGCAAAGATAACTGCTTGAACATGTTGTGCCTGCAGGTTGGGGAAAAACTTTACAGCACAACTGGAACTACAACTGACCCACTACGGCGGAAAAGGCTTATTTATAGCGTCCAAACTGAGATTAAAGTTTTATGATAAAACACTGATTGGTTACGAGGTGGTAAGTTTGCTGCCTGAAATAATTGAAATGAATTTCAAATATGGGTTTTTGTATACTGGAATGGGAGTTGAATCGACTTTTAATTGATCTATTTTAGGAACGGAAATTTTTAGTAAACATCGATGTCTTTACATTTTCGACCCAACCAAGGTCAGTATTTAAAATGTGTGTTGACATATTTCAATGAGTTTCGAAATTATTATTTGATGCTGACATAAATTTAACTGCATTAAGGGCCAAGATTATTTTGCAAAGCAGATGTTTAATATATGAAAATTTCAGTACCAACATATTCTCTCACTATTTAGGTTGTTTTACTTCCGCATGTGTAATTAATTCCAAATCGGATTGCATGGCCCGATGAATCGAATAATTTCCACGCCATTTCACGAACTCTTGGCGATAATTATGGATGGTTTTAAAATTAAACCAACGTAATTTTTCAAAATATTTTCAGTATGCTTGGTCCACAGAAGGTGTAAAGATCTCTTGTACGTTCGTTGTATGAAGCATTGGATTTTTCACTTACGCCAATTTAAACCTAAACAAAGAAGAAAGTCACACTTCAGGCCTTCACTCTACGAAGGTGTGGTTATTAGAGACAATTAGAAGGAAAGAACAATAAACGGGAGAAATTAACGCACTGTTGCATGTGAACCGTCTTCCGTCGTCGGTGTGAGTTGTGTGTTTGAGTTACAAAGAGCTTTCTCATGCGTTGGAAAAACTTTTCCTATCAAATGCACACCTGTTGAGTTCGGGCTTAGACAAGGCTGGTAAACATGTAATGCCAAGCATTTTGTTTTGTTTCAGAGCACATAAAATGGTTAAATGAAAGGAAAAAATTATGTAATTCAAATAAATTAAGCAGAATATCATGCACGAGTTGAGCTCTGTTTTATTCGATTAAACATAGACAATGAAACTTGAAATCAATTGTTTATTTCAATGTATGAAAAAAGGTTGAATTTAAGACGGAATGCATGTTTTCCTCAATGTGGGATGTTTATTTTTGTTATCCTACTTTGAGCAAAAGAGACAAAACCCTCGCGTTTAAAGCTTATCTGGGTATTAAGATAAAACAGATTTATCGTACTGCGACGTGCATACCTCACAGGCTGCTTTTTCGAAATTGTCCCTCCAAGAAGATGACATGATTCTCACTAAGAAGAACCGACATTTCATTCATTCGATCCGATTGTTGGGCTTAGTTGTTCTTGTTATCGCATGTCCTGAGAAATGCGTTCCGTCGGGGGAGTTTCATTTCGAGGAGGCAATCCCTCTACCCTAAAGGTTCGTAGGAATCCCAAGAGTCCGGTGTACCTCTAACTGCCGGTGACACCGATTGACTTTCGTGCCTTACCTCTGTGACCGCTCTCGACGTGACAACGTGAACCATTTCCAAGGAGACCACTTCCAAGCGCATCCCATTCCGGGACGGATCATGGCGGTAATACTTTCCTCCGAGCTGCCAGTCGTCCGTCGAGTAATTAGCTTCTGATTCTACCTGACGCTGGGACACAACACTTGGAAGATTAGATCTCCGGTGGTCGTCCGGGCGACCGATGCTGTGAACGAACTCAAGACCCGGGTACGAAAAGGGTGGGTTATGTCAATAAAAGCACGTGAAGCCTACTCAAAGGACACGCAGGTGCCTCGCCGGCGCCGAAAGTGCTAACTTCTGGACCGTCTTGGACCGGCGGCGACAGCCCGTAGGCCGTCGTCGAGGGTCTAATGACAGCAGCCCGTTTATGTTTATGGCTGTTGACGTTTCGGGCCGCAGACACAAACATACTTACCGCCCAGCGGGGGACAAATATTGGAAAAGATTACACCGCAGGATAACGGGAAGCCCCGGTTCGGCTCATGTTCGAGGTCAACCAGTTTTCGGGCAGGTAGGCGCCTTTCGATGGCACGCACAATGTCGAGAATCTTCGTGCTGCCTTCGACGCGTGCTAGCTTCCTTTTCTGGGCCCATGGACCGGGCGAGAGGCGGGTGGGTTTTAATGAGGCGCCACCGCAAACATCGACCAAAAACGGGGTCGAGAGTCCTCGGTCCTCGGAAGGTGGATAAAGTTCGGGTCGTGCACGGGAGGATGGGCGGAAGATAAGTGTCATTCCATCAGCGACAATATTGAACCGACATCGATCACCTCGACTGCAGCCGGAACAGGTGGAAAGCGGTTTTCGTGTCACCGGAAAGGTTGCCGTAGGATACGGTAACAAATACCGTCGTATTGCGAGCAAGGATGTAAGCCAGTGGAACTGAGGAAATACATTGAATCGAAATAAGAGAATCGAATTTGTTGTTTGGCGAATCAGACAAGAATATACAATTGGAAATTTGTGCAATTTTCGATGGAAAACTCCAGAATATATATGACTTTTTCAAACATGACTAACCAACGTTTCTTTCGAGAACTTCAACGATTTGAAATTTTAGTTCAACAATTTGTTTGATAAGCCGCTTTGCATCTCCATAAAACAACATCACGTTCCTTCGGTCCAGTAAAACCTCCCGTCCAAAGTGGACCGCCGGCGATTATTGATAAAGTTCCCGTCAGCAGCTCCTGACAGCGGACACCGTGCTTCTGCGTTTGCAAGGAAAAATGGCGTCGGGATGTTGTTGTTACCATCTGCGCGCGGCCAGAATGCGAAGAAGGAAGCCCGTCTTTTATCTCCGGACAACAATAAAATGAAGGAAAAACCAGAAAAAAAGGAACCGAAAGAAAAGGAACGATTGTAAAGCAGAGCAATTTTTATGTAAACCGTCGCTTTGACTGTTCCGGAAATGTAAAACCCATCACCGTCCTTACGACCCGGTTTCCGCAGGTTTCTACCGCAAGCCCTATCCTCCGCCTTTCGTGGAGAACGGACCTGATTGGCGAAGTTTCCCTCTGACCCTTTTGCAATACGCTCCACGGAACGCGTCCAGAGCTGAAGGGAAGGTATAGCATTTCGCATTTCGGTCGGGATTGTTTTCGCATTGTTTGTTTGTTTGTTTGTTTGTCTGTCTGTTTGTTGTGCGATGTATCGTTTCCCTTGCTGTGGTTGTGGCTCGGGATTGTGATGTCCTTTCTTGTTGGGGGTTTTCTCTTTTTCCTCCCAGCGACGGTGTTGTTGGCTGGTGTTGAATAAAGTGTGGTAGTGAAGCTGACACGACGCTGGCGGACTTCCGGATGGTTGCACGAGGTGTTGAAGGAATAAAGTTGGCAAACGACAAGGAAATTGTCTCACAGCTAACAGCGACCGCAACGACAATTCAGTTCGTTTTCGGCGTCCGGAGTTTGCACTGCTCGCTGTGGTCGTAAACCGATGACAATGTCCCTATCTATTAACAATGTCATTTACATGGATATCAAATTAGTTCCAACAGTGTGCAACATTGTGCCGTTTGACCCTGCGTTTAATTTTTGATCACTCACTTTTCTAAAGAATGTGTGCTTAAATAACGACCACAGAGAAACCGAACGTTCTGAATCATCTTTCCTTCTGTTTGTTCGCTTCCTTTGTTCCCTGGCTCTGGACAAAGCTGTCTAGGTTGCATTCCAGCGCTTTTCGCAGACGATGACCACGATGCACTCCATCCATCAGGCGGAGGCTATCAGGTGAAGATCTTGAGAGCCACTTTGTCCACATCCCTCAGGGCCGAGGTCAGTGTTGTGTGTGTGATCGTTCCCCGTCTTGCGTCTTCTCCGTTTCCTGCTTCGGGCGCCAAAGATAACTTGCAGCTCGACCACAAAAGGGCCCCATTCTGCCGACCCAACGGTATTGTTCACGGACGGACGCACTATTGTCATCGTGATACCGGTACCGGTTTCGCGTTACGCCGTGGGAAGGTCATTTGCCGCCGGCGGAACTTCCACTTCGGACAAACTTCTTCGCGTCGTCTTCGAAGCATCTCCATTGCATGCAGTCCATCTTTGACCACCGGAATGCTTATATAGGTGGATAACATCTCTCTATCTTGCTCGTTTCCTATGCCCCATTGGTGATGGTGAACCTTCACCACTTCCGCCAAACCCACCCCCGCCTTGGGCGGCCATTGTTCCCACTGCCGGGAATGCAAAAAGCGACCGCAGAAGATTATCCCAAGCAAGCTGACACCGCGTGCCCTGGCAGAACCGGAGCGCACCGGAGCCGTCCGATCCACTCGCGAATGATTTACGGCCACGGTCATGATCAATGTCCGCGCGGTTCGGCTGCCTTGCGATGGCCTCCGCGCCGAAGATGTGGGAGCGACAACGATGAATTACTGCTAATTACCCGCGAAAGTCACCGCGAGATGAGGTGGAGGCTTAATGGTGCGAAGTTTGGCCAAAGTGGGTTTGGGTTTTCTCATAGTCTTCTGTTTGATAATACCTCCGTTGCATCACCGGTGGTTGACGGTGTTGCATTTTCGCATTAGTTCGGATAATCCCAACGTCGTGCGATGTTTACTGTCTTGAGACCTTCAGGTTTATTTTATGAACCTGAACCCCCAAACGGCCAAGGTTTTTTTTTTAATAATTTAATTTGAAATCAGTTACGCAAGGCGACATTGTTGCTGACTTAAATTGGTGTAAATTTGTTATGTTGAGTGGAGATAATTGGTTGTAAATCCTATGAAAACGATCACACACAAATTGTTATTGTGTGTTTATTTCGTTGGAAACATTTGGTTGAATGATATGCTTTAATTTCAAGGAACCGTCAGCCGTCCATAAACGACATGCAGCTATGAATCATAAATGAGAGGAAAAACCACAAGATGTAACCGTTCCACGAAAAACCCAAAACACGAGCATACTTTACACTGATTGGCCTCGGAACCAAACACACAATGTTTGAACCCAAAAATGGAAAAGCACTCACCTCCAGAACGGAACGCGATTGCCCACCGGTTGCAACCGTCATAAAATAAATAAACATAAGTTCATTCAAAACAACGACACGAAATTGCCGCCAGGGTGGGTTTGAAACAACAGGGTCCCGTCACCACCCCACAAGTCGGTGGGGGGTGGGGAGGGTCTCCTTTTGGCTTTGTAAAGAATTTCAAAAATATGTTCCCATTGTTCGGGTGCTGCACTCTCCGCTTTCGCGATTACATGCGAGTCCCCTGCCCGGACTGGAGCTGGTCGATGGGGCGAATGCATTATTGTCAGCACCACGGTGCGTCATCAAGCGCTCTTCCGGTGGGCCATTTCCGGTCCGGCACTGGAGTACGGCGGGAGTAAGTGCAACTATTCGTAACGTTCGATCTGGTGATTGTGATTCCACTTTCGTGCGTCGGAATGAAACAGAAACGAAAGAACGTGACATCGGTCCGCCGCTTGTCGGGCACAATGGATGGGCACACACACATTCCAAATTCGATTCCAAACCCGCGAACGTATTTTCCCAACACCGCGTAATATTTTTGAGTCGGGGGTGTCGAGCGGTGCGGCTTATTTCAGCTCGGTTTCGCAAAAATCCGTGTCCAACCCCCAAAGAGGTCACGAGTGCTTGACCATACGGTTTGTGGGATCGAGGGGTGCGGGACTGGGGTCGCTTGGACGCCGTCGGAGTGCCGTTGACTTAAAATGTAACGTCACGGAACGGCGTGGTTTGCATGGCTTCGTTACGCTCTTACGAACGGTGCCATGTTGTGTTTTTATTCACCCCCCACGACTCGGCCTTTCCCTTTGGAGCGTGATGAGCGAGAGAGAAGGAGATCGCTTTCCCCGTGGGCCTCCCTGTTTCGCGCCCCAATATTTCCGCCTCCCTAAAAAGCGAACCCTTCACCCGCACATTGTAAAGTTCGAACAATGGCCACACCGCTTCAGTGAGCGGTAAAACACGCGGTTGAATAAAAAGCCTCCCAACCCCGCGGGCTTCTAAGTCACGGGGGGGTCGGTTATATGTTTCGTTCCAAAATACCCTCCCCGCCCGTCGCTCCCTCTTCGCTCCCCACAAGAGGACAGTGTAACGAATTCAGTCACCGAAAAACGGGCACATCGCGACGGAGCGCGAGCAACCGTAACGAAAGTGAATTTCGGTCCGACAATGCCGGTTGATTCAGCGAGGAGAAAGATTGTTCGTGAGTCGTGCAAGTGAGTCCAGTGAGAACGTACAGCTGGAGAACGTTCATTTTGATCTGTTTCCCCAGGGCGGTGTTCACGATGGATGCTGCGTGAGCCTTCATTTGGTTGAATTTAAATGCGATCGTTGTCCAGCTCATCTCACGTCGCTTGTCTGCTTTGTTGTTTACCGTTTCCGCAGCGGTTTCACTTAATGATGTCAATGATTTCGTCCAGATGATGTTGGAAATTGGCCGAGCGAAGCGCTCGATGGTCTGCTAATATATATAAAGCGGCTCACTCTAATCATACAGTGCTTTATCCGACCGTTACGCCTGAGAAACGCCGGCCTACGAAAGCTTGCTAGCGAGACTGTTGGACGAGACTGTGAACGATGAACGTCATGGCTCGATGCACACGCCTGCGCGCTGCAACAGCAGGTCGTCTCCTCTGATAACGCGTCGTTGGAGGAGAATTCGATGAGAACGGTGCGAGCTGCACGAAGGCGAGCCTTCCCTCACCAAACCCTTGTGGAGGGCGAAAACTCACATCTCATCTTCTCCTTCGTTCTCGTTCTCATCTTCAATCGCACGCTGCATCGGGAAATGCAGTTGCACCAGCGCCTGATGCACTTTTCGACCGACTCTCTCACTAGCGTGGCTCTTTCGCTCCCCGACGTTCGTTGTTCATCTCACGCTCACACTCTCCGCTTTCGGTGTTCGGCTGCTGCGTGTGCTTTACCGTCGGCGCCGTGTTGATATCCATTCGAATGCCCGTCCCTTTGGTGAAGGGCATCGCGTTGGCGTTAGAAACGGAAGGCAGGCATTGGAAAGGCGAAGTGAGTGAGAGTCAGGCGGCGGGGTAAAAAAACGTGCTCACACCCCACAAAAGCACAACAGCCGCCGACGACGGCCGATCCGAGCTGCCTTGTGTGGCCCTCCTGGAAGCAAGCAGGCACGAGGCGGCATCGTTCGAGTTTGTCGCTTCAGTCTGGTTGTCGCGTTGGTTGCGTACGAATATAGCACGCGGTCCGCCGTACGCAGCAGCACATTTTCCATTCCCTGCTTGGGCTACGAAGCGAATTTTGTTAGGCGTTTGCACGCGACGTGCACGAGTTTTCCACGCGAAGAAAAACGCACTGAAGCGCGCGGGCCAAGCGAGCGTGGCGTAGATTTTCCTTGCGTGAGTGGAAACGGTTGCGAGTGGGTTGTTGTGCCCGAAGCGAGCGATAGTCAAATTTCAACGATCGTCAGAAAGCATCGTTCAAGTGAAGGTAATTTGAAGTGTAGCTTTAAATTGGTGAGTGTGTTTTGTGGAAAAGCAAAAAAGTAAAATGAAACATAGTAAGCGACGCTAGCTAACGTTGTTTGAATGAACGTGTGTGGGTCAAAGTTTTGAAATCAGCTGATACGGTAATCTCCAGTGATTTATGTTTTGTTTAACATTCATAACATTTGCGGGATTATGAAATGTTTTTAGTAATTTTATTGCTTGCCTTGACTGGTGAATGGTGTTTATCGAAACTGTTACGAAAATGGTTGTCAGTTCGTTAAGAGATAGTCGTAAAATAAAAATTTGTAATTAATGTGAAATAGTTTACGTCAAATAAATGTGAAACAATTTTCAAACTGTGTTATAATTAGAAGACAAGCTCAATCACTTACCACACGAAGTCAGCTTCATTCAATGCACAATGAATTGCAATAATTCGATCGTTGTGTGAAGCATCTCACCAATCGGCGTTGAAATACATTCAATTAATCGGCATTACACCATGGTTTGATTAGTGCGGAAACAAATCGATGCCTTTCCCAAGGCGAAACGCCTCAGTGTTAATGTACCATTACCGGTTTGATATTACGGTGCAAAGTTTCCCAGCGCTTATGAGCTGTCGTTAAGTTTTTCTGTTGTCCGGAAAAAGGCCTCCCGACTCCCGAAGGGAGTTTTCCGCTATCGATTGTCGTTCGTCCCGGTCGCTACAAACGATCTCGTGCATTCGTCCTTCGTCAGCGAAAGGAACCGTGCTGCAGCTCCGTGTCCTTCGGGGAGGCTGAAAAACGGCATCGTCAGCCGTAAAGGAGCGGGATAATTAATTGTGCCATTAGTGTTCCTTCGGGCGACTCGGTGCTGTATGTGTTAGCCTGCTTTTGTGTATGTGTCTGTGTGTTTGTGTTTTAGTGTGAGTTGGAATGTGGGTGAGAAGAAAAGGAGGTTGCCCGATGCAATCGTGAGCGTTGTCAGGGATGAAAGAAGCGACCAACCCCAATGCGGAAGTGAAGGCAAATTTGCCTATGATACCGTTTGCTGGTGAATTGTTCTTTTTGTCTTTCATTGCCACGTCCGAAGGAAAAGAAGCTTTTCCATTGCTCCACATTGTCCTTGGAATTGGCCATGTCGGAACAAACGATCGGTTAATATTAAGTTGGGAAAATGAAGTGCAAGTGAACGCAAAAGGGTAAAGTTTCCCGAACGTTTTCCTACCAAATCCGCACCGAAAGCAAACAATCGGTGGGAGGAAACTGCCGGCAAATAAAGGAAAAAAAGAAAGTAAGTGACATAGTGTTTACGCAGGGCACACCTACACAGCTGTGCGCCGTGCCCTGCCACTCAAACCACAAGCACCCAAACACCTGAGATCAGAGGGCTTTAAGCCGGTCGACCGAAATTACAAACTTTCCATCCGGAGCCTGGCGGTAAACTTTTCCTGAACTGTCCCT